>VWZE01018591.1:625838-643740 GCA_013396675.1 Eubucco bourcierii
AGGTAGAACGGGGCGGGGGGTGGGGGGGGTGTTAATTATGTATTCTTTTCCCTGCTTTTATGGAGTAGTGAGGAAGAAATACTAGGGCAGGAAGATTTCCTAGCTCATGAGATTAAATGGCAAGCAATATCAGTTTAAGAACAGGGAGCACCACATTAAGGTTCCGCCCTAGCTGATTTTTCTATTGCATCTTAGTAATAGCTCTGTGGTTGAAAACCAAGTAATTTTGAATTGAAAAGTACTTTGAGTCTAGCAAGATAGCACTGCCAAAATTCTCTAGTTACTGATTATTAGGATTTTTTTCATTCATTTGTGTAAATGCACTGGCAACTAATTCATACTCTTCAGAATTTCTGCTTCCTTCTGTGTCAGAAGAAGAGTTTAATGTTTACACATTTAAAACATTTTTTGTCAAGGTGATTTTTTTTTTTCTCACGCAGTTTAAGTTTGTTTTACTGAAATAAACCATTTCCTGTTTTAGAATACTTGAATAAATCACTTACATTTTTGTAAAATAAGTCTTGGAGTTTTTTTCAACCTGCCCTAATTTAATGGGTTCAGCCAGTGAAGTTGAAAAATAGTTTGGGTTTGCGGCCTTTCAGTGAGTACCACAGAGTGGGGGGCCAAGTGCATGTTTGTCACCACTTTTTTTCCTAAGTTTGCTTTTCCTAAATTTAGTTATCCAAAACTTCCAGTTTCATAAACAATATACATGTATAAACAATATTATAATTCAGTCTGTGTTCTGATTTAAGCTCATTACAGAACAGATTCAGCCCTAAAGCATAACAACTAAGTCTGCATGGATTCTAATCTCTATATCATGGCCATAAGCAGACTAAATGATCATTTGGAGTCGGTGTGCTTGATTGTTCAGATACTGCTGTCATATACATGGGGCAAGTAACACTAAATACGTGTGTTAATTCTATTACCTGCTGATAGGGATTTGTGGCTTCAAGTATTCAGGGTGACAATGTATGTAAAATTAGCAGAAGTGTTACCTTTAAATGTCAACATATAGTTTGTGGAGTGTTGTGATTGCATTATATGATTCCTTTTTGCGTGCTGTGTCTAGCTGGGAGACTGTTCAGCTTTGTATTTTGGTGCTCTATCAACTGCTCTGGAACTTGACTAAAAATGCTGCCACAAGCCCTACGATGACATAGGATAGAACTGGAAATGTGCAGTTTTGGTGGGCTGTGGGGTGACAGTGGAAATCTACTCTCCTGTGCAGTGTTCCATTTAGCTGTAGTATTTCAGATGCAGAAGTTTAATATCTCAGCTAGTTCTAAACATAAACTTGTTGACCTCTGAAAGCAGAAGCATGATGCCTAGTGATAATGATTATGAGGTCTGGGCCCCTCAGCAACCACACTTTAAATTGCCTGAGGACAGATTTCAAGAAGGGTAGCCTTTATCAAAAGCCTCAAGTCATTATGAACTCTGCAGTGGTGGGAGGTTTTTTCCACTAGTCTCATGTTCACAGTCTGTGGTAAAAGACATTCACAGACATTTCTGGATCAAAGCAACAAAACTCTGTTTACAAATGTAATTTTAAAAGAGAAGTGTGCAGGACTAAGCTTGATTGTCTGAACTCTGTTCCAAAACTATGGGAATATAAAGACTGAACACTGGATTTCTTTTGGAGAGGAAAAAAGAGAGTCCAAATCCAGAGAATGTTAGCCTGACATATTATTTTGATTCTTGAAGTGATTTCGAAGCGTTGTTGATTTCTTAGATATTTATAGACATGGCTTAAACATTGTGGTCGTGTGGCCAGATTAAGAAATCTTGTTTTAATTTCTTTCTAATAAAAAATTGTCTGTATGTTCTGTAGGTGACTGGAGAAATGAATGCAATTATATGACCCAGTACAGCCCTTGTTTAGCAGTTCATTTCTCCAGATTTCTGGGAGCATTTGGTCAGATCTACATAGATTTGGTTGTTAGTTTAAATCTAGCCAAGACTGGTGGTGTCTTAATTGCTACCACAGAGCAACCATTTGGCCTGTGCGAGATGAATGTTGTCAAGGTACCTTCTGCAAGGCAGACATTCATCCACTGGGAATGTATCAAGAAAGTTTTCATTAATTGGTCCCTTTGTTGGCATTTGTGGCAGAGCAGCCAAAAACTGAGTATGAACAGACACTTTGTGTCAGGGAGTGAGATTTATTGGCAACTCCCAGTAAAAACTGTTATTTACTACATATATTGTGAGCAGGGGCAGAAGACTTTCTTCCTTAGAACAGCCTGGCATTAAATGTACTCAGATTTTTTTTTTTCCCCCCTCTTTTCTTTCTTCTTTTTTTGAGACGGGGAGATGTAACAAAAATCCAGGCTACAATCAGAGATTAAATAGGTAATAACTTGTTAATATTTTTCTTCTTACTGTGTACTGTCTTGCAGCTTCTTTTTAATATGATGTGAAATGTTGTGATGAGCTCTGTAGTCTACAGACAAATTTGCATGGACCTATGAATACTTCTGTCAGATGAGAACACTTGACAGTTTTTGTCCTGACCTCATTAGCTTAACCTGTAGATAATAACAATTACAGTTGAGAATGTGCCATGGTCTGGTTGATTGGATAGGGCTGAGTGATAGGTTGGACAGGGTGATCTTGGAGGTCTCTTCCAACATGATTGATTCTATGATTCTTAAGTTTAGTTTCCAATTCTGATTTATTTTTTTATGATCCTGTTAGGTCCTGCCTTTTCTCTTTGTTTTGTTAAAAGGAGGCACTTAATTATATTGCAAGGGACATACTGGAAATGATTGGTGAGTTTTGTCTTAGTGCAGCACACTTTGCTTAGACCAGACTGTTTGTGTTAGGCTTTCAGTTCTGCTTGCTTGTGCTGCTTTTGTCTTTAACAGAATTTTAACTTTATGTGGTAAAACGAAAGAAAGAAAATAATAGTTTAAACTTACTAATCAAACCAACCATCATATATTGACTCAATTTTGATTCTGAAATTTGAATATATTACCTCTTGACTATTGATCTCTTGATACAAGAATAAGTAGACTGGATCCTCCGAATACTGATAATGTGGTGGGGTTTTTTTTGTTTGGTTTAGTGTGTTTTTTTTTTTTAAGTGCTTGGTGCAATTCCAGTAAGGAATCAAAGTCTCATTCTGTTGGATTCCCAGACAGGAGTCTGAAATGTTATTTGAAAATAATAGCTCAAGTTTCTTTCTTCATCCAGCTGCTTCCAACATTCCATCCCTCATTCTTTTTCTTTTCTGAACAGCATAGTGTCCAGCCTCAGTATCTGCTTGCTGTCACCCATCTAGCTCTCCTATCAGCAGTAGTAGATGTCACTGATCTGTGCTGTTACCTCATGCTGCCCAACACTTATCCATGGTGACTTCCACTTTTGCACCGTTAATCCAGATGACCCTTGCCATGCCACTTCTGTGACTTTCACCTGTTCACATTTTTAATTCAGTTGTGTCATTCATCAGAAATGGTATATTTACAAGATGGGGAACAGTGCTCCGTTTGTAAAATCTGGGTTGAATTTCTCTTCCCTGACCACTACAAAGGAAAAGCGATTCATACTTGTCTGGAAATCTTGTTTCTAGCAGCCTTACATAAAACAAATACTGTCAGGCTATAAAAGTATCATGGCTGCTACTACATGCCTAAAATAGAGAAAGGGAGAAGGATGTTGAGAGGCACGAGTGAATTTTAGATGCTAATATTCTGGCATTGACTCTTATTTACAATTTAGATTTAGTCATTATATGTAGTTCCTACAAAAGCACAAGTACTTGAATGCATGTAGGTAATCCTCTGTGAAAGTCTTACTATTTGATTAACTCAGCAACTCAAAGCAAAGCTTTAAATATATCCTTTATTCTAATATAAGCACACATGCCCTACTGAAATAAGGTAGGAATCCCAGACTGGTCAGTTTAATTAAACAGGCTGATTTCACAAGATTTTTCGAATTTCACAGTTACATCTTTATTAAATCAGATAGTTTAGAAATTCACTGTGCTGTAGCTGTTGGTATTGCTGGCTGCTTAGTGTGGTTACTTTGTGACCCATGATAGGAAGTCCAGAAGGTGCGAGCGAGATGATATTATCACCACACAACTATTTATTAAAGGCTAAAGTTGAACAAAATGGAGAGAGAGAGATGGGGAGAGAGGGAAGAATGGAGAAAAAGGGAAGAACAGGGATTATCAGCAGAAGATTGTTTGGGGGGGTCTAGAGAGAGATGTATGCGTGGCCCGGGGATGTTCTTGTAAGGGGTTTGTCAGGAGTTCTTCTTCTGGATTTGTTCTGCTGGAGCTGTTCCTTGAATTCTTGTGGTGGAGGTACTCATCCTGGCAGGGATTGCTCATGTCTCTTTTCAGACAGTGTTTTATATGGGTGTCCAGAAGGGTCTAACTTTATCATTTTTTCAGTTCAAATGGTTTTATCATGATTCTGTGTCTGTCTTTACTTTTGAATTTTAGAATCGTAATAATAGTTTCCTTGATTAAAAAAAATATTTAAAAGGTGTATAATAAAAATTAAAGTCTTAACATATTTCTCCAAAATTACTATCCTGGGGGAGAAGGTTGAGTTTCAACACAGCCACACTTGGTTCGTCCTTTTTTGTGTTTCTTTGTGTTTACTTCTGAAGATTTCTCCAAATGCTTGACAGCTTTGCGTGAAATAGTGGAAAGTAGTCAAGATAAAGCTGTACAAAGTGAAGAGTAATCATTATTTCAACCCTGGATAAAGTTTAGAGCTGATCTACTTCATTTTCCTCTGTCAGAAAGAAATAGAAAGTTTACATTTTAAGTAGGATTGCTTAGATTTGTAATTTTAGGAATGAGAAGTTCTTTACAGTTATATGTGAAATACACAGTAATGGATGAAAGCACCTTTCCTTGACTTAAAAATTGGGAAGCAAAAGGAGTTTCTGTGGTAAATGAAGTTCCTGTTTTGATGTACTGGAATTGAGGAGTGTGGTGCATCTTTGGGTTTCGGGTTTTTTAAGTGAATACCCCTTATGCACCCCTCATGGTAATGTATTAAGTACTGAATGCAAAGGAACAACACACTTTTAACCTTTTCAAAATAATCAGTGCTTTCAACCTGTCATCTGGGAAAGCAGCTATGAGTAAAAGTTTGACTGTATTAAGCAGATAAGTTGAAATTCCACAGTTTAGCAAGAGATTGCAACTTCAGTGTAAAACAGGAATTAGCAAATTACTTCTAGTAGAGATTTAAGAAATGAAAACTAGGCTGGGCATGCACATTTAACCACCTTCCTTTCCCCTTCCCTCTGTTAGACTTTTTATTAGGTACTAATATTTTGGTAAAAGCTGTTACTGTGTTGAAAAATGAAGATGAGTGCTCAGTGAAAAGCCATGTTTATGGAAGGGTTGTTTCTTTAAAACGTTACACATAGGCAACCAGAAGGACTGAAGCATATCTGAAGTTCAGTAATGTGCTTACAAATAGTGCTCAGATAGCAGCTATGAAACAAAGCTAATTTGGAAAGATTTTTGGGAAGTGCTATTGCAGGAGGCATTGGGGAGTTGTGATGCTTTGACTAAGAACTTAAATGGATGCATGGAGGGGAAGAGGAACAGTAGTTCAGTTGGAGTAGAAGGAGATTGGTCAAGTAGAAAACTGCCTTGTCTGTTTTCATTACAGAGCTTGTACATGGCTGCAGCTGAGATTAACCCAGAAATAAGGCTGAATGAGAAAAGAGGAGGAGAGCAGAAACGTACATCATATTTCACCTCCCTCAAAACAAAGCCCAGCCCCTGGCTCTGTTGAGACAGCTCTGCTGAAGTATGTGCTAGAGAGGGAAAAGAATCAGGAGCAAGAATATGGTAACAAAGAATGAGGGAAGATGGCTAAACAGAGTACAGTTGACTAATGTCTGCAGTATCAATGGAGGACATTACTCTCTTGAAAACTCAGCTATTAGTAAGTTGTTTGAAGCATTGGTAAGGTGCACTCTGTGACTGGTGTCTGACCTGGCTGAACAGGGCTGGAGAGAGAACAGCTTACTTAGACAAAACAGAAGGGTAAGGGCAGTTGAATCAAGAGTGGATTTTTGCTACAGGCAAGTATTGGAGAGTAGGGAAAAAGAAAAAAAAGAGTCAGTGAGAACAGGTACATAAAAAATTCAGATAAAATAGGGTCACTGGAGTGGGAGGAAAATAAAATTATTGGAGTAAAAGAGAAGAGGTTTGAGGATTTTTCATAGCGTGAATGTTGACTACTGAAGGCATGAGATGGTCAAATGGAGACTCAAATGGCTACTATTTTTTCTTTTTAATTAGTAGATCCTCTACAGTGGGGTTGGTATTACTTACATGAAATAAGAGTCTCTAGAGTATAAAAACTGCATATGCTACAGTACTGATTGTCCCACATCTGTAGGAAAGAAGTTAAAAGTGAAATGGCAGATCTGAAGAGCAATGGATTGTCTGCATTCCTGAAGAAAGGAATGGAACAGCCCTTTCCATGTTGATGATGATTTTTCCAGAGTACTTTTGTGACACTTGTGGCTTTTCACTTGTGACACTTGTGACAACTTCCAGTATAGTCCAAAATTGGTTTTCAGTCAAGCCAAGATTTAGCGTAGTGAAGTGGCACCAGTTTTATATAGGGAGGAGTTTCTTAGTGTTTTTGGAAGGAGAGAAGGTGGTGGTGGTGGTGTTCTTTGGGGCAGTTGGTCAGTAATGGTTTCAGGTCTCTGGAAGAAACAGATCTGAGGTGTGGTGTTGTGGCTAACCCATACGTAACAACACCAGTAACAGTTTTCTGGCAATGCTATACCAGTCTAGCTAAGTTTCAGTGGTACTAAGCCTGATGCAGTATTTTTTGGCTAGGCCTTTACATCCTTTTGGCTTGTAGGAGAATGCTACCAGTATCATCCAAATGGACCAAAATACACAGCAGTTATGTTATTCTGTCTTAGGCATTGTAATTAACCTTACAATATTTGGGCTGTGTCCAAATTTTAAATACAGCATCCAAAATACTTTAAAAATAATGAAGTATCTTTTTTTTCAGATACAGTATTGCTTTGAGGAGTAACTGCTGGATGCATGCTTCAAACATAATTGTTAAACAGCATTGCTAAAACCTGTTCTAGTGGGAAGTGTCCCTGCCTATGGCAGAGGGTTGGAACTAGATGATCTTTGAGGTCCCTTCCAACTTTACCATTCTATGAAAAGGAAACCCTCTGAGTCTTTTTAATGTGATCTATTTTGCCTTCTATGCTTAAGCACTGATTTTTATTATTATTACTACTTTTAATTATTATTGCTACTTTTAATGACCTTGCACAAATGTGGTATACAGCCAGTCACCAGTGCAGTTGAAAAACCACTGGAAAAGCTAAAGTTTCAGAAAAATGGGTTTGAAAACAAATAATGCATTTAAATAGATTTTACAGTACAACATGAACACTGGATTTAATGCTTACCAAATAAAGATTCAGTTACTTGTTGTCTGCTTGGCTGTATAGAATACAGTGAGTGCAGTAATCAAAACTTCTGTGTTTATTTGTACCCTGGAAATTTGTTATCTTCAGATGGGCAGATAAAAAATGGATCTCTAAGAGAGAGAAACCTTTGTGGATTGCAGCTGTGTTTCACCCACAGCTTCAGCAAGTTGCAAACCTAGTCCTCAGGATGCAGAGGGCTATCTTCAAGTGTGCTTGCTCATGTGGTGGATCAAAAATACACACCTGTGTACTGATTTCATACTTGAGGTTGCAGGTACATTCATCTGTATATGTGAAAGGATGTGTGAAGAAACTTGAGGTCAAAGCTTAGTATTTAGCTCTTCTATACATTCTCCTGTTATCATACAGGAGATTTGTCTGGGTAATTCCCATCAATGTAAGTGACAGATACATACATCAGTGAGCAGAAGTGATCCTTTTAAATTTGGGAAATTTTTAGAGCACACTTGACATTAGTATTCTTTACTTTCCAAAATTTAATTATAAATTAAGCCAAAGGTATTCAACCAGTCAGAAATTTGCTCAAACACTTGTGAAACAGGTGTTCAAAGTCTTCAAACCTGTTGTGTATTTCAGTACCCCAACTGATGGTAGTATAAAGGGCAGAAGTTAAAGTTCCAGGATAAGGGCAATCTTGATTTGTAACACAGTTAACAGCTGGTATATCTGATTATGTTGCAACTTTCTTATCTTAAATACTGTTTAAAAAAAAAAGATTCTTGGAGATTAATACTTCGAAATGGCTCTTTTCAGAACCTCTGGTACAAATGGTAATGAGAATGTTGCTACCATTTTTAATTATTATTGCCTGTTTAATGTGGGATTTCTCCCAGCCATGTCCTTGAATAACCATTTCTTTACTAAAATGACACAATTTTGTAGCCAGTGATCCATGACTTTAAATATTTGGAAGGGCTATTGATTCACTGAACTGGAAGAAATTAAAGACATTGAGGCATATTTTCAAAAGTAGAATTGCATGTAATATGAATTATATTTGTTCACATATTCTGTTTCTCTTTCAATAATTTTCTGAAGGTAGGTACATGTAGTACAGCATTCAGTGTATCTGTAGCAGCTTTAACTAAACGTTGATGGTATTGTTTAAATCAGCTGCGTTTCGTATTTCAAGAGCTGCTGTAGCACCTACAGCACCTCCTCTTCTTCCTGCGTCGTGGTCCTCTGCTTGTACCTATTTCTGTTTGTGGGAGTCAGTCTCTCTAGGTAAATTGTCCATGAGACCAATGATTCCATCAGCAAATTATCCAGAAAATGCCGTTGGTGCTCATGGTGACACTTGTGCCACCGGTGGTTTTGTTGCCATTTCAGTGGGCTAATTAAATTGGCAGCTTTCTCTTGTGCCCAGCGTCGTTGTCCCCCTTCCTTTGGCACCTTAGCTCAGACCTTCTCCTTTTCTCTGTCCTGTTAACTGAATATCAAATGCATTATTGATTGCTCCTCTTCCACCCTCCTCACTTCCACTCCCCTCAATTTTTATTTTTTTTGTAATTTTTTTTTTTGGATTGACAGTATCACCCAGACAAACAGAAGGCAGATGTGCCAGCAGGAGAAGTGGAGGAGCGCGTGCAGAGGTTCATCGAAATTGATCAAGCGTGGAAAATTCTAGGGAACGAAGAGACAAAAAAAGAGTATGACCTGCAGCAGCGTGGTAGGTTCCTGCCAAGGAGTACTGTAGTGGCAGCAGCTCTTTAAATAAGCAGGGTCTGGGAGTGGTAGTTAGATGGTATTTTAAAAGGCTGTTTATTGCTGAACCGAATGTTTCTTTCACTCTTGTCCTACTTTCGAATGTGGATCCATTATTTATAGCTTTTGCTACACATACATTAGCCAGTGAAAACATTGAATTACTTCCAACAAAACATTAGCTGGCATTATTCCTAATAATTTGAATTAATATGAAATTTATACTAATTATAGGCGTTAGGCCTTTTGATGACGACAGCTTCGTTAAGCATTCTTAATTTTAAGTCTTGTACATTTTGTTTTGGTATCTTAGACCGAGGTATTAATGAATTTATACCCAGTGCTCAATGTGTATGGCTTTATTAGCACTTCAGAATCATTAAAGCACTTTCTTTTTGGTGTTGTGGTAGCTTTCATAATTAATCTGAGGTCTCAAGCAGCCTTTTTAAAGCAGGTTTATAAATAATATTCCAATATAACACATTAACTAGGCAGCTCCAGCACGCCTTTCTTTTTATACCTCTCAGAAAATAGCTTCTTAAAACAGTGACAGGCTGTTGTGAGAAAGAAAGGGGGGAAATGTAGGTCAGGTCTGTCACACATGGGCTACCATTACATGAAGTGATAGGCTGTCTTTCTGCTCTGGCCTCAGGATAGGAGTCCCTCAGCCTTCCATTAGAACCTTCAATAAATGTATATCCACCCTACATGTTAATGGGGGGAGTCAATAATAGTGTATTGCCTGTGGGGAAAACACTCAGTCGCACTCTGCAGTAACACACTCTGGTCCAGCATTGACGTGTAGCCACCACCACTTTTGAATGTGTCTGATAAAAGCCCACTGTCTCTGCAGCTTGTTATTGAATTCTCTTCCATTGTACATTGGCACACCATCAGACCTTTCTCTCTTGTGCTGATTTTTAACTCCCCTGCCGCTGCGGATACCAGAACTTTGAGAGACAAAGACTTAGTCATTCTGGCAGATATGCATCACTGCAGGATAAAAAGAGTGATATATAATTGTATACACCCAGTATGAAGTCTCCTCTTAAATAATCTTGTACTTCAGGCACGGTGTGGGTGGAGGAGTGAAAACAGAATTGTTGAATAAACATTTTAAAAGAATGGGAAAAAAAAATAATCTTGTGCTAACGTAATCTGTAAACACTTTTAAGGTCAAACTACATTTTTCTTCTCCAACTTATTTTTTTGAATGCCTGCATGAGATGCCCTAGCAGAAATTTCTGCTACCCACTGCTCTTGTGCTATTACACTCTTAGCATTGTAATGTTGGCTGTGTCTTCTGTTTTCACAAATTGTATTTGTACAGGGAAAAAAGAGATGTAGTAAAGATCAAGTTATAAGTCTTTAGTGTAGCTACTGAGTTTTACCTAAAGCTTAAAATACAGACTTTGAAATTCCATTTTGCTTGAGTCAGGTTAATCTACTGAAGTTGAGAGGTACATCAAGATCTAATAAGTTGCTTTATTTTTTTCCACGGAATGCAAGGCATTGTTAGAAATCAGTTTTGACAAAAGTTACTGTACAGTGTTTTAAAGGTTACCTCGATTTCCTGAGATTCTTTTGCATCCAGATGAGTTCTTTGAAAAGCTGTCTCAAGATTCTGTAAAAATGATTTAGTAAACAAAGGAAATAAATTGTTCGCTTATTTACACAGGTGTTTAGTAAGGCTGTGGTAATAAGAAAGGTATGTTTTATCAAAAAGTGTTAGTTTCACACTAATCCATGTGCAGCCTTGCTGCATTCTTTGCAGCATATTCCCTGGCAGTAAAATGGTGGTGAAATAAATTGTAGTTCTCTGAATGTCTGTCAAACAGCTTCTGAACTCATGTTCCTAGAGAAATTCATAGACACTGCTGTAAAAGCTCCCAGAAACAATGTACCTGAGACAGCAGCTATGGGGAGCAGTGATGAGACAGAACACAGCAAGTCAGTAAGACTGCCCAACCTGGAAAGCAGTATGTGGAGAGTACCAGTATGCATGTGTGTGTGGCTGCCAGTCAGCAGAAAGGCCTTTGCACTGTAGGCTTTCTCCCATGTCACAGAGTTTATTTTGTACATGCCTCCTTCTGTTAGACTAACCAAATCTTAGTTACTGGGCTCAGAAATGCAGTGGCCAGAGAAGTTCTGAGAAGCTGAAATTCTGTGGGGCCCTATGGGTTTAATTTTCTCTCTGAATTGTTGAGACTAAGAAGGGAATGTGCTTTCATGTCTTCATGCTGCTTTTCTCTGAAGGCATCACAATGATCTCCTCCTCATTTTTTTTGTGTATTCAGGCTATAGTACAAACAAAGGCAGGCCAAACTTCAAAACTGGTCAGAGGTTTGGCTCAAATACTTACCCAGGTCTCTCTGGTCTGGAAATCTTACAGAAGTTCCTTTTTATATTCAGTGGAGATTTCCAACTGATAGTTTTGTCATACCTTTACTGACATATAAGGGTACCCTTTTATAATGGGGATTCTCTTGCTTCCAATCCCTGTGAAAATTCTGAAGGATGGGGGGAAAAGTTGTGTAACAGTTTATGTAATAAGAATAGACTTTTTTTTTTTCTTCAACAGATTTTCTTCTTTAAAATGTGCCCATTTGTTCAGTGTCCCCTTTAGAAGAGGTAAATACGCAGTTAGCATCAGCATTGACAGTAATGATTACTGAAAGAATTTCAGTGAATTTAGCTTGGGGGAAAAAAAAAAAGAGATTTATGGTTCTCATATTGGAAGTCTTCTGAACCCTGGAAGTTCATGCTTTTGTGTCACAAAAACGCCTAGGTTAGAAGGGATCTTTAGAGGTATCTAAATCACTCTCTGCTCAAATCAGGTCTGCATAGGTTGCTCAGACCTTCTCCAATGATAGAGATTCCAGAGCTGCTGTGGTCAGCCTGCTCCCATGTTTGAATGCTCTCATAGCAGAAAACAACCCAAACAAATAAAAAACATACCCAGAAGTGTTCAGAGCATTTTCCTTCTATCAAAGCAGGTACAAAGATTCTTCTTGCAGCTAGTGCCTTTTGCTTATCTTTCCACCGTGCACATCTGAGAGGCCTTCTCTACGCCCTCCTATGAGGTAGCTGTAGACAGTGAGATGCTTCTGTTCTTATGGCCTCTCTTTGTATGATGTATGTCCTAGCTCCTGCCCATGCTGGCAGTCTGTTGGACCTGCCTCCACTGTATTATGTCAGGGCTTTGTGCTAAGTGGCCCAAAAGTGGAGCTGGACTTCAGGTGCATCTTAAATGCTGAGGAGAGAGGAAGAAAATCACTTCCTTGACCTGCTGGACGCAGCCCAGTCTGGAGGCCACAAGAGTGCCCTGCTGAGCCTATTTGCCACCAAGACCCTCAGGGTCTTTTCTGGGAAACTGCTTTGCAGCCAGTTGTCCCACAGCCTGTACTGCTGCATTAGGCTATTCCATCCCAAAAGCAGGAGTTAGCTTTGTGAAACCTTGCGTGTCCCTGTAAGCCCATTTTTGTGTCCTGTCTGGGTCCTTTTGAATAGCAGCCCTGCAACTTTTGTTGACTCATGTACAAAGGATCTGTGTGTCTGAAGTATCACATAATTAAGATAATTTTGCTAATTCATTTTACATTTTAATTATTGACGACTGAATGGTTAACAGAAAGGTCACAATTAAAATTAAATCAATATACTGGTGACTTCAATTAATTTCTGACACTAAATGTAGCAAATACTTCAAAGCTAATAATGGGACTGACACAAAGCCCACTTGCTTTTTATGTGCTTTTTTTGGGCAGTAGGTGAAGAAGTTTAAGAATCTAAAATAGTTTTGGTGTTGTTTTTTTTTTTTCTGTGCATGGCTTCATCTCGGTTCTACCCAGGATAATGTTTCTGTGATGCTAGAGACAGGTGTCCATAAAGCCCAAAGGTTTGTAAGGGGATGTAATCACCTGTAGGAGTTTTCACATTGGGGATGCAGTTTTCAGACATGAATACAGATTCCAATATAATTGTCCTTTTGTTCTTGCTTCATTTTTTGGAGGCTGTATCCTCACTCCCAGTGAAGTTTTTACTGCAGGTTTAGAAAGGCAGACTTATACAGAGGTGTGGTCGTGAATGAGTGCAGTAAGCTGAAGTATTGTATCCAGTTTTGTGCCCCTCAGTTCAAAAAGGACCTTGGGGAACTGCTTGAAAGTGTCCAGTGCAAAGCCAAGGAGATGGAGTGGAACATCTTTCTTATGAGGAAGGGCTGAGGGTGCTGGAGGTCTTTAGCTTGGAGGAGAGAAGCCTGAGGGGTGACCTCATTCATGTTTATAGAGATGTGCAGGGCAGTGTTGGGAGGATGGAGCCAGGCTCTGCTCAGTGGTATCCAGTGATAGGACAAAGGCCAGTGGGTGCAAGGTGGAGCAGAGGAGGTTCCATGTGAACATCAGGAAATACTTTTTCACTGCAAGGGTGACAGAGCCCTGGAACTGCCCAGAAAGGTTGTGGAGTCTCCTTCTCTAAGGACATTCAAACCCACCTGGATTCCTGTATTACTTGCTCTAAGTGATCCTGTTCTGGCAGGGAGGTTGGACTGGATGAGCTTTTGAGGTCCCTCCCAGCCCTTAACATAATTTGATACCCAGGGTGCCAGAAGAATAACCTTACACGTCCACTATAAGAATAAACAGGAGCAGCAAGACAAAAGCCTGAAAAAAGGCTTTAGTAGCTCACAGAAATGACAGCTGCTACCAGAAAGGGGTAAAAAAATTAATAAAGCAGGTTTTAGTTGTTCCTTGTTAAGAAAACTCCTTAAATTATCCTTTTGACCAAAATTAAGCTTTTAAGGTGGGTGTTACTTTAGGCTTTTCAGTGTGCCAGGTTATACTCCTCCTCTGGCCATGAAATTTATGGCTGTGAACACTCAACTAGCGCTGAAATACAACAAGCCTTTTACCTTAGCTCTTTGGAGGTAGTTCTAGTATGCACTGGCTACCAGTTAAGCAGTACCCAGTTGTTTTTGGTTGTTTCTTTTAAGGAAAAATAGCTTTTTGTTATGGGAATTCTTAATATATGACTCCTTAATAATTTCCAATTAAAGTAGGCATTGTTATTTTAAATTCATTGAAAAGACTCAAATTTAAGAAGTTGTTTGAAAACTAAACAGCCTATTAGAATAAATGGGCTTGTGGAGACATCCAGGTTTTGAGTCCAGTACATACCCTGAATTGTTCTTGATTGGTTTAAAAAAGAACCTCCAACAAAAAGAGCACAATGAAGAGCTAGAAAAATCTTTTTAGGTATTATGGCTATTTTTACTATTACCATAAACTGTTAAAAGGGTTACATTTCCATTTACTGCTTGCAACCCCTTCCCTAAAACTCAGCCTTAAATAGCCCAAGAAATATTTATTGTATCCTCAAGTGAAACTTAAATACCTTTCCTCTTTTACAATTTCTGAATGACCCAGCAAGGGCTCTAGTAAAGCTTTACTGAACCAAGCTGCTAATAGTTATTTAATGTTGTTCTGTAGCCTGAAAGAATCTCAGTAGATTTTCCTTTTAATCTCTTTGAATTGCAGGCTCATAAACCTCTCTGATGAGCCTGCCAGTGTTTTCTTAGATCCTGCAGTTGAGACAATGGAGCTGCAGAATCCTTTCACCTCTTGTTGTCAGACAAATCCAATAGATGGCAAAGCCAGGCAGGCTGCACTGGTGTTGAATTAAAACTTGTTTTTCAAGTTATGGTAGGGGAGCAGGTCCTCACAGTTCTGCCTGTGAATTCAGGAACATGTTTCAGGAAGTACAGCTCAGTACAGAGTTCTGCAGCTCAAGCAGGTGTCACAGATGAAGCCTGCCGCAAAGCACACTACTAGGAACAATACCAGTCTTAAATAACCTTCTCCTCCAGCAAGGGATGAAAATTAGACACCAGTTTGCTTCAGAAAATCATTAACGAGGCCATCAGGGTCTATCAATGATTCTATGAGCTAAGGCCATCTCAGCTTTTGTTTGATTTTTGGACATTTCACCCAGTTAACAAATCCTCTGATGAGGTATTAGGGAAAAGGTTACTTTGTGGAACTAAAACAGAGATCATAGAACCATAGAATGGTAAGGTTGGAAGGGACCTCAAGGATCATCTAGTTCCAACCCCCTGCCATAGGCAGGGACACCTCCCACTAGTACAGGTTACTCAAGGCCTCGTCCAACCTGGCCTTGAACACCTCCAGGAAGGAAGCATCCACAACCTCCCTGGGCAACCCATTCCAGTGCCTCACCACCCTCACTGTAAAGAACTTCCTCCTAACATCTAGTCTAAATCTCTCCTCTGCCAGTTTAAACCCATGATTCCTGCAAAAAAGTGCTCCTAAGAAAAGATACGTGGAAAAACTTCTAAGGGCAGACTAGTCTGTGTTATTTTGTGATACAGTCTCCCAGCTCAGAAAGGTCAGCTCTGGCCTGCACCCCTGAGACGTAACATCAGCAGTAGTAAATTTTACCTGTCCCCATGCTAAGTGGAAGAGGCAAAGTTAATGCTTACTTTTAGGGGTTAGAGTTATTTAGGGGGAAGGGAAGCTCCTGTTTGTGTAATGGATAGCATGCACAGCAGTGAGAGCAACTGACTGACAGCTGTGTCTTGCAGTTTGCTTTCACCATTACATGCCTGGGTTTTTGTTGGGTTTTTTTGTTTGTTTGTTTGTTTTTTTCAGTTTTCCCTTTCTTTTGACAGCAGTAAAATAGGTGTGAGAGGATTAATTTTAATTTCTTTTCATTCTGACTTTTTCAGTACAGAGTAATGTAGGTGTTCAGCAAAGGTAACATCAGCGAGGTTGCATCAATTCTGTCATTAAAACAACTTAGACGCATCGGAGATAAACTCCTTCATTAAACCTATGTAGATGAGGCTCATTCTCATGTGTCCTCATTCTCAAGGATACATAATGTACATTTCAGTTAAAGTTAGAACAGTCATTTAGCTGCAAAATATAAAAACTGAGACTCTGTGTGGTGGGCTTGTGGTGGTGTTTGGTGGTTTATTTAATCTAGCCTTAAATTTCCTATCCTGCATAAGGGTTTCATTTCACTACCGGTAGCATTACATTAACACTTCTACTTGTGATACTCTAGTTGTGAGCACTGAGCTCCCAAGCCTTGCCAAATCCAAACTATTCCTGTGTATGTGCTAATGATCAGCTTTCAGGTGTTTCTGGTTGTTTAAAATACAGCATCTGGGGAGCTGAAGCTTCTTCCAGATGTCAGGCAACAGCTGGGAGCTTCTGTGTTGTAAGGGGGTTTTGTGTCCTTTTCTTTATGTTACCTTTTATGACTCACTTGTAACTTAGACAAAATCTTAGCCTGCCAAGTTAAAGAACTTGGTGTGACCTTTGTACACCAAACAGGAATGTGCTGCTAAATTGCAAAGCCTGGGTTGTATTTGTATGGCCTAGTTTGGATGTGATGATTTCAGTTGTACTGTACACTTCCCACTTTGTGCTGTACTCTACATTGAGGGGTTCTAGGAAATCTTTTCTTAGAAGTAGCTTTTTGCAGAAATGTTGGTATTCTTCTCACACACTTGGTGCTTATTGAGAGTTTTTGTTATCTTCTTTCTAAAGGAGAATGGGTTGTTTAAGAGAGATTTTGAGGTCTCCTGTGGAGATATGACTGGCCATGGTCCTAGGCAACCTGCTTGTGCAGGAGGGTTGTACAAGATGATCTTGAGAGGTCTTTTCTGACCTCAACCATTCCATGATTTTATGAAAAGTAAGCAGATGTTCCCAATTTCAGCACGTGGAACCATAATTACAGCCAGGCAAAGCTACTAAAATGTATTTATTTGAAACCAAATGTTTGCCCCCAATTTCATATAATGATTGGGGATGTGCAGAAGTACAGTTTTCCAGTAGTGTCTGAATTTCAGTAATAAATCTTCATCTACTTTTCAGCTTATGCAGAGATACAGAAACTAAAATTTTAGAGCTGTGCATTTTTAACTGATGCCTACAAGCACATTGACTTGCTCTGTAAAACTAGTAATTTATCAGGAGAAACCACAAAGCTGTATGTTATCAAACTTCTGTCATCTTTTCTTTGTAGAAGCTAATCTGACAAAGGAATGGCCGCTACATGCACAAATTTCTCTTGAGGACATGTCCTGGAATGAAGGTATCAGTGTCCTTCTGCTTGCTCCCACCTCTGCACTGCAAGTGTTTTGTCTTTCTGTTCTACATCTTACACCATTTTGTTGCTTTATTGTAACTTCTACTTTTTTAATGTATTTCCCTCAGGTTCAGCTTTGCTTTACTGTGATTACCTGAGCTGGAACTTAACTTTCTGTAATAATAGTTAGTTTTGCATTCCTTCATCATCTTCCTCTCCACCTCTGCTGCTTGCAGTACTGTTTTTCACTTAGGTCTCTTATAGAACAACTGTTTCCTTTTCCAGGTTCTTCCCAAAGCTCTCATGCATCTTCTTACTCTTTCTGTGAAGGCAGAATGCAAGTGTTTTCAGAGAGATTATTTTCACCTGAGAATGTGTTATTTCCTTCTTTATATTCTTTTATAATTTATTTGCTTTTTGAACAAATGTCTGATCCTTTTTTTTTTTAATTACTTTTTTTTTTAAAGCTGTGATAGGAAAATTCTCTCTACTTCCTTCTGTTTCCTGGCCTAGTAGTCTGTTTTAGAACCATCCTTGACCTGTCATCTGTATGACTGACATTCCTTCTTTTTTTTTTTTTTTTTTTTTTATT
>VWZE01018591.1:643767-672135 GCA_013396675.1 Eubucco bourcierii
TTTTAATATCTGTTTCACTGATGTGCACCTTTTTATTATTGGGTTTTTAAAAGAGACTACACCACACCTGGTGGTTGGTGTAAGAAAGCCTCACAGTCACTGAATAATGTTATTTTTTGAACAACAAGTGGAAGCACAGGTACTGATATTTAAAATCCAGCAGTGGGAGGTCATTTGTTACCGAGCAGCTCTGTGATAAATACTCAGACTGAGTTTTTGATTCAAGCACTAAAGCCTTTTTATGTTTCCTTTTGCTTTTTGGCAGACGAACAATGTTACACTCTCTCATGTCGCTGTGGTGGGAATTACACTGTCTTCAGGAGTGAAACCAGAGACGTATCTTTGGTTTGTTGTGACACATGTTCACTTGTTATCGAGATCCTTCAGTGATTGTTTCAAACACATTAAGAGTTACAAATGTCTAAAAGGACTGGACAAAGAGGGGACAGCGTCTGCAAAAGAAATGTATGCTGAAGAAAAGGGAGTCCAAGTTCAGTCAGACTTAGGAAGGTGTTAAGAAGGGGTTTGAATCTGGGTTATAAGTGAATTGTAACGAGGCTGATACAGAAGTATTACCACGGAAGGGAAATGTGCCCTTTTGCTAGCAGAGTTCTGTGGGCAAGAGGCTTGTTTTCTCTCTACATCTAAAGTGCTAGTCATTGAAAACCTCCACAACAGAACTCAGTTCTGTGCAACTGGAATATACCTCATGATCTAAATGACATTTCTTTCCTAGCTTCTTTCAACGTCACTCTGTATCAGCTATACCTTGGGCCCTGCTTCTTAGCTTAAATCCTTTTAGCAGCTCAGATGACAAAATTTAATCAGGAAGCATACCTCTGAGAAAGCTTTGAAGATAATGAAGAGTGAGATGCATTAATGGGAAACGGGAACATTTTCTATCTCTATGCTAAATACTTTACTTCATTAAATCCTCACAAGGTCTTGAGCCTTGGAAAGAAGGGAGCAGAGACCTGCAGTTCCAACAGGCTCGTTGTCTGAGCACTACCTAGCTGGTACAGGCACTAGACTGTAACAGTGCATACACAAGAACTTTTCAGCTTGGAGGAGGAGCACATTTTGAACTGACCCTTCTTGTCATCTCAACAAATGCAGGCTTCATTCTGCAGCTGAAAACTAAGCAGGAAGTACTTACTGGACATACAAACTGGATCCAGCTGAAGGAGAACCCAACTGAACACATGTGACTGGCAGATCTGGAACCCCAGTGTTATGATTTTAGTTCCAATCCTAGCAGTTCCTACTACTTGCTAAGATGGGCATAGCCTATGTGTGGCAATGGGATAGCACACTGTGCCTTTCTCATCCCTTGTAACAGTCAGTGCAAGCTCTGGCTTGTAAAACTCAAAACTTTCTAACAAACCCATCACTTTCTACAAACAGCCCAGAGGAAATGGAGTAGGAGGTGTGTCATTTTTCTTGATGAGCAGTGTATTGTTCCCACTTTCAAGTAAGCTGTAATCAAAGAAGAAGACCTCTTCATCAAGTAACACTTGTGTTTATTCTAAACAAAAATAGTTCCATTGATTTAAGTAAAAAAATATGATGAAAGCTGGCACCAGTCACTGGAATCTTTTAATCATCAAGAAATCTATGGCCATTGGGACTTGCACGTAGAAATCCGAAGTCATTCAGAGGCCATATCTGTAAAATAAAGTTATAAGAGATCTTAAGCACAATATCAAATCCAGTATTTTCAATTGTTATTGTTCTGCTTGTTTCATAAACTGCAACCTTGTTTCAGCTCTTTGGCTGACTGAGTGTATGATCTCTTCTCCCTTGTGTGTTTCTTTAATGAGGAGTAATAAATACTGCTTCACAGAACCACAGAAAGTCAGGACTCTGGTGAAAGATCATCCAGTCCACCCCCTGCCACTGCCAGAACAGGATCACCTAGGGCAGATCACATAGAACACACCCAGGTGGATGTGTTTTCAGTGTCTCCAGAGGAGACTCCACAACCTCTCTAGGCAGTTCCAGTGGTCTGTCACTCACAGTTGAAGTTTTTCCTTTTGTTCCTGTGGAACGTTCTCTGCTCCAGTTTGCCCCCATTGCCCCTTGTCCTGTCACTGGACATGACAGAGCAGAGCCTGGCTCTGTCATCCCACCACTGCCCTTCATATCTTTATAAATATGAATGAGGTCACCCTTTAAGCTCCTCTGCTCCAAGCTAAAGAGCCCAGCTCCTTCAGCTTTCCTCACAGGGGAGATGCTCCACTCTCTTCCATCATTCCATAGTGGCTAGAGACTAATTTATAAACAGCATGCTTTGCTATTGAGAGCCTCACAAATAATTTTTTTTCAGCCTAGGAAATAAATACATTTCTAGAAAATACCTTTCAAGTTGAAAGTTTTCTGGCTTGTAAACTACTTAAAAGACAAATTATATAATTTTGATGCACCTAGGAGGAAGAAAGAGTTCCATGAAGTTGAGATGTATATTTGCATTGTCAATATGGGCAGCTGAACTGCAAACACCAAACCTCTGAACTTATGGAATTGTTTCCCAAGGTAAGTTTTTACCATGCAGATAGGTCTAAGGGAATGGAGTGCCTGCCACCATCAGGGGCTCTCGAGCTCTGCTGGGCTCCTGTGAGAAGGGGACTATTATGCAGAAAAAGGAGGAGCACAAATCATGACCAAGTACAAGCAGGAGTGCCAAAGAATGATGGTCTTCTGGAGCTTTCTCTCCAGAAATTAACTATATAGCTCTTCATGCTACTGAGAACATTCACTAATTACATGTAGGCTGGTCTTGGATGAAAAAAAGAAATAGTAACAGGGAATGAAGGACATTCTTTCATGCTTTGTCCTTTGTCTCCCTTGACTGCCTGTGTCTCTTCACAACATGGTCTTTCATAGATGGCACGAGGGGACCAGCACGAAGGGAATGAGATGAAGAATGAATGCCCTGTGTGGCTCTAATCCCATAAAAATCTCACTGCCTCTGCTCAAGATGAAGTGACCTAGACAGAGAAGGATGATGTGCTACCTCATTCCCAAAGCATTTCTCAGTATGTTTATCTTTCTCCTTTTTCCTTAGAATTTGTTCCTAAGGAAGGTGTGCAGCCACCTTCCAGAACAGCAGCTTGCTCTGAGTTAATGGATGTTGTGGGTTTAAAGAGCCGACAGAGTGAAGCTCTCAAACAAATTGGAGGAAAAAAACAATAGTATTTGGAGAGAGTTACAGATAGAAATCACAAAGCAGATACAGAATCCGTAAGGGACCCCCCCTGAATTTCTTCCCCAACCCAAAACTAAAACTATCACCCCCAGTGCCCCAATCCTCCCCACCCTCCATGCCTCTGCCATTCAAGAGGCCTCAAACCAGGCCTATCCTTTTATGTTTGTCTTGATAACGCATCTCTTGCCAGACACAAGGCTGGAGGGGGAGGAAAGGAGTACAAGCTGGCCTTGCCATGAGTTTATGAAGAGACAGCAGAATTATGGGATTGAATAACAATCTTCCAGTCCCCAGAGGACTCTTTTTAACCTTATAGTTCCCAACCTGGGACAATGGAGCAGCCACAGCACAGCCTTTGCTGCTTTCCGTATGGAGGTAAAAAGTAATTTTCTCAGTTTAAAAGAGTGTCAGGGTTCAGTATTTCAAACCCCATGACTTGTCCCCGGTACTAAAGACAACCACAGAAGAGACAGAGTCATAAGGATGGGCTGAGCAAGATGTAGCACCAGCTTACTACTAGACTGGGCTCATATACTGCTGGAAGCTCTCTTGGCTTGCCTTTGCTGGACCCCTGGCAGCACTGCACTAAGTTGCCATCAGTTGGATTGTGCCTGGGCCCTTGGGAAGACAGAAGGCTAAGTCATTTTCAGGACCTCAAGTTTTGGGGTGCCGCAAAAGTCTCACAGCTCCCTCGTGCAAGTACCTCAGAAAACACATGTCTTTGGCAGGTGCAGGTAGGGAAGAGCATGAAGAACTTCTGTTGATAGAAATACACAGAAGTAAAGCCCTGTCTCTGTGCCAAATAGCCACTGAGCTATTTTAAGTTCCACACAAGCATACAGAGATACAAAACATTTTGTGATCTCTGTGAGAAGCAAAGCGAAGGAATTCCAGACTCTCCAGAGATCCTAGTGCAGGCTGCAAGCTGGATATCACATCTTTGGCTCAAGGGCAAGCAGGAGTAAAAGGGAACAGGAAAATTCCATATTACACATCTAAGCTGATTTGATTAATGGCCCAGAGAAGGAAGTTTCTTAGGCTGTTCACTGTGGTACAAATCTTATTTGAGGCAACTCAGGTCACACCTACTGCAACTTGACTTCCAGTATAAGTCATTAGTTTTAAAATTGTTTTGCCTATTTATTTTCAAATTCATCACAGTAATCTTAGTGGCAGGTTAGAATGAAAATGATGTTTAATGTAGTTTGTGTGCAGGAGAGAATGTGACAAACAGTGCTGATGTTTGGGAAGGAGATGGAACAAGCTATGATGAAACAAAGACATGCCACTCTGTGTAGTAATTCCCAAGTCTTTTAAAGTTATGACAGAAGTTGACTGTGACTTGTTCCTTCAAACTGGCTAGTCCAATTAGCAGCTATTTCCCCTTGCCCTCTTCGGTTTGGCCTAGATTTGAGCTGATGGCTGGGGGATAAATGGGGCTAACTAACTAGCTCTTTTGAAGATACACTACAGGTCTATTTGTGACATGGAGCCGAAGTCCAGAGAATGCACAGGATCTCCTACCTCAGGATGGAGCATGAGGTCTGTCCAAGTGGGACTTCCTAGGCTTTAACTGAATTTGCAGCTACTTTTAATTTCAGTGGTCTTGTTACAGAATGAACTTGTCAGTCATAGTGGCAGGTGATATGGTGGCAGGGAGGAAAAGGGGAAAAATATAATTGAGTATCATTTCTGTAGCTTATGTTTTGCCAATAGGTTGCCTAAACAAACTTGGTGCAATCTCACACTCTGCTGCTGAAATCCATTCTTTCCAAATTAGATTTTTATGTCTTGCATCCATTACTAAAAAGGTAACTTAGCATTCAAAGCCACTGTTATGTTTGTCTCCAAAATTCCACTTTCAGACAAAGCCACATTTCCATTCCCAATGTAGTAAAAGATTTTTAATGAAAGAGGAGCCAAACCCTTAGCAGACCACAGTAAAAAAGTGTATATAGGTCTCTTGTCCAGTGGTCTATTAATTAGCTATCACCATGTGGAGTAGCTGTATTCTCCTGCCTTCCACTGTAATACTGTGGTGTGTTGCTACTGAACATGAGCACTATATTCTAATATGAATTACCATAAAAAAAACTTAACTGCTAAACACTCATTTGAAGAATAAACTCAAATTTTGCTTTTGTAGGCACCATATACTGGAATCTCATCCAAATGTTGCTAATCACTGGTCTGTGCACAGTCAGACATGGTTCAATAGTTATTTTAAGAAGGAAGTGATTGCATGCCATCCTTTTAAACAGACAATTTTCTGGAGTCCTGAAGTGCATCTTCAGTAGGCAATATCTGTGTGTAAGTTCAGTTTACAGAGCTTACAGCTTTCTAAGTTTAGGGTTTCCTCCTGTCAGTCACTTCATTAAAGTCTTTCAAACACATTCCTGGTTGGCTACAAGACTGACAAAAATGTATTGCCATGAAGGGATGTTATGGATAAATTATGGCTGTCCACATATTAGAGTAGATATTATTTGCTAGCAGTCCCTTTAACAAACAACACTTTTTTTTATACTGGTACAGCACTTGGAGAAAGGGGTGGGTTGTTTTTTTTTTTTTTTAGTTGGATTATTAATACCACATTCTGCTAACAGGAACTTCAAGCATATCAGCATCATTTCTTTTTTTGCAGCTCATAATTCAAGCTAAAACTTGGGTCATAAAAATAACCCTGCCTGGAATCATTATTTCTTCCTCCAGTGTACAAGTTAGGGTGATACACAGAAGGAAGAGAGAGCACTTGATGAACACTAGGGAAGAACTCAAAGCAACCAAAACCAGAGGTCAGACAAAACCTGGCAGTGGGGTTGAGAGGGACATGGTATCTGAGGTTTAGTAAGCAGTTGGTGGCTATGCTCAGTGGCTGCAAGGCTTTTTGAAATGTCTTAAATTGTATTTGTAGAATTTGTCAAAGTGGAAAGATCTCCTCTTCCCTGTGTATGTAAAGCATCTGTTCTAAAGTGGTTTTGTGGATGTGTTGCAATATATGGAGAACAGTGTTCAAACCCTTTTTTCATGGTCCTGAGTGACACCATTTTAAAAATCCAGCTTTCTGAAAGCTGGTGCCTATATCTACCACAGATATTCTCTTGTTTCTTAGATTAAACTTTCTATGGAGAGGAAATGGTGTTTTCTTCTTCTTCCTGGTAAACAAGTAAAATAATAATGCGGATCACAAAGTAATTTAGTGTGAAATAAAACTGTAAATGTTAAAACGAGGTGAATCATAGAGGGTTGTAGAATAAAATATTAATTAAAGAATTTTTGTCAAATGTGCCACAGTGGTCCACATTTGACTGGACTGCTAAGGCTTCTTTACAGACAGCAGCAAGGCCAGTCTCCATGTCTCATGTGTGCAAGTCCTAGAAAAAGAATCTTCCCCTCTATTGTCTTCACTGAGCTGTGGGCATACACTTCTCAAATTACCACAGTGAGATCTGGAGCTGCCCTTGCCTACCCTTTTGCAGAGAGAAGATGAAAACTATGGATGAAATGTCTGTCTCTGCAGTAGGTGGTGTGTGTGTATGTTAGTGTTAGTAGATTTGAATTTGCTTGCAAAAATGTTCATTCAGCTTTCAGAGGCAGTGACTGCACTAAGAGTGCTGCTCAAAAAAACCCCACCCAAGTCCTCTCTCAATTAAAAACAAACAGCCAACCCCAAAAAACCCACAAACCAAACCCACTATTGTCTAATTACCCTTTTGGAAGTGGCTGATGTTCAAGCTTTCCTTGAGATTTGCTTTGGCCACAGAGTCAAAGAGGTGAGTTTTAATACCCAACAGCCAAGTATGAAAAATGTATTAATGCAACCATTTTTAGGTAGTAGAAATAGATCTACCTTAAAACAAATGCGTCCTCTTATCAGTCCATAAGGAACAGGTCCATAGCACCTGGAATCTGTAGAATTCCTGAGATTATCACCTTCTAACCAGACATGTCCTTTAGGTACCTGTGGTTAAGCAAGATTGAAATGTAGAAAGAAAATAGAAAGGAATGGGATTAAGCATAGTCTGCCTTACGATATCCTTTTCTCGTTTCATGATTGTATAATGAACTAATTTTGTCTTCAATCTAGTAAGACACAGTGCCAAATTTGGAGGGATGAGGAAGAGTGCTCCAAAGTATCTGTTCTATCATGTGCTCAAAAACCAATGGTTTGCAACAAAAAATCCAAAATGGAGATGTAAGAGGTTAGGCCAATGTGACAGGGTCATTAATTTAATAGACTTCAAAAGAGGTCATTAGGATGTTGACTGAAAATCTGCCCTCCTGTCGCAGTAACAGCATGAACAGGGCAGCCACACACTCATCAACATCCTGGGGCCAGCACCAAGGCTAGACCTGTTAGTAGATTCATGATGAACTAAGTGGTAATTGATTGTGACATCAATTACGAATAATCTCATCATTTTATCGGAGTAGGCTTGTCAAAGTTCTAATTAAGATCACAGTTCATTCTATGTGCAGGCAGAATCCACAACACATTATATTGCCATAATGATGATCACAAAACAGCAAATCCCTTTTTATAATTTGAAAATTAATGATGGTGACCTTATACTAATATGACAAAGACCTTTCATTGCCTATATATATTATGCATCAACTATATTACATACCATAGATTCATGGCATTCACTGACTCAATGGCAAAAGAGAGAAACAGCAACGTAGCTGTGTTAGTTACCTAGAATATAAAGCTTTCATAGATGAAGAAGTTGTAACTCTAAGTCATAAACTAAGATTTCTGTTTGGAATATACAATACTATTTTGATTGTTTGTTTTTTCTAAAATCATTTCAGATAAAAAGAACTTAGAAGTTACCAAATCAAATACTTAAGACTTTTCTAATGCTTTTTTCTTTTTCCAAAATTCTAAACCAGGCTGAAAACTTTAAAAGTAGCAAGATATTATCAATCTAGGTAATATTTAACATAACATACATATTTCCAAAACCAAGCAAGCTGATGAGGCACTTTTTATGGTGTTAGACAGTGACAGGACTAGGGGGAATGGATCCAAGCTGGAGGAGGGGAGATTTAGATTAGATATTAGGAAGAAGTTCTTCAGCATAAGGGTGGTGAGACACTGGAACAGGTTGCCCAAAGAAGTGGTGGAAGCCTCATCCTTGGAAGTTTTTAATGCCAGGTTGGATGTGGCTTTGGGCAACCTGATCTAGTAGAAAGTGTCCGTTCCCATAGCAGGAGGTTGGAATTAGATGACCCTTGAGGTCCCTTCCAACCCTGACAATGCTGTGAAACATCACACCCACAATTTGTCGGGGGGGAAATAATATAGATGGAATCAAAACTTCCCAATTTCAAATGAAAATTTGGGCATTATGCACAGCATTGATGTTTTAGAAATAAGCCAAGTGGACTCATAAATACAAGAGTCTGCATACAGAGTTCAATGGTAACAGACTAAAAATAAAATACCACTCTAGCAGTGAAGTCTGGATGTAAACCACTAAGAATAAACCAAGTGTCCCTGATAACCATTTCAGTTGAAGCATAATTGCTGATGTGTAACAGCTATCTGGCCAGGTAACACTTACTGGGGGCTTTGTCTTTAAAGAAGCCTTTCAGGCTCTTGCTGAGTCAGGCTCCTCCCTGCCCCTTACCAGAGCAGGCCCTGAGGACCGACTGCCACCCCACAGTCCCTACTCTGAGCTGTGGCAAGCATAGAAGTTACAGATTAAGAGCCAATCGTTTGTCTGTGACAGAGGCAGAAAGAGGTACTCTTCCTGTCCATCTCCTCGCAGCTGTCCCTGCCTCTGTGGTGTTGTCAGAGGGCACACATCCCTGCCTCAGCACTGGAGAATCTGGATGTGGAGCTGCAGGCCAGCTGCCTCCTGAAACCCTTCTGAAGCCTGCTGGAGCTGTTTTCTTCCCTAGTCTCCTGTATAAAGGAGTGCCACTTCATTTGGTTTACACTGATCTGCCAGTTCTGTTGAATTCTTTACTTCTTGTTCTCCAAGTCCTCTGAGACTAGATGAATTTTGCCCTTCTTTAAAATAATTCTATCCAGAGTCAAATGTCCTGTGTAGAGCACACCTCTCATTGCCAGCGGACATATGGTTTTGATAGGTCTTTATTTGAGACTACACTGACATGCTCTTCCTATCTTCCCCAACGTTTCTGTGGTGTGCAGCCTATTTGGAATTTCCAGCAGCAATTCTTAGGTGAGTTGGATGTCCATTTTCACTTACTTGCAGCATACCTTGCTAAAGCATTCACTGTGTCAACACCTCCCATGACTTTGTTTTTCAGGTGTGTGTTACAATGCAAAGCAGCATTCTGACCTTTCTGGTGCAAACTCTCCTGTCAGCATCTACCAGAACTACAAATCATGCAGCAAACTGCTGTCAGTTTGAAAGATTCTCTCAGCAAACACACCTTCTACTCTACTGGCTCCTATGATTTCTTACTTTCCCCAGCTCACAAGGAGAACCTGAAGCTCATTTGTTACTATATGAAATAAGGATATTCAAAAACTTGTAGACCTTCCCATCTTTCTTTCACGTTCCACAAGTAAAACAAATGAGATGCTTCTACCAGCTGTAGCATATCACTTACTGCTTCTAATACTACTTCTCATTACTTGTCTAGACAAGATGTTCCTAGTTTGCATTAAAGCATATTTGTAGTAAAGTGTACACCTGTATCCTAAAATTCACCCCTTATGGTAACTTTTATAGTTCTCCATGGAAGGTCTGTCAGGACTCTGTACCTCTAAATTTGTCATTCAGAGTACTGTCACAATGTGTGATTCATCTAAAGATAATACAGTGGAATACCTTTGTGTGGTACCTGTCCATCATCTAGGCACGTCACTACAACCTAGAATTAAGACAAGCAATAAAAACCACATGAAAATGTAAAACCAAATACCAGTGACAGGCTGTAATCATTAATTTTTTTTTAAAATGTTGTTTACACCCCTTGGGATTAAAGGCTAAAGCCAGGATCCTTTGAGGTTTTATGCACCAAGCTATTTCTTCTACACCACATCACTAATTTCAGTGGGATTACTCACACTGAAGAAAGTTGACTTTTGAGTCAACTCTGCAGAATCAGGACCCAATCTGAAAGGCTTCCAAGCTACATGAGCACAGTAGCTGGCAATAAAATGTATTTTTTTAATCAAACTAAAAAAAGACCAGCCAAGTATTGAAAACTTTTACTTGCACACCAACAGGCTGCTACTGCCAAAACCCCCAATGGAATGGGAAAACCACTTGGCTTGGTAATTCAGAGTGCTGTGTTTTGGTATCAACAAGCTGTGGAACTCCTGGACAAAATTAACTGTATCTAAGCACAACTGAAATCAGAGTTAGCATTACACACAGGAAGACTGTGAATACTAAAAATGCTGACAACAGCACTTCTCTTGGGCTAGGCAGCACTTCAGCTCTCCTTCACACAGAGGCCAGAATGAAGATGTGAGGTCTCACAACTGAACTGTCATGTTCCCTACAAACCCAGCAATTCCACAGCAGTGCAGGTTCATGCAGGAACACACTGCCTCTGATTGTCTGCAGGCTGCTCGCTGCCTCAGCAGCCCTTGTGCCTCTGGTTTTGTGCAGATTATCTGAGGATTTATTTCCAAGGAACACCAGTTCTCCAGTTAGCTGAGGTGTAGCTTATATGTATGAGAATACAGGACACTGATCAGACACATGACTCTTCCCCCTTCTCCCTTCCAAGGCTCTGAGGGCTCTAATACAGGATCAAATAGACCAGAAGAGCAAGACTGTTACTTGGAACAACTCAGCTTGTGTAAGTAGCTTATTCTGTTTCAGCTCTGACAAGTAAGCACCTTTCACCACGACACAGTGGCTAAATGCACAGGGCTGTTGCCATTTATGTAGTACTATAGTTAAAACTGTTACACTGAAGTAAAGTATTTGATGCACACTTACAAAGCATCCATTTATGTAATGGTGAGGTGGAATCAACAAAGAACCATATTCTGTTGGTCTTTTTAAATGACACTACAATTTGAGTAATCTCACTACCTTCAAGATGAGCTGCCTCTGCTGTGTTAGCAAACACACTAGAAAATGAATATGCAGCCAATAAGATGAACAGATTATCTCCCTCTAAAATGGCCCCAAACCCAAGTAAATGAAAATAGGCTTTTGTGGTATAGGTTAGTGGCTTTGGTTTGATGGGGGCTTTTTTCTGACTTACGATCTTAGGGTTACTTGTGAAGGGGAGGTGCTAAAGATGGAGAAATAGGCATTTTCAGTAAGTGGAGAATTATAAACATGACTCTTTTGCAGTCTCTCCCTTTGGAATTCCAAGCAGTCTTTGTCAAAGAACATCAGCATGTCCAATCAGCTGGGAGTAGGTGAAGTTTGAACTTTTGTAAGGTCACAGGTATTCACATCACCTCCAGCAATATCAAAGTTTCAAACTTAAGAAGAACTTTACATCATTCTCATCTTTTCTTTTCAGTTCAGAGGCTTCCTTCTTGAGCTATGATAAGAACTAATCTCAGTGCTAGACAAAAGAATAAAGTCTGCAAGTTCTCATCTAACCCTTCTAAGGTCTATTTAAGTGCCTGCTACTTTGGTACAAGCAACAAATGTAATTGCTTCATGGCCTGCGGGTGTTCATTTAACAAAAGAAGCTTTTGTGCATAAACCACAGGTGTTACCTTTCTTGATTAAAGTGAAATATGATGAAAAAATCTAAAATATCAAATGACAAATTTACTAAATACTGATTAAATTGCCTTATTTAAGTAAATTGCATCTAGTTAGGATAAAACATACACCACAGAAATGCGGGAGTTTGTTTTATCACTCTCTACTTAAAGTCTCACATAACTGGTCTTTAATCCTTTATTTATTAATTCAGAACCAAGAGTGAGTAATGCTTAGCAGATACTGCTTTTTAATGATCCAGTTGCTCTAGGCACCATCTCAGTAGGCTTATCATAAATGTTGTTCATATTAAGGTTTCCATCTATATAAACCCCAGCAATATTAATTAGCTCAATATTTTCAAAATCTGCATAAGCTTTTCAATTTCTTTTTTTCATGCTGGTAAAAAGCTACAAGATGGCAGCAACCACACTGGAACCTTAGCAATACAGCACATCTTAAATCAACAACTTCTAAGTATCACTACAAAGACTGAATTACCTGGAGTTTAATGCTTCTTAAAAGAATATTAGATAATGAATTCACTTAAAATTCATAGCAACTTCCAAACAGCTTAGCATTTTCTTTTTACTTACTGAACAGTTTAAGCCGCTTATGAAGGCAAATCACATCCTAGGCTACATCAAAAGCAGTTGTGGCCAGCAGAGATGATTGTGCTACTTTGCTCTGCTCTGGTGAGATCTCACTTGGATTACTGCTCTGGAACCCTCAACACAGGAAGGACATGGACCTGATGGAGCTTGTTCAGAGGAGGGCCATGAAGAGATCAGAGGTCTGGAATACCACTCCTACAAGGACAGGGTGAGTGAGCTGGAGTTGTTCAGCCTGGAGAAGAGAAGACTCCAGGGAGACCTTAAGAGCAGCCTTCTAGTACCTGAAGGGGGCCTACCAGAAGGCTGCAGAGGGACTGTTTACGGAGACCTGCAGTGATAGGCAGTGGTTTGAAATTAGAGATGAGGAGATTCAGATGTTGGATGTTACAAACAACTTCTTTACCATGAGGGTGCTAGAACACTGGAATAGGTAAAAAGAACAGTCCAGTTGAGGAGAAGAAACTGTAGAAGCAGATCAATAGAAGTCTTTGTGTCTTTCCCCACGAATAATTTTGTTTTGATGAATCAGGATTTTGATTTCAAATTACCTTTCAAAGTTCAAGGTTAGCTCAGCACTACGACATAAAGGGGCCTGCAACCTGACCAAATACACCAAATCAATTGTGCTTTCCCACCAGACATTTAGCATAGCTGCTGCTTAAAACTATGGCATAGCTTTTTCTCTCAGGCTTCTAAAGCACTGGACCTAGGGAGGAGAAGAGTAAGATATTTCCTTTCTCCTGACCAAAAACTATTAAAATACTAAACCATGAGAATAAACTAGCTATTAAGATACTAAAGACAAAGGAAAAGGTACTAGTGTTTGGAGAACTTTATTTTGAATTGATGCTTAGGATATTTTAAAGAGACTATCCTATGACACTGAACACTCTGAAGTATCAAACCACTTTTCATCCAAAACCCGTAGTACTTGTCTAGAGATGAAGATACTGTGTTGTTTAGCATTATGTTACTCTTAGTACCCACATAATATTGCTCCTGCAGTTGACAAGGCCCGTTTCAGTGCTGTTAATGCTGCGTGCAACCACTTCTCTGCTCCACAAACACAGTAAGATGCATTATCTCTGGAGTCATGTTAGCTCTGGAGTTAACCACGGGATGAAGAGATGCCATCTCCGCAATGAACCTCATTTTAGCACAAGGTAAACACACTTCCTCCACATCAGCTAGTCTCACAGCATTAGTGGTGTGTAGGGATCGATTACCAGCAGAGTGTTGCTGAGATATGGATTTGTATCTCAGCTTTTTATCGCTATGACTTGCAAAAGGCAGTTCCTTATTTACAGACTCTAGCTGTATTAAGTGACATTATTAGGCACTACTTTTGTTTAAGTGACACAAAGGCTTAGCATATTGGTGGTTTATGACACGCAAGCTGGTTTCATCTGATGATTTACCCCTCGCTTTTTCAATTTGTAAATAGGAGCTGCAGTGCAAGAACATATGGTACTAAAGAATTAAAGCTAAAGTAAATGGCATTAAAACAAATTCAAATAAAACAATAGGCTACTCGATCTGAATTGTAAAACTGGATCTGTATTAAGACATTTTAAAAACAGGAAACAAAAACCTAAAGATGAAAATTAACCCTTTGGGTTTGTTTTTTAAAGATCATCGCAGGGGTTTACTGTGATTGTGTAATGTCCTTATTAACTTTCATTACATAGATCTTACAGTAAAATTAATAAATTAGCAAAAATATTTTAATAATTGAAGGACTTTCAATACTTTAAATGAGGTCTGAATATCAAATAACTGAAAATTAGTGGATTACCTTTCTAATTTTTAGGTTCATACCACATTGCTTCTGATACAGTAAAAGTGTTATGCATTCTTACATGTTTATTAAACACACTTAGGTATCTGTAAACTCCATCACTGAACGCATAACCAAAACAGAACCCAGGCTTCAGATTATGAATCTTGTGTGGCAGTGCATCTAAGCACTAAAATCCCTTACTTAAAAATCTATAAAATACATCATCAGTAACACTGACATAGTCTGTGCAGACTAAACACAATTTCTGCTAACATGACTTTGAGGGTTTCCTTTCAAGGTGGCAAAAGAAGCAGCTGTTCAGCTGTGTTAAACATGGTTTACTGCCATTATTATCTCCAGTAACTGGCTAACTCAGAATACCTACATCACCAGCTAGCAAATGCCTTTTTTTTTTTTTTTTAAGGTTATTTTAGGTTTCTTCCTTGGCTTTATGGAAAAACTAAATGCTCTGTCCTCCCCTTCAGAGTGTAGCAGAGAATGAGGTCCTTCTTTCTGTCCACTATTGACAGAAGAATGATAGAAGCTCCAGTGGCTCTTGATCAGAAGGGCAGATTAGAGGCAGGTGCCTGAAACATTGCTTTAGTGCCAGAGTGGAAAAAAGAGTGGAAGAAAGATCAGAAGGAAGATCAAATTCAAGCCCTCAGAACAGGCTATGTATTGTTTCCAGTCCTAGGTCTTGACTAAATCCAGACACCTTCCCATCACAGGACCTTGGCTATGGGCCAGGCACTAATTCTTCATACTCAAATTATGAGGATGGATTGGCTATAAAAAGGCAACAGAATCTCTTTTCTTTTTTGTAAGATTCAAAACACTTGTGCAAAATCAGATGTCTCCATAAGGTGCTGAAGAGAAGTAATGGTCAGGCTTGCTTTTTTTTTTTTTGTTTCCAAACTTCTGTTAGGTCTATCTGCATAAGTACAAATGAGCATTAAGAGTATTTCTTCCCTGTCATTTCACCTTGTTACCGGTCCAAAGGACAACTTAAGAAAATTACTGCTTTTCCAGCCCTACCCAGAAAATTAAGATACTGTTACACTGACATGTAGAGATCATAGAATCAACCAGGTTGGAAGAGACCTCCAAGATCATCCAGTCCAACCTATCACCCAGCCCTATCCAATCAACTAGACTGTAGCACTAAGTGCCTCATCCAGTCTTCTTCAACACCTCCAGGGACAACTCCACCACCTCCCTGGGCAGCACATTCCAATGCCAATCACTCTTCTCTGTCAAGAACTTCCTCCGAATATCCAGACTATACACCTCCACACACACAGCTTAAAACCATGTCCCCTTGTTCTTTTGCTGCTTGCCTGGGAGAAGAGACCAACCCCCACCTGGCTACAACCTCCTTTCAGGTAGTTGTAGACAGCAGATACACTACAGTATAATTTTGAAAGCAAAATCCTCAAAGCTATTGCAGTGACCACCTTTAAACACTAGGAAAACACTGTATTTTAAACACTTAGTGTTTAAAAATACAGAAAGAGTTTTGACTCGAGACCAAGCCCTGGAGTCTGCCATCTGTACTGCACCCTACACAGAAAATTTGAGAAGATTCTCCCAGGGAAGAAAACCTAAGCAAAGGGCAGAGCAAAATCTGAATATACTTCCCGAGGAGACAAAAGACACAGAGAAAGACAGCTTGCCATAAACAGAGTTTACAGATTACATTTTACTGTACATACACAACAAGAAAGAATAACTTATGAACATGGTATTTTGTGATTTATGATGATTTATGATACTCAATTATCACAAATCCTCTACAGACTACCAGGCCTACTTAAGTAATCATTCATTTACAAAGCAAGACACTCTAATACTTACATAGCTGTGACTCTTAAGGAAATCTGAAGGGTTGCTTGTGCAGACTTTATCCCCTTCCAAGCCAATTACCCTTTTACAGATATTTGATTTGGGGTCATTTGGGCTTTTCACAATTACAATATCTCCTCTAGGGAAAACAGAAACAGAAGAATACTAAGTACAAACTATTTGTGCATCAATTCACATACCCCCAAAATATTCATGTATATTAAAGATACTTCCTTGTCCTAAAAGTTGTCTACAATTTTGGTTTCTTCAATTAGGGCAATTTTACACATAGTTTTTAAAGTACATTTGGAGATCTTTTTTGTTACTTAGCTCATTTATGAAGCATTTAAGACTACATTTTAACTGAGAATGCTGTGATGAATTTAATGAATTTAACTGTTGCTACATAAACACAATAGGTTCTCTGTTCCTAAATGTTACTCTTCAAATGGAACTTCAAATGTGTATGACCTTAACATTACTTTAGCCTCCTGATTATACACATCAGATTGTCCAGTGAAACAGACCACAATAAAATGAGTAAGGGCCTTGAGCCTACTGTGCTCTACAATACAGTAATAAAATAGCATTTGATAAACAGTACTTAAGTCGTTAGGGAAAGGACCACATGGTCTATCTGAGCACAGCAATACCCATGGCTTGATTTTCAAGCAAGACAAAACTCCCTAGAACAGTAACATTCCTCCTAGAGAAGCATTTTGGGAGGGAAAAAAAAATGGGGTTTTTTGGGGTTTTTTTTTGTTTTTCATTTTTTGGGCAAAGCTGTAAAAGTGACATAGACACTATCTGGAAGTGACATAGAACTCTAAATGAATTTTGACACACTGTGCAATGGGCTGGATGTGCTGATTAACTTCCATCAGACAAAAGAGAGGAGATTTATGAAAAATTACAATTTAGAGGCACAAGAATACATGAAAAATAAAAAGACAGCTAGAATGCAGTTGTTGTCACACTTGGGCAAACAGAATGTAAAACCTAGTCTCAACAAAGGAACGTACTTTCGAATGCAGTAAAAGTGGCGGCTAAGGTTCTCCGAAAAGACAATATCAGAATTTTGAATGGTTGGTTCCATTGAAGGTCCAGAACACTGCAAATCAAAAATAGATGAGAAAAAAAAATTACTATTTCCAATTAATTTTATCTAAATGCATTAACAGACAAATTATTTGCTAATAAATTAGGTAAAGGTTTAATGTAAAGAACAACTAATAAAGTGAGCTCCTCCAAGGAACACCTGATACATTACAGCCAGAGATCCAGAGCACCTCCAAATGTCATCGCTCTGTATTTGTTCAGGATTGATCCTGAACTATGCTGGCTGCTACAAGCCCCTGTGGATTCACTTCAGCAGCTAATCTTCAGGAAATTACTAGGGGCAGCATTTCAGCTCTGGGGGCCTACTGCCTTCAGCATCTGCAGAAGCATCACCACAGAACAGCATCAGCAGCTCACTGGCAACCTTCACTATGTCCAGCAGCAGTATCTGCTGGGTTTAGAACCTTGGAAGGAAGGGGCATAAAACATCCTGAAGTCCCAGAGCTGGAACAAGAATGTTTCCTGTGTCATTACTAGTGGCTTCAGGCTTCCTGGAAGAATGTACTCTCTCCAAAATGTCCAACACAGGTTTTCCATTTGCTTCAGTGCTACCTCAAGCAATAAATTAGGAAAAAATATGAATGCCTCAAGTAGAAATAAATTTTCTAAAGGCTGGACCCACTTTCAAAAAGGGCCATTTATTAAAACACACAGTGAAAAAGCTCTAGAGAAAACAGAGAAATCTGTTACAACAATGTTGGTACTATAGTTTTGTTTTCTTTTAAGCGTGATGAAAAGGAGAAGTTACCACAACAATTCCTCCAAGGTACTCGAAGGCGCAATGTGCTATGCAGCCGTACTGCACGGTGTACCCGAGAAAGCGAAAGGTTTTTCCTAGGACATCGCGAAGCATGGCACAGTGTTACGTCCTTCAGCTGGTTCTGGTCTACAGCAAAACAGAACAACGTCAATTATTTGGTAACAAACAGCCTCACACTTACAAAACTATCTTGTGCATCCACCCACTGAAGGGCAATATAAAAATCAATAAATAACGAGATGTATTTGAGGAGAAAAATGTAATTTAAACTCAAATGCTATCTAGAAGTCCGTGTCTACAACTGATGGATCCATCTCACCACCTTAGTAGTGAGATTTGGTTGGGTAGGAGCTGAAATTATAAAAACCTTTGCCAAACTAAAGAAATTAATTGGGGAGAACAGCGCCAGTGCTCTCTGCTGACTCAGCAGGGCATCTTTTACTCAAGACAGCAGATCCTGCCATGTCTAAATATCTGCAATAGTTATCAGGACATCCTCTGCTCCACTAGGTTTAGCTGAAGGGATTCTGGAAAGCTATCATCATAGTTTTAAGTGCTGGCTTTGACTTCCTGAGGAAACTACGTATTTTAACTCAGATTTATTAACTAACAGCTGATAGAGTTGTTTTAATCACATGAAGACAGTGCAATTTAAATCACTGTGTTTTAAATACTAGCCAGTGCTTAAAGACAAACTAAACACTCAAGAGCAGAGAAGCAACAAACCACCTGAAGTGATGTGAAAATACATTCACAGAAACGTCACCAAAACTTTAAGTGACCTGATAAACAATCAAACGACAAAAGGCTTGAAAAGTAGACAAGACTAAGGAAGAACTAAGTCTTGAATAGCCTGCCAATGTAAGACTGGGCTAGAAAAAGAACACATTGATGGGAATTCTGGAGGTTCTGCAGAGCTTTCCTTTGACTGGACTTCTATCACCAAAACATCTGCAGATCATGATAAGGCATTAGATTGTTCTGTTCTCAGGCGGACTCCCTTCCCCAAATAGTTAAGTAAAATTTAGGATCAGATGCAATTCCTGCAGTGGACACTCTACAGAAACTGAAACGGCTAGATTATACACAGGTTGAACTTGAGAGGTTTGTTTTTAACATTAAGCTCCATTTTCAGATATTACAATCCTGAAAGCTTCCATGTAGTTTTAGGTAACAGAAGTGTATGCTGAAGTAACAGTAAACCTAGTCAAAACAACCCCAACAACTCTAGTTTATTTTTAAAAACTCTAAAGATTATTTATATTACAATTACTGTAGCTTAAGCATCAGTAAAATGGAATTTTTTCCTCAGAAATCTTTATCAGTGCATTTAAAAAACATTGCCCTACTGTTGATCACAAGGTAAACAGCTATGGTTTTTTCTCACACCACACAATTTTAATACAAAGTGATGCCAGCAGGCAACACCACCAGATACAACATAAAATCATTAAGCCAAATAAAACAAATTAAGTCATAGCTCCCTTGAAAACTTAATGGCTGCTGTATAAACATCCTTATTGCAGAACTAATGGCATAAAACCTGTTGTAATTACTTCCAGATACTACCTACTGTCATATAGTAGGTAGCTGAAAGTTTTATACTTAAACAGATATCGGTTTAATACCAAACATGGACATTGATTAGAAAATGTTACAGATCCATATTTATAATGTAGAATACAATTTGTTCTTTCACAGGAACTGCAGATTTCGTCCCTGCAGCAGATAAAATTTTAAATGTAATTACTATCATCATCTATTCCCTTTTCCTTACCTAGTCTGTGCCTTCATCATTAGATTCTCTTTTTGTTTGTTTGTTTATAAAATTAATCACAGCTAGCAGGGTGGAAATCACTTTGAGCCTCATGAATGACATCCAAGAGATGGGAAAGGATTAGTTCTCAGTTGCTGCCAGTTATAGCGCCAGGTGGCTTTTTCTGCAGCGAAGGTGTTACCGATAATCCCATTACATTGGTACTAAATCTTGCAGACATCAAAATTATCACCAAGGTTCCTTTTCATCCCATCCTTTCCAAATGACTGGAAGTCGCTTCACCTGAAAGAAGTCAAATCCACATGCAGCTGCTGTTTTAGCAGCCAGCAGACTCCCTGAGAATGCCAATCGTGATCCAATTTCGCTGTGCTGGTGGCCCCCTATTCCCTGTCCAATAATACATCTGTTAAAAAATCCTACAGCTACAAATCAAGTTTAATCCTACCAGGGACCTCATGTTGGTCTTGTCTTCCAAAAAGGCAGCAGGTTTTGCCGTCTATCTCTGCTAGTGTCTGGGGAATACTCTTTAAATCCCAGCCCCACTTAGAAGAATAAGCTAAGGATCACAAAACATGACCTCAAAAACCCTGATATGACTATATTCTGACCCAGAGGCATTCATTCTAGGTGAAGATTAGAACTTTGCATAATAAGATTACACAGCAAGTGAATGATATCAAGGGACTATCCATATGCAGCCGCCTGGCTTTCTATAGAGAGCCTGTGCTCTGCAATATGCAGTGCAGGCGAAACAGAGCTTGGTCTTTCTAGCTGAAATAAAATAGATTCACATAAATTAGTTGGCCATTTCCAGATTCTTAAATCCCCTATTACATCTTTTATTGACAGCTCCTGTGAGGATAGCACAAATGGTATTCTCTTTGTATTCTTTGCTTCTGTAACAATCACACTCTAAGGCAAATGTACATAGGTTGTCTAGAAATTAGTATCTTCTTTGCTGTAATCTTGGATTACACTGTGTACATAATAAAATTAGGAAATCAGTGAGCAGATTTATTTCCAGATAACCAATGGCATTGAGTAAGATAGTTTAACATATGGTGCCAAATTTATTAAAACATAAAAATCAAAATCATAGCCAATAAAAGTGTGCTAAACAAATTACTTGACTTGGTATTAAATAGATTTTTCACTATAATTAAAAAAAAAAAATCCAGTTAACATTTCTTTCTATAAAGTTTAATTTTGAGTCATCACTGATTATCTAGGGATAGTTTAACAGTTTTCCCTTGGCTAACAAACCCCTCCCACAGCATTCTCCACTTCTAAGCAGACAGCTTTATTCACATAAAGTAATCCCATAACTTCCAAAAAAAATGAGTTTACTCCTCCTCAAAAAAAGACCAAAAAAAACCCCACCAAACCTTTGACTAGGCTGTTTAAATATTTATGCTTGAGCTATTACCTATATTCTTTCAAAATGTCTGCATGAAGTTAATGCTGCACATGCTAGAAGAATGAAGGGTGTATATTGTATTGATATGGAAAAAAATGTTTCCCAATAAAATCCACATCCTAATAAATATTAGATGTTTTAAACAGTCTAACTATAATCCGAGGATCCCAAAATATCAAAAGTGAAACAAGGAACAATTTTCAGAAGGCCTTTCTATGCAGGGGGTCAGGCAGAACATGATTTGTATTTCTAGCTGTTGGTTTTCTCAAGGAGAAACATTGGATTCTGCCTACCAAATCGGAAAATGCTTGGTGATACTCTGGAAGAAGATTCTCCCCACATTCACTGTCCTAGGCACTGACAGCTTGTCTCCAACAACAGCTCCTTCATCTAGTGCTCTAAAGCTGAGAAGGAGCTCAAATCCTGTAAAGAAATTCACATAATGCGATCCTCTGGTGTTAAACTACAGACTACCCACAGAAGAATGAACAATTTTTCAAAACACATTAAGTAGCTTTCACTGGTTCTATTTACCTTTGGGAAACAACTCCCAACAATCTCACCACCCCATATAAAATGTTGCATTTATAGTCAGATGCATTCCAGGGCTTCTATCCTTCTCTGCAGCTCCATGCACTTCTCTCTGCTGAACAGTGAAATTTAAATGCTGAGCAAAGAACGGTCATAGGTGGCAAGTGTGAGCCTCTGAAGGATGCTGAAGTAGTCACTTAAGAGCTTCTTGTAACAGTGTCAAAGTTAGGACACACACCAAAGTTCTGATAGACAGCACAGTCATTCTGGTGACAGAGAAAAATACACTGTGTCTGTGTGACAAGGGTCAAATAACTTCATCCTCAGCTATATGCACTGATCTTAAATGCAAGTTTGTTTGTTAAAAAAAAAAAAAAAACAAAAACAACTTTTTATTGAGGGACAGAATTAGTTTCAAATATTTACATAACAAAGAATTACAAGTCAAATTTTCACACTATTCTCAACATCATGACCCTACTGAAACTGAAGTTACCTATGGCTCACATGTCCCCTGCACTCCCAAGTGCTGAAGCACCTTCTAGTATACAAGCATTTTTGGAAATACTACTCCAAGCAGTGACTAGAAAGGGGTAAATAATTTCCCCATGCACTGATGAGTAAATAGGGTTGTTTTAAACATTATTACAAAGAGGAATCTTTGCTGGTACCAAACCAAACAAAACCACCACAAAATTCCAAAAACTTTCTACACCAAAGTAACCTATTTTATATACACAATCAGCAAGATTGTTTATAAAGAAACACAAGTGTCTTGATCTTACATCCAGTGTTAGTTTCAGATTGGAGTGCTACTCCATAGCAGTTTATGAACAGAGATCACACAGCATGAGATCTTGACACAAACAGTAAATCAAAACTGTTCCTAAACATTTGAAAAATATGAAGTTTTAAAAGACCAGTTCTAATGCTGCCAGAAAACAAAAGTAACAATCTTTCCATATCATCCCAGTTATGAGCATCACCTTCTAATGAAATGCCTTATGCATATTCTGCATTAAAAAAAAAAAAAATGTTCAAAACAAAGAAAAGACAGCATCAGACAAAAGTGAACTCAGCATTTATGTCTTCAAGTTACCTGAATGGCAGAAAAATGCATATCAAAGTGCTTGTCACTGGAAAAGTCATCAAAATGTTATTTGAACAGCAATTTGCTTCTTAGTTACAAAGTTCCAAATGCACAGATGTACATGGATTCAACTACACAATTTGTGACTTTCTGCAGTGAAAACAAAATGTAATCAGTACTTTTTCCTCATTGGTCACTAAAATTTTATTGGTTATTTCTGAGCTGGTTTATGTATAGAACACAAGTTCTGTAAGTTCTTCTTCACTTAAAGATACAAGTATTAAAAAAAGTTCCAAACATCAATAGATGAGTGCAGTGATATTCAGTCTAAGTTAATCCCCAGACATCCAAATCCATGAATAAAAATTCATCAGTTTTAAATACACTGAGCCTATTAAGCAAGAACAAAAGCATATGCACAAAAGAGCTTTTAATATATTTCAAAGCCCACAAGAGCTGTGGTCTCATTAAAATTATAAATTACACAAACATGGAATAAAGATTCAAACTGCAGCGCAGCTAAGCAGATTACAGAAAACCCCGCGTTCCATATGATAACACACCATGGCCCTCCCAGATGGGGGCTTGGAACAAAAAGGCCATCACTGCAGCTAGGGAAAACCTCCTTGTGATCTCTGGTTTCTGTTCAGCAGATGACAGCCAAATAATATGTTGATTATTCTGTTTGTGCTGCTAAGCTTGTAAGATGGAATAAAAGCGATATGATCTATTGTGAACTCAATGCTAATGTGTTGCCCCACTCATAAATAATATACTGAATTTATTCTGAATTTATCTTTTTATCTGAGTTCCAGGTTTTAAATGCATGAACTCAAATAAAAAGCCAGTATAAACTATTATTTAATTTGATGGCTTAAAGTAACAAATACATCTGACGCAGTGAGAAAACCAACTACTTACTGAATTAAGTAGATGTGCCTTTCTCAAATTTAGCAAATTATAACATGCTGAGGTGCAGAGGACCTCCAAGATGCTAAGCACACTCCATTACCACAAACTGCATTATCAGTGATACCAGATTACCAAAAAGGACCTAGATGGCTTATTTTGCCACAGACAGCCACCCTGAATTCAAATAAGCACAAGCACAAAAGTACTTATAGAATAAAACAACAATATAGAATTATTGTAACTTCACTAATATTAGTGTCCTTGACTGAATTCCCATCTTAAAAACTGTAAAGCTGTTTAATAAGTGATCAGATTATTTCACCTAAGTTTACTAACTTGACTTGATCCAAAAGCACACAATTTGCCTTGCCCTTTCTTTTTAGAAGACAAAACAATGACTGGTCATACAACTCCTGTCACAATTATTGTGTAAAGGTTGAGAAGATAGATGATCTTCCTACAGTTTAATGTTTGTGAATTTTAATGTTAAAAGTTCTATTAAAAAAAAAAGGCACTGTGGCTTGGCAACAGCATGACAACATCAACATCAAACAGTGCTTCACACTTCTTTTATCAACCGCTTCCATTGGTCCAAGATGAAGGGTGGACACATGCAGCCCAAAGAGAGTGTAATCGTTTTCTAAGAAATGTAAAAATGTATTTAAAAGATGCTCAGGTACCTTTCTTCCTTTGTCAGAGGCAGAGTCTGCTCTAATTCACCGAAATAGTGAAAATATGGAAACTGAAGAGGTATTAGAATGGAGTACATGGAAGTCTTAAGACTAAAAATTCAGATAAATTACTCCTCCAGAACAAGTCCCCCATTGCTCCTTGGAACACATCCATGTGCATTTCAGCTCAAGCCCTGCTTTTTTTTCCATCAATATCCCTTTAAAAAAAAAAAAAAAATTCCTCTCTCCATGATAAACAGATGGAAAATAACCTCTGTGAAATATACCACTAATCTCTAATGCTTAATATGACAATATTAACAACTTACAATTCAGTTTTGGTATTACTGTTCTGAAAGTTTCTGTAATACTACACAGTATATTATTTACAACTAGAAGTTACAAAAGCCTAACTTGTTTATTGTTTATTATTTTCTTCAGCACACATTGATACATCACATTTCCTCATTTACTTGCTTCTACTTTAAAAGACCTGTTTAAATTCAGTACAGGTTTCAATTCTTTTCACTGTTGTTCAGCATACCCACAGGGATGCAGTCAGAAAACTTCCAGAGGCTTTATGACAAAAACCATATAATGCTTTATATAACATCATACACTGCTATCTCAAACCCTCCCACCGATTGGGTAAGTAGTCTTTAGGCATTTTCATGCTGAAAAAAAAAACCAAAACCGAAAATGCCAGGCTTTTTTGGTGTCCGAATTTTCAGGATTAAACATTCTTTCCAGTTGTTGGCTCATGGCCTGAAGATCCTGCACTTTCAAACTTATCCTATTCTAGCTAGTTCAAAGATCAGGAAAATGAAGCCATCTTCTTTGCAGCCATAATCCATGACTCATGCTGTTAGATACTTAAGAACATCTCAAAAGCAAACTACCTTGTTTCAGCTCCCAGCAGGAGCTCAGCAGGGCACTAGATCACATGACTGCAAGCCCTACCTAGTCAGGTGACTCAACAGCTAATCTGATTTGGTGACTATAAAACTTTAATCAGTACAGTCTAATACCATCACATTCCAGAACTGATGAGGGAAGCAGCTTGGCGATCTAACTGCAAAGGCTAAGAAGATTACAGATGAGAACTGCCACTAGGACGCAGCTTTCTAGTTCTCTTTCCCATAGGTAAACCAAATGAAACAGTATCAGTGATCAGGCAGACAGAAGGCTTTGAAACACAATGCACTGATGTTTTATTCCAAAATGGATAGCATTTTGCTCATTGCCAAGACAGAACAAGCGCATACACTGAATCTTATAAGACGCAATTAAAATGTGCAAAAACATCAATCTGAAATGAAAAAAAAAAAATGTACATCAATAACACTGGTTTGTTCAGAAACACCACTCACACAACACAGCTTACATTAACTAAGGTCGTAAGAGTTTACATCTGCAACCCAGGGGGTCAGTGACAGCCACAACAGGTGTTTCCTCTTATCAAGGATGAAATAGCTGGAGCACACTTTAAGGAGCACTGCTATTTTGGGGATACCAGAATTTTCATCAAATCCAAAGGCTGTAGCTTTTGAAGATAAATAACAAACATATCTGCAGATTAAGTTCCAAGAATAGCTTTCCCCAAATGTGTTGATTGCTCCCACTTGCCCCTTGTATTCCCTCCATTTTTTTTCTTAGGGAAATTCTACCCCAAATCATCTTAATCCATCTTAGAATTTGCATTTGGCATAGAAAAGCAGTTGAATTGGAACAGCAAGGTCACAAGAAATGGAAAACAGAGAGCCTGATCTCTTCATATTAGAGTTAAGATTTGCAGTTAGACATAAACATGTCATTGCATTTACATATGTGAGCTGTGACAAAGGTTTAACCTTCTCCATTTCACAGTGAGCTATGACCATAATCAGCTGACAAATAACTTGCTGAGACACCTCCTGATCACTTGCAATTGTCTGTGTTCCTCAACTTCTTTGAATTTCAATTCCATCCCTAGAGCAACATTAGCAGGCCTCATCTCTTATCAGCAATGCTCATCTGTTTTATTAGCTCAGGAGATGCTGAGATTTCCAGTAAACTCCATGCAAGAAACTAAAAATGGTAAGACCACAGCACAAGTGTTTTGTGGAAGTCTTTCCTATTTCAGATATTCACAACCCATTAGTCAGGTCCTATACAAGTGACATTATTTCTTGTCATATTTTCAAATGTGTCCCTTAATTTTGTCCCCTAAAACAAATAATTCCAACTTCCAACTTCCAGTGAACAATATACTATATTTGAAATTTTAGTTTGGCAACAAATACAAAGCATTAAGACAATTTTTTTAAATTCACAACAAAGATCTTAAACTGTCCACTGCTTAACATGCAAAGAACCTTGGCTAACAGCAAAATGAATGCAACTTCAACAGCTAGGAAAATATAAAACTGAAATTTCATGCTGCTGAGTTTGAATTTGACATGAAGGAAAAACTTTTGAGGACTGCTAGCATATTGCTGCTCTTTCTTGTTTATATTTAATACCAGGATTTCCACCTCCCAATTAAAGAGACAGACTCAAGAATCCTGAGTGTTCAAAAACCACTTTGCTTATAGTAATAAAAAAAAACATCCAAGAAATTAAAGGTTGAGAGTGAGGACTCATAACATCCGAGTCATTAGTACATCCTGCTGTGGGCAAATCTCTTCATGTGGCCTGGGGTGCATCTGAAACACCAACAGACGAAAAAACAAGTTCTTGTGATTGCAGCTACTCTGTATAGTAATTGCTCTTACATTCACCATATTATTATTACATCAAGTGCTAATTTACAAAGCAAACATACTAACACTTTTCTTTAATATAAAAGGAGCATTTTAACATCTTTGCCAACAACGAAAAAAGAAAATACCAAGTTCTGATATCTCACTGATCATTCCATACGCTCCTTTTAAGACAGTGGTTTGCTACTATATACAAGGCCACAGACTATTATCTATAAACTGCCAATAAAGGATATTCTGATCTTCCAAAATATAGAACATAGCTTTCTATGGTTAACAATAAATGCTAATTAAGCACAGAAATCACAATTCCCACGTTAAACAACTTTTCCAGCTGGAACTCCTGGTTTATGGCATGGTACAGAGCCATCGTACTGACAAGACTTTACTTCCAAAAAAGAGGCCCTAAGTAAATTAATAAAGAAGAGAGAGAATTTAAGCATACCTATATATAATGCTACATAGCTATTTAAATACCGGGGGAAAAAAAAAAAAAAAAAAAAAAAAAAAGGAAAAAAAGGAAAGAAAGAAAAACCGAAACCACCACATTTCACAAATACTTTTCCATTCCTATTTACGTCAAGGCTTGCACACAAGCATTTTTTGAAGGGAGTGATACCGACAGTGCGGCACTAAGCCGCCCTTCACGACTGGCTAAACTTCAAGCCTTACTGACATCTCGGCCATCCCAAATTCCCGAGGGACGGCAGCAGGGCTTCCCCTTGGAAGCGAGGCCGAGTCACGGACACCGCATTATCCCCCGCCCCCTCACGCCGGCTCCGCGCCAGGGCGGGACGAGAGAAGACGCGGACTCCTACCTCCCGCTACATGCCCACTTCTGCCCCAGACAGAGTTCCAGGGCCCCGCCGCAGCAGCCCTCACCCTCCCGCCGTCTCGCCACACTCACCTGTCTGCTCGCTCCCGGACACCCCGGCCCCGGCCCCGCCCCCACCTCTTTAGCCGGGGACGTGTGAACAACGCGGTCCCCGGTTGGATAGCGAGTTTCCGAAACCGTTTTCCCATTGGTGGAATGAGGAGGGCTTGAATCTTCCCGGCGTCCCCTTGCTCCTGTCAACTGAGAGCGGCAGAGATGGCGGCAGCTCCGGCCGTCGGAGATTCGCTGCGGGGCCGCGGGGCCACTAGCTTCCAGCGGAAGGCCGCGGCCAGCAGTCGCCTGGCCGCTCTGCCGGGCACTCGGCCTTCCGTTCGTCACGGGCAGCTGCTGCTCCACTCCCTGAAAGAA
>VWZE01018591.1:673260-761464 GCA_013396675.1 Eubucco bourcierii
AAAAAAAAAGGAAAAAAAGGAAAGAAAGAAAAACCGAAACCACCACATTTCACAAATACTTTTCCATTCCTATTTACGTCAAGGCTTGCACACAAGCATTTTTTGAAGGGAGTGATACCGACAGTGCGGCACTAAGCCGCCCTTCACGACTGGCTAAACTTCAAGCCTTACTGACATCTCGGCCATCCCAAATTCCCGAGGGACGGCAGCAGGGCTTCCCCTTGGAAGCGAGGCCGAGTCACGGACACCGCATTATCCCCCGCCCCCTCACGCCGGCTCCGCGCCAGGGCGGGACGAGAGAAGACGCGGACTCCTACCTCCCGCTACATGCCCACTTCTGCCCCAGACAGAGTTCCAGGGCCCCGCCGCAGCAGCCCTCACCCTCCCGCCGTCTCGCCACACTCACCTGTCTGCTCGCTCCCGGACCCCCCGGCCCCGCCCCCACCTCTTTAGCCGGGGACGTGTGAACAACGCGGTCCCCGGTTGGATAGCGAGTTTCCGAAACCGTTTTCCCATTGGTGGAATGAGGAGGGCTTGAATCTTCCCGGCGTCCCCTTGCTCCTGTCAACTGAGAGCGGCAGAGANCTCCCGCCGTCTCGCCACACTCACCTGTCTGCTCGCTCCCGGACACCCCGGCCCCGCCCCCACCTCTTTAGCCGGGGACGTGTGAACAACGCGGTCCCCGGTTGGATAGCGAGTTTCCGAAACCGCTTTCCCATTGGTGGAATGCGGAGGGCTTGAATCTTCCCGGCGTCCCCTTGCTCCTGTCAACTGAGAGCGGCAGAGATGGCGGCAGCTCCGGCCGTCGGAGATTCGCGGCGGGGCCGCGGGGCCACTAGCTTCCAGCGGAAGCCCGCGGCCAGCAGCCGCCTGGCCGCTCTGCCGGGCACTCGGCCTTCCGTTCGTCACGGGCAGCTGCTGCTCTCAAGCGGGCTCCCCTCCCTGGACTGTGTGCTAGGTTGGTGGGAAGCGGGACCTGGGAACCGGCTACTGCCCCCCCCCCCCTCACCCCTGTCCGGCAGCTCTCTCCTTCACCAGGCCTACCTGTCATTTACCTTCCGTGAACTCGCAGATAATTTCGAAGGCTTTTCCTTCTCCCCAGAGTTCCCGGGATTTTGGGGGAGGGTGGGAGGGTAGAGAGGAAGGGACAAAGCAGAATCCGTTTCCCACCTTGAGCCTCTCCGCCGGCAGTAGAGACAGGTGCGGTCGCTTCGTGGCCTGATTGCGGAGGAGAAGGTTGTCATTTACCGTGCGTTTAATTTGGATTAAGCAACCTTCCTAGAGTGGAAAACTATTTTGCAAATACACTCAGCATCACACTTCTGTCATATTTCACGTTGCCGCATAAAAGATCTGAAGTTTTTGGGTTTGAAAAGCATTTTTGCTGAATTAACTTATAGTTAGTTGTGTGTGGTGCATAGTTCTGTTGTGTCAGGATGGCAATTTTAAGGCTGTGTCAGATCAAAAGGCTGGATTCTCAGCGTGCGTTTTCTTTCTTGCTAATCATTGCTATATCATTACAAATGCCCTGTTTAGATACATGTCTTACTGTTTGTGAATCTTCTTTTGCCCACTGCCAGTGCCAAGATGCTAGGCAGTTTTCTGGACAGATCTTTTGTAACATTGCTGTGTTATAATCTGTGGTGTGAACTAGCCCTACTTGCTTGGGTTGAAAACTGTTTCACTGGTATAAGCAGCATGTTTTATCTGTGCACTCAGCCTGCATGATCATTTTACTGACTACTGATACAGTTGCAGTACATCTTCAGTATACATAGATGAGACTATGAGGCTCAACAAACTCTGCTCATTCCTCCTTTGAGAAGTACATGGACTGTAGGAATCTACCACCTTTCTTTCTAAGGGTACTCAATATAAGTAATGATAAATATGGACATTGTATCGGTTTTATAAAGAAGTTTTTGCAGCCTTCATATCTTAAGGCGAATCACACTTCTGGAAGAGGGGTCCTATTCTGGAGGAATGTATTTTGTCTTTCAGCTGCTGGCTGATTTGTTGCATTATTGTTGATAGCTAGGTCTTCCTAGTAAAAGCATTTCCTTTCAAAAAGAAGTGGTAGATAAGTTCTGGGCTCCAAATGCCATGATAATATTAAACTTTTTACATCTCCAGGCTTTATATCAAGTTTACTTTAATGGTTTACAGACCATATGTGCCAAAGCATTGTCTGTAATGAGCTGTTATTACTGTATCATATAACCATTACGTGCTTGGTATCAAATGATTTATTTCATGCTACTTGAAAAAAGGTCACAGGTAGGCTTTGAAATTAATGGAGACACTTCTCAACTTCCAAAGTTTGTTGTGTTTCTGTCCATAAGATCTTAAATCTCATTGCTGCAAATAGCAATGTGGAAAGTTGCAAACCTTGCTTAGTTGTTTATGTATACTACTGCCTTAGGTACTGACCAAAAAAAAAAGGCAAAATTAGAAAGAATTAGAACTTAACAGCAGATTTTTTTAGGAAATTATGATTTTGCCTTTTCCTTTTGATTCTATCATCATTCCTGCTTTTTTCCTGTTATCTGGTTTTGCTTAATTTACTATTTTTGTTGCTCATTGTAATATGAATATGTAACCATGGTAACTACAATAGTTTTATGTTCCATCTAGCAGAGTATACTTGTTCAGTACATCTGGCAATGCAAAGCCAATCCTTTGAGCTGAGTTTGCCTTTAGCAACCAGGGTGTATGCACATGTGTTAAAACTCTGACCTATGGAAAGAGACAGTGCAATTGATGATCTGAAAATACAGCTTGTGAGAATTTCGACTGTGCTGACATACTATGTGACAAAGTATCTCTTGTGCAAGCCATTTAAAAGTGAAAGAGACACTACTTTTGTGCTGGCTACAAGTGAGCTTTTTATAACCAAGATTTTAAGTCATTGAGTAATACATTACTTATGGTTGATTTGATCATCTTTTCTATGTCAAGCTAGGATTTGGTAAAATCTTGTAATTTTTAGCTTTTTTATGCGCTAGCTTTAAATAACTACTGTTAGTAACTCATTTGTTCTGTCTCCATGAACAATTCAATGCAGTGAACATTGGAAGCATACTTTGTATCAGTTATCTGTGTGATTTCTGATCTTGGTCCTGTTTTCTCCTTTCCCACGTAGTATGTCTTAGGTTCATTCACATTTGTCTCTTGAACAAATAAAGTTAAACAAAACCTGATGATTAGCACATGAGAACTTCATGAGTGACTTGAACAAACACTACTTACAGTTGAGAGTCTTTTAAAAGATGTAGGAAATACTTGATTACTTGATAAGCTTGACAGATATGGAGCCATTTGTTCATCTTGACTTGGGAGCGTAGCTTTAAAAACATCTGTGATCTGTTAAACCACAACTATAAAATTGGAAGCTGACTAAATGGACTGTGGCTGCTCAGATTGTGCTGTTCAAACCATACCATGATGACAAATTGATTCTGTTGTTGTTTTAATTCAGATGTTATTAGGCATCCATATTGGCACCTTTTGGTATATGGGAGAGAAATAGATCAGGTTGCTCAGTGCCACATCAAACCTGACCTTGAATGTCTCCAGGGATGCAACCTCTACCACCACCCTGGGCAACCTGTTCCAGTGTTTCACCACCCTCATAGAAAATAATTTCCTCCTGATGACCAATCTAAATCTACCCTTCTCTAGTTTAAAACCATTTACCCTTGCCTTGGTGTTGCATGCCTTTGTAAACAGTCCCTCCATGGCTTTGCCATAGGCGCCTTTCAGGTGCTGGAAGGCTGCTGCAAGGTCTCCCCATAGCCCTCTCTTCTTCAGGGTGAAGAATTCCAAATCTCTCAGCCTACCCTCTTAGGTGCTCGAAGTGCTGGAGACAGTACTGCAGTGAGGTCTCACCAGACCAGCTACAATAAAATGTGAATTCTTTCACCATCTTCATGAAAAAGTCATTCTTGGGACAGCTGTTTAACAACCACCATTACACAGTTTTAGTTCCAGTCTCTTTGAGAAGGAAATAAAGCAGTGAAGATGGCAGTTAAAGACGTATTTATACGTTTTCTGGTCCTGAACACTGTCAAGATCAATAGGATAAAAATCTTTTTTGATAAAAAGCTTATAAAAAAAATTTATTCAGTCTTCTGTGATTGGAATATAAGCATTGCAAAAAGAAAGTAAAAATACAGCAGCCGTGTATAAATCTTGTCAAAATGTATTTTTGTTTCTTAACAAATATTTCAATCAGCTGTATTCACAGAATTGTTTTTATGTCCAAGACCTACTATAAAATACTTCAATAGCATAATTTTTTTTTCAGATCTGCATTATGATGATAATGATCTGTCAGACTTCATTGGTGGAAATCTTAGCGGTGTTACTGCCACATCTGTTCTCAGAAATAAGATAAAAACACTGAAGCCACAATTTTGCCTCATTGACTTGGGTACAAGTTCACTACCCCCTTAATAGGTCACTTCACATGCGTGGTTCTTGAAACAAAAGAATACCACTTAATAATAATTAATACAGCTTTAATTTGGAGAGTGTTTACTCACTTGAGTCATCCAAGTAAAAATTCGCTGGCTCAGACTATACATCATTATTGTAGTACTCTAGCCTAGTTGGTAGGGCTCTGCAGGATCTTTTTACCACAATGATGATAGTACAGTATATTGTGAAAGTAATTGTAATGTGTAATATGTAATTACAAGTAATGTATAATTATTTCATAATAGAGAATTGTGGGAACTATTGCAAAGGTAATTAAAATGTTGTTCACTTTTATATTTTTAAATTCCTCGTTATCACCTTTCTTTGACTTAGAAACTAGGAAAACTTAATTGCTCTCTTAACGTAGTATTAAAATGTAGTCTTACTTTATTCTTCATTTTGCTTTGTTTCCAGGTGGAGGAGTAGCAGTTGGAACCCTTCTTCTTATTGGTTAGTATAGAATATATAGATACTTAAAACCATATTCTGATGTATTTTGCTTGGTTTATTCTATCTGTCAAACACCTTGTCTTTTCATTGTTTTTTTAAACTCAGCCTTTAAATAAGTATAACTCTCAAACCCCTTCATTTGGCTAGCCTTTGGCTGTTGTCTATTTCAAGAATTCTCATCAAAGAAGGTTGTTCTTCAGATGGTATACAAGTTAGTGGTGGAATACTTTGCCATAAAGTATTTGTGATAGTTTGGGAATTACCCACCTCCCACACTTTGTAAAATCACCCAGACTAGACTCAGCTGGCTGAAAGTTAGGACATGAAGCTCTATTTACAGCTTAGCACAATATACAAGCAGATATATACACTATAGACAGGAGTATTTACAGAAATATACAAGTTAAAGGTACTACAGAAACACAACACCCCTCCAAGAAATCAGAGACCCCAGGAGGGGCTCCCAACCACCCTTCCACCTTCTTCCTACCCCTATACCTTACCCCAAGGTTTGCCTTACGCACAAAGTGAGTTTGGAGGATTGGCCAGGGGAGTTAGAAGGAAAGTGGTTAGTAACATTACTCAGCAGAGAGGAGAAGGCCAGAAGCTAGACCGCCTGAGACGCTGTGCCTGAGAGACTGACTTACTGTTTTGAGTACTTATTCTTAAACATCTCAGCAAGCCTATGAGTGAAGTAGACATCACCATTGTTTCCCTTTCACAGCCTATAATATAATTTTCTCTATTAAAATATTCCAGTTAACCTCAAACCCAGCACAGTATTGTATAAAACAAACCCCATGGTCTTAGTAGGCATCTCAATGGCAGAGAAAACCATTTGCATTGCTAGGTTAGTGGATACTAAGACCAGCTAAGGAAGTCCTTGAACTACATACAAATGGTGGGAGGCTGAGCAAGTGCTTGGGTGAAGCATTTATTTGTTCAGTTATTAGCTCTTCCTGCTTTTCACTATTGTTGAGCATAGGGTTAACTCTCCATTTGAACTGACCTTAATGGCACCTGAGAAAGTGAGTTCAAATACATTGGGTTTTGTATTCTAATGAAAGCGGTGACAAGACTCAGTGAAAATGAAAATTGCAGATTTTTTACCTGAAGAGTGTTTTTCCCCCTCTTCTTTGTACACAGCTAGCAACACCCAGTGATGGATTTTAATTTACTTATCCCCCATGTTGGTTGTTTATTGCTGATCTGATATTAAACTTAGCTTCACAGGAACATGAAAGAGAATTTCTAGGTTAGATTTGAAAACTACTTTTTTTCCCCCAAATAAGACTTAACCATGTATTACTTTGAAACATACAATTATATACAAAAAGTCTTGAAGTAAGACCTATATTTATTCATGACTCATTAGTCTAAAATGTTTTAGAGTATTTTTTTTAAGTTGGTGCAGAGAGAACTGTATCTGCATTGTTAGAATATCCTGTCAGTATTTAAAAAAAAAAAAATCTGTCATGAGATTAGTCTAGGCAAGCTTAATATTATACAGGATTGAAGCTGTCAGTGATAAACCTCCTAGGAAGATCTTTCTGCGTTGTACTCCAAGTGTTACAAAAAGGTTAAATTCTTCCCCCCTTCCTTCGACATTCTCTAAGGCAAGAATAAATTGCATTACTTGTAGCTTAGTTCTCTTTGCAAATTAAATGCTCATCTTCATTATTTGACACATTATCTTGGTTAATTTAACCAAATAATAGTAGATTCAGGGTGTTAAAATATTTATTTTAACTATTGTCTTCTGAAGATACAGTAATGGCACAGGTTACTTGATCAGACTGTAAAATATTGCTTCCAATGTAAGTGCACGATTTTTTTAAAGCCAAATTCATAATACAGAGTGTCATGATCTTCAGCTGAATTTAATTCTATAATATATTCTTTTGACAGTGTTTTATTTATAAGAGAATTACAGAGTAGTTTCTCTGGAAATCTTATGCAAGATCCTAGCTACTAGAGGAACTTGAAACTTCCCAGAGTTTGTCCATATAGCAAGAATCTCTTGGATTGTAACTAGTACTTCAATTTCAGAAGGTCTTGGTTTATAAGAAGAGACAAAACAAGCATTCTGACTCTGGATGAGAGGAAATTTGAACAATATCAAGCCAGTTTGTTTAATAAGAATGTGAGACTGCTTGTGTCTTGATCCATCTTAAAATGTTCCAGAAGAATCTTTTCTAGAAGAATCTCCCTTTCAAAACAAACAATAGGAAGGATAGCTGTTAATTAGGCAGTCCTTTTCCCCTCCTCTTACAAAGTACTTAAGTCTGTTGTATGTCTGTTTTGCCAGCCTCAGGAAGAGTTTCCAGGAGGATGTTGTTCTGTGTTTTTAATTATAAATCTTTATATAAGATATTCTGCATTGTGAGTTACGGGACACTCAGATAGGTCTGTCCTGTAAGAACCTTTTCATGCATACATTTAAGATGCTTTAGTTCTGACAAGGTCACTGATGGCTAAATGTTTTAAAGTTTATCAGTGAGAGGGTATTTGTTGGTAGCCGAGGTCAATTATTAAAAGTTAAAGTTGTCTGGTTAAAAGCAGGTCTATACTTGTGCATTCTAAGCCTTGAAGCTGTTTCAGGTACTTTAATTAGCTACTATTATTTTTGCTAGACATGCAATTTAACCTGACTGGTAAAAGCTCTCTTCACTTGTCAATATAATTGAATTTATCATCTCTTTATAGTTGAAAAAGATAATCTTCAGAGAGGTACAAAACAGTGATTTGCTAAATATAATTCTACAAAATACAAGTTACCAGAATTTACCTTCCTGAAGTGTGGCCAAATGCCAAATATTGTAACTCATATGTTTGACAACTCTGTTTTGGCATGTGCTAATTAAATGCAAGTGACACAAAGTATACAGCCTCAAGCTTAGTAAATGTGGACATTAGTAAAGTATCTTCTGAGTGGGATTTTAGATTATTAAAATAATCATATCTTATAACCTGCAGCAATTCAGAGAGATGTTTCATAGCTACAGAAAGACACACCTTAGGTCACAGTACCATCCTGTAGGACTATCTGGTGAAAAAATGATCAATACTGATAGGCTGTGACAGGCTTTTGGCAGCTTTAGGGCAGCCTGTCTAGGCTTTGTATAGAGGAAAAAAAAATCAAAAAGCTGTCCATACCTTATGTTGTAGCAGTCTCCTTTTTTCCTCTTACTGTTGTCCTTTAAGCAATTGCACTATAAATTATCTCTGTAAATTTTCAAAGACCTTTATGGCATTTAATATACTGATGTTTAAAAGTCAGCTGTTCTAAATGTGATCTCTATGTATTTGTCACCTTAGTGTGGATTCTGTTGCTGCCTTTTCCTCTTCAATTCATAGTGCTTATTCTCCATCCCTGTCTTGGAACATGAATAGTTATGTGCAGAGGGAGGAGTTATTTCTTAGAGATTGTGGGTTTTTTTCTTAAAGCCACATGTTTACATATCAATTTCTATAATTAGATTTATTTTTTCCTTAACTTTTACATCAATTATGTATTTACAGTGCACTCTTTGTTTTCTGCACCCTAGCTGAACCTTGAAATATTGTATCTAATTCTGTGACCCACTGAGTAGGAGCAGCAGACAGTTCAAACACAGAGGTGATGGAAATGTCTCTTACGTGTTCAGTAGCTTCTACAGTGTAGGGCTAAAAAGAACCATAAATAGGAACTGAGCTTTTATCCTTAGTTTTCAACGTGGTTGTATGTTGGAATTCATTGCAGTGATAATGACAATACTGGGTTTTTTTTTCTTCATGACTATTTTAGCCATGAAAGCTTACTGCTATGCAAAGAGACCAGTGGCCAATGATCACCATAAACTATTTGTGTCCTTATCTGTAGGATCAGAAGAGATTTTGTCCTGGAGACAATATGCATAACTTCTAGGTAAATAATTTCTTTTCCTTGTATAGTTTTACGCTTCACTAGTTACTCACCTGCTACTTAGCTGTAGTACGCTCTTTGTTCAAAAAGAATCAGTGAAAGCTGTGGACTGTTGTGTGACTTGCAGTGGCTGGACCCAGAAAAGAGTCTGCAGCTGCAAGAGCCTTATTTGTTTATGTGCCGTATTGGCAAGAAGTAAAGTTCACAGTGAAGGCCACCGATGGGACGGCTCCTTAATATGGAGGATAAGAATAAAGATTTTGGCCAGGTTTATTTGAAGTATTTGGCTGACTAAAATGCACATAAGTGTTAGTTCCTACACATACATAACAGGTAGCTCTTTTGGATCTGAACGTGTTTTGGAAATATAAGATAACAATTGTGAATTTATCCTAGCTGTCAAAATAGTAAACCCAAGTGCTATCAGGAAACAAATACACTTTGAAGTATTTCATTCAGTTTTTCTATGAATGTAATCAGTGAGCTACTGAAGTACCTGTGCTAAATGGTTTGTTTGTTTATTTACAAGAAGAAAGATGTACTCCTGTGGTTTTCAATAGTACATAGCTATTGAAGGCAGGGTACAATGGATGCTATCAGAAAAGCCCCATATGGGTGCACTTTAGATCTTTTGAATACCACAAAAGTTTAGTGACCTAGAAATGAATCAATAAAAAGCCATCCTCTATCTGACAAATTGAAGAACTGAGGGATTCTTACAGATGCATTGGCTTTAACAATTCAAGATACAGTGTTTGTAAAGGCTTTCTGAGACACATTTAATCCTTAGAGTACTGTAGTAGAGTATGAGGTGTTTTATATTTAGATCACTCTCGAATAACTCTTTCCCTATTTTTACTGTAAGTTTACCATTATGAAAATCAGTGTAAGAAGATGTTTAGCACAAAATTGAGCATGTTGTTTACTTTCTAAGGAATAATTAATATCAAAAATTATGATCCAGAAAGACACTGTGTAGTTGCACACACATACATGAACCATAAAATACTTAGACTAAATGAAATACTGGTTTATTAAATGTCAGTTAAGTCCTGTCCATATGTGATACAAATCAGTGATGGTGATGGAGAGCTTTAACCTGTAGATAAAAGTTTAAAAACCAGTATTTTTGGAATCACCTAGGATGATGTAAATGTTACAAGCTGAGGATACTTCCAGAGCACCCAACTAGTGTTGCTTTCCTTCTTTTGTTCAAAGGGAGGGAGGTCTAACAAGATTGTCTCTTTCCACTGACATCAGCTGCAGTGATGTGATTATGTGGGAGGCTGGTGTCTTCTTTCAGGTAGCTCAGACAATGTTAAAAAAAAATTGTAATGAATAAGTAGCTACCATGCTGTCACTTTGATTTTTAGAGGGCTTTGGTTCTTAAACTGAGAATTTCATAGATGGAGATTAACACATGGAAGTTGATATACTGTGAATATTATGCTAGCAGCTACATTGCTGTAAACAAGCAAAGCATAAATGAGAGCCAGCATTGAGGGGACAGGAGCTGTGTGTGGTTCTGGGCAGAGAACAGGACAGGAAGAATTACTTTTTATGTGGAGTCTATTTGCCTTATTGAAGAAGTTTGAAATCTAAGCAGGCTTCAGTGGCTGTTCTTACAAAACAAGACTGTAATACTTCTTCAAAACTTTAAATAGTTCTGTTTTCTTAGTTCTGCAGTAGTTGTGCTTCAGTTGTATCTGAACTGAGTCTTGTCTCTATCTTCATCCCATACATGATCTACATCCTCAGTCACAGCACAATGTATGAAGCTGAGCTACTGTTCTTCAGTAACACTCTTGATAGCTTTTAAAGCATGTGGGAGTAAACTCAGTAAATTATTGAACTGAGAGTTCCAAACTTTCAAGGAATTGCAGATTGTAATTCTGTAATGCTTTTGGAAATCAGTCCTGTTGAAATTTTAATAAGGAACCCAACACTGTCAAGAGTAAGCTTTTTTCAGTTCTGTGCTTTTCACAATGCAAATCTTGTCATGTTTTTACTAGACTGTTATGTTTTTTAAGATAAATGTCTTACTGGAAGTACATTAGAAAGCTAATGTAGCTTGCTACATAGGTTATAACATCATCAATGGTAAATTGCATTAATACAGCCTGAGTTCTTAAAACCCTCACACTACGATAACTTGTATGTATCAGTGGTTAGTACAAATAGCAACAGTGGTGTAACTATTCTGTTCCCTTTGTCTTATTTGGATATTCTATTTGATGTAATTCTTTCTCTTAGCAACTGTGTTGTGAAGCATTTTTGTCCATTTTGACATGTTGCTTTAGCGTCACTTCTAGTTGATTTCTTGGGTTTAACGAGAAGCAAACGTTTAAATAAGTATTTCTCCTTAACAAATAGGTAATCTTGATGTTATATCTTTAGGGATTATTTTGAAGAAAAAATGTTAAATATGTACACTCTACCTTAAGGGAAAAGGAAAAAAAAAAAAAGGAAAGTATCCAAATACTACAATTAAAAGTTACACAGACACACACACAAAACCAAAAAAAACAACAACAACAACAACAACAAAAAAAAAAAGCAGAAATTTAATTCTATTATGCCTAGTGCCCATGTAGGATAGGGAAATATCTCTGGGAGAACTTCTGCAGTGAATGTGAAAACTTGTGGTTTGAATTTCTTTCTCTTGTTAATCTACACACTCAAAGCTCCTGGTGTTAGGAATGTAGCAGTCCAACACCAGTGTTCTGTGATTTGTTTCTTACATTTCCCCATTGCTATTAAAGTTCTTTCTCCTTTTTGGATACACATCCCTTCCTTTCTTCCCACTCCACCTCATAGGTTCTTTTGGCTCTTGCGCTCCAAAACATACTACTCTGGTACATATCAAAGTTACTTTTTTTTTTTTTCCCCCTCTTTTCTCCTTCTTTAGTATTTCTTACAAGTTAGATATGAATGACAACTTCCTTATTTTCAGCCTTTGTTACTAGTTTTGTTTCACTGGAGTGTCTTTACTATTTTCATATGTGATTTATAATAGGGAGGAAAATGCTTCTAAGTCACACAAAGAATGGATTCAGTCTATTGGTTCTGTATAAAGATAATCTATCTATTTTTCTGCCACAACATCTCTGTGTTTTGTCTTCCAGCAGCCAGATTAATGGATAAAGTGAAAACTTACTTTGTTACTTTTACTTTTCTCCCAAACTATTTAATATGACTTTCAAAATAAATGTCAGAAATATATTGTTCCAAGAGACATGATCTAAAATTTTCCAGGACAATTAATCATAGAATCATAGCATGGTAAGGTTGGAAGGGACCTCAAGGATCATCTAGTTCCAACCCCCTGCCATAAGCAGGGACACCTCCCACTAGTACAGCTCACTCAAGGCCTCCTCCAGCCTGGCCTTGTACACCTCCAGGGAGGGAGCATCCACAACCTCCCTGGGCAACCTGTTCTGGTGCCTCACCACCCTCACTGTAAAGAACTTCCTCCTAACATCCAGTCTAATCATCTAATCAACATCTAATCATGTAGTTAGTTAGAATTTTTTTTGCTAACACTGTTGCTGATCCCATCCATATCTTAGAATCAAATATATGATTGAGAACTATTTCTTTGGCTTGAAGAATTAGGAATACAATAATATCAAGCATTATTTTTAAGGCTTTGGAACTATATTTTACCTGTTGAATGTTATGTGCTCTAGGAGGTGGGCCAGTGTTGTGAAAATACAACCAAGAGATTTGTCTGTGAAAAAAAAAAAATCCACCCATTTTTGTTTTTACAGAGGAAGATAAATACAACCTTTACTCCAATTTGCTGTTCAAGTATTTTCTCGCAGAGGGAGTTGTCTGTGGACATGACTTGTTTGTTGCTTCTGCTAAAGAGCATCCTGACAACATCTTAAAGGTAAAGAATTCTATAGCTTTTGACAAGTAAAACTGTAATCTCTTGATGAATTTAAATACATTTTAACTGCATAGTTAAAAATTATTAATCTTGGCTGTTCGTAAGAATGGGAAGTGCAAGAATATTTACACTAGCCAGATTTGGGAGTTTAAATTTAGAATCATAGAATGATAGAATGGTTTGGGATGGAAGGGACCTCCAAAGGTCATTTAGTTCAACCCCCCTGCAGTCAGCAGGGACATCCTCCACTAGATCAGGTACCCAGAGCCTTGTCAAGGTTGGCCTTGAAGTTGATCAACAGAGATTGTTATAGCTGTCCTTCTTGTACCAGTTTGTGATTGGTTAGTTCAGTGTGACTTACTGAGCTCTGTTGTCTGATTTGAACCAAGTTTTCCCTCTTACTTTTCAGAGGTTGACATGAGGCAGTAATTCTGCGTTCCTCTGTTGGAACTCCCTAGTGGAGTTACTATTAGAGTCTAAATGACTGACCAATATTACTACAGGAAATTTCAGAAAAACATAATTTTGACTTCCTCTATTTGTCTATTTACATATCCAACAGTACTCTTGCCTGTGCCTTTTCACTCTTACCTTGACTATTCAGCACTTCCTTTACTTAACAGACAAGGCATGCTAGAGCTGATTCTCTGTCCTGCTGTCCTGAAATTGCTTCAGTGTAGTAACCCTGTAACGTACTAGGCTTCAATCTAGAAAATTCTCTTTCATGCTTGGAAAGATTCCACGCTTCTGGAAATAGCAGTATTTGTTACCTAAAAAATATCACCTCACCTGGAAAAAGTCAATCTAAAACTAGCTTTGGCTGCAGTTTGGTCTACCAGTCACAGGAGAAGAGGAGTTTCCTTATGACTCCTTCACTTGACTTACAGGAGTGGGCCTTCGGGTGTTCTCCTGCCATAAAAATGAGCTGTTTGGGATGTGGATATCTCCACCAAGTCTGGATTTTAATATAATATATCTGACTGTTGAAGAATATTGCATTTTTTATTTATGAAATTAGTATTTAATTTATTTTCAGTATCTGATTAGACTGTGTTCCTTAGTGGGAAGGTAGCACAGGTATGGTACATATCAGTCTGAATTAAACATTTTATGCTTGGGTTTTATTTTATGAAATTCAAGTATGAATTCAATACATTCTCTAGCTGGTATTCTAATTAACTGATGTTTTACATAAAGGTGGTTCATTAACTGCATTATGTCCATAACACTGTGGTCAGTCTGTTTAAACATTCATTTTTCTGCTGAGATGCTATAATTGCCCTATTCCAATTTTATGATGTGATTGGAAGTTTCTTGAACCTATAACCAAGACAAATATTGCTGGTAGTAGGAAGGGGAGAAGACATTCTTATAGACCATAATTATCTTGAAATTGTGTATAACTAAAAGACAAGCAGAGGATAAAAAGGCCTGATCAGCTGCCTAAGATATACTCTATTACCACCCACCAATTTATCCATCATCCTTTGAAAACATTCATGCCTTTTGTAGTCAAAGCTCCTTCAGGAAATTGGCATTAAGACATAATGCTAAAAAATTATACACCTCTGGTAAAACCTACAGAACTATATACATGCTGGTTTTCTAGAAAGGATTTTAAATATTTGAAAGCATTTCTGTTCAATCTATATCATTCAACAAAAGGCAACTTTTTTTTACTTTAAGGGCATAAATACTGGGAATAGTATGTAATACAGGAAATAGTATGCCATAATCCTGTGATCGATTGTAAAGTAAAACAGATTGCATTGGTAAATGGAAAACCAATAATGAAATGACTGAAGGAAAAATCATATCTTAACATTCCATTTTCAGTACCATACCTTATTAGGTTTAGACCACAAACTGTGAAAGGCTGTTTGTTGTGTGCTCAAGGTTAAAAACAAAGAGAAGTTAATAAAATGGGTTGTTTTTTTTTTTTTCTTGTATAAATTTCCTTCAAGGCACTGTGCTTAATCATAGAATCATAGAATGGTAAGGTTGGAAGGGACCTCAAAGATCATCTAGTTCCAAACCCCTGCCATAGGCAGGGACACCTTCCACTAGTACAGCTCACTCAAGGCCTCGTCCAACCTGGCCTTGAACACCTCCAGGGAGGGAGCATCCACAACCTCCCTGGGCAGCCCATTCCAGTGCCTCACCACCCTCACTTTTATTAAAGGATGTTTTTGGATTCCTTTGAGTTTGTATTTTGGATGTTCTCTTATAAGACAGGATAAAGAGCACATCCTTCAATAAAAAAAAACCACCTACTTTGACATAATCTGCAAGCCATCTGCTTATGGTAGAGATGGTTTTCCTACCCTTAAAATAGAGGATAATCATCATAGAAGAAAATACATTCCCCAGAATTCTACCCCCAGTCAAGTCCTTTCAGACTTCACATACTAAGGCATGAAGCAGTATTTGCCTTGTACTCTCACTGTACTTCCAAGCTTGAAAATGAGCAAGGTGCAAACAGTTTACTCTCTGGAGAGCTGCACAGAAGATTCTCTTGAGTAGTAAAGTCCTTAGTGTGCCCATATATCAGCTATACAGCTTCAATGTGTTTGTGGGATGTATCCTGACATTAAACCAGGAGGAACCACATTAGTGGTGCAGGGAAAGAGAAAAATGCAGAAGCACTTGGTGAAAAAGTGCAGAGAAATATAATGGTTTATTTAAAATGCTATAGGGACAAGATCAATAAAACCTTCAGGAACTTTTTTTTTTTTTTTAAAATTCTCACCAAGCAGCTAAGTTTTCTAAAACAAAAGAGAGAAAGTATATTCTAAATGTGATATTTTGCTTTAGGCCATTGAGTGGAAAAGACAAAAAAAAAACCACCTCCAGCAAACTGGTTTTACTGAGTGGACCTAAAGAGCAGAGAGTGCACATAGTCTTTCCAACTGAAAAGATGAATGCAGAAAGAATCTACCAAAACATGCTTTTGTTAGTTCAAGGGTTAATTGTAAAAAACAACAATAACCAACCTCCTGAGCATCAGTGCTGTATTCCTGTGTATGCAGACAACTTCTTGAAAGAAAGCATAGCTGTCTGAGTGGACTTCTTTATTCCAGCAAAGCAGATTCAACCATGATGCCTATAATTTTCCCCCACAGATAGGACTCTAAATTTGTCTAAAGGAAGAATACAAACCTGGGAGAGATGATCAAACTGGTGACCAGGGCATTCCAAGCATCCATTTTCAAAGAGCACTTTGCTAACTCCTTGGCTCTAGGCCATCTGGTGTTGTGAAAGAGGCTGTGTATGAATGTCATCTGACATTTTTAGATGCTACATAAATTAAAAGCATAACAACTTGAATGGTAAAAATATGTATGGAAGTAGGGTTACATTCCTATTATCCCTTTATTCCCAGTTGTATTTTCAAAATACATGCACTTGTTGTAGTGACTCAGCTGCTGTGTGCTATTAAATGTTATCATCACAGCAATCCAATTACAGTTACAGCACCAGTGAACTTTCCTACCACCCATTATCTCGCTTTCCGAAGTAAAGATAGCCTCCTGACACAAAGACTAGGGTTGAACCTAACCCTGACAGCTGGCTCAGAGTTTGAAAGCACCTTTTAAAAATGTAATTTCTTTATTATATAGTGTTTGCTTATCTGTTTACTTTTCTTGCTTGCATGTTGGGTAAATGGAATATCTATTTTAAATTTCTCTCTATTAAAATGCAAATATTTTAATTATATTGTGCTATATCCTACATTTCAAAACTCAGTTATAAACTTGACAGAGAAGTTGCATTGGTGTGAAAGAGGATGCTGAAAAAAAATAATTGCTTCTTTTTAAAAAGAATGAAATGCTTTTAAGCAGTACCCATGCTGGGAACTCCCTAAAGTGTAAAGCTTAGTCTTTGTCAAAAGTTCAAACCAATCTAATAAAAAGGTTTTCCAGAGGAAATAAATGTTTGGCTCAAATCTTAAGTTCCCTCTCTACCAATCCATGGCTGTTTATTAGGATATTTTGTGATCTTAGTTACAAAATTGTTTGTTTTTAAACACAAGTCTTGCTTAACCTGTTAAATGTATCATAAATTTAAAAGCTTAAAACCCCAAATGTTTAGGTTTCAGTGTTCACAAATAACTATGTTAGAAATCTAATTTGGTGACTTTGTAGAGTCATTTTGCTCAGTTAATGAATCGTTGCTTGCAGTGCTCATCCTTAAAGGTGTTCATGAATAATGCTATTATTAAATCTGTTTCGACTTGTGCAGTATACACTGCAGTGGTGTTTACAGAATTTTGGACAAAAGCACTCTTATTTTTATTTAGTTTCTTCACATTATTTACTTTTTTTTTTTTTCCTCCTCATATTTGTCTTTTACATAATTAAGGATTCAGGAAGTGATCCAGAAGAAGATGGAATTTTTTTAAATGTAAACTAATCTTCTCATGTGAATTCCTGGGTTTCAATGCCATGAAATGGAGCTGTGGTGCAAGGAAGTTACAGCAAAGAGCTCTGTGACTTGACTGTAGGGTTTATTTCTGTCTATGTAAAGAATGTATTTTTATTGACTAAAAAAAATAATATCCCTTAGAGTACTTTCAATTAACTTTTTTTCCCCCCCCATAAAACAGAGGAATATTGCTTTCTTTTCTCTTCATACAATTCTTATTTATCCTGAGTTGGCATCCATTTGATTCCTTGGAGTGTCAAATTAAAATTTTCGTAGAACAGCCTTACTTAGAGATGGAAATAAATTGTTTCACAAGCACCACTGAAAGGAGAAAAATAATGTATCCAGTCATTTGTGTTCTTTAACAATAGACCTGGTCTCCACAAGTGTTTACAATCAAAGTAGAATCCTCCTCCCTTTTGGGTGGACCCTTTAAACTGACATTTATCTAATACATTATTGTAAAGAAAATATTTACCCTTCCTGACTTACCGTTTGGTGTCCTTTAAATACTGAAAATTAACATAATGAAAAAGCCCCTTAAATTCATGTGAGTTTTAAGTATTTAAATATCATTGCACTTAGAGATCAACAGTGAATTGTCCTCCTTTTAATATTTTTTGATTTCCCATTTCTTTAATCATTTCTGTGATGATACTACATTGCAAAATAATTGTGTAAAACCATGTGAACAGCATATATAGATACATAAATAGATAATGTAAATTCTTAAGTACTATTAATTATACAGTTATTGAAACCCATAAGGATCAAAGGATTTTCTATAAGAGGGATTTCACATACAGCTTGGATTATGTTGCTAAATAATAGCACAGTAGTACTTCTTTAGCATTGTAAAATAGCTTAGAGAGGAGTATGATGCCTATAGTTGGTGTAATGCATTGGTAATTAAGAGGGTGTGAGGTTAAGCTTCATTAACTGCTGTGGGATTGTATCTCGGATTTTATTATCCCCTAGAGAACATAAGAAGTGAGAGAGGTCAAACTGTTAAAATCTGATTTTGCTTCTTGCATCTGCCAAAACAAGGCAGGCAAAGTAATGTGGCAGCAAACACAGCAAGACCTGGATTGCTAGTAGATAGGCTTGGACATTTTTATTGTTAAGATGAAATATTTCATAATTAAATTATTTCACATCTGCAGTAAAGCATTCATAAGATTGGTTTGTAGAAAGCAAAGTTATTTTAATTGTGTTGTCATTACTTACTAGCACTTTAAAAACTACTATTTCCCCAAACTTACACTTTAAAACACAGCAGCAAGCTTCCTTTTCCCTTCCTGCCACGTCTCACTCTAGACACAGCTGAAATACCCCAACCAAAGCACACTTGGTAACTTTAGCACTTGTCTGCCTTTTTGTGTATCCATGCTGAATAGCAAAGATTTGTATTTTAGTTGACCCCAAGAAATGGTGTTTGTTTTCATCCTTTTTTAAAATTATTAACTACTGTATTGCTACATGCTTTGGTTTTGTTTTGTTGGGGGTTTTTTCCTATACCTTATGAGAGATTTGTCTTTTCTTAGCCTGGGAGAATATAACAGCTCTCAGGAGCTGACACACCGATGCCACAAAATTGTCTCTCCCAAAGCTTTTCAAATGTGGGAGCAGAGATATTTTTAAGCAGAAATAGGTTAAATAGATGTATTATGGGCTGATAAATCAACTCTCCTTTTCTTAGTCTTCTGGTTAAATAGCACTTTTATTTCTGAATTCTGAGTGAAATTTTGGAAGTAATTGTTAAACATTTTAATAATCTCATATTCTGAAATTCTGGTTTTGATTCTACACTATACATTTATTTAATCCTCAACAGGCTCACAATCCCAAAAGTTCTGATAAATGTAGCAGAATTTAAGTGCTTTTTATATATGATAGAGAAGTACAGTTCTCAAACAGAAATAATTTCATGAGACTGATGGAAACTACTGTCTTTGTTTCTAATTTTGTAATGACTCTGAGAGAAAGGGAGTTGCGTTAAAGCCCTGCTCTTGAATCTCTCACACACATATCTTGAGGAAAAACCCAGGCTTTGCTATCCTTGGATGTTGCTCATAGAGACCATGCCCTCTGCTGCTTTTCATGTGTGTTCTGCTGCATGGTTTTCAGTTAGTTTTTGTATAGCTCTGCCAGAAGAAGCCTTTATTTTGTGTATAGTTTAACTGCTGGTCTGCTTCACACTTTCTGTAAGTTTTTCATTTTCTTTCTATTTTTAAGAACAACCTGAAAACTGATGAATGTTTTGTAGTTCTTGAAAAGTTATGCAACCTTTCCTGACATTGAAGAGTTGTGAAGTTTATGTATCTAAACAGCCAGCCTTTATTTTGAGAGTATACCTGTGTTGTGACAACTGGAGACTTCTCACTTAGGTGCTCTGTATCACTCAGGCATGGTCAGATTTGAAAAGGGCTGTTTCGGTGAAACAAAGAATAACGTTTACTTTGCAGTGTCAGAAAGGGGAAAGCTTTTTATTCTGGGTCTAGTTACCATAAAGATAAAAAGAGAATATGAAGATAAATGTTTGGATTGATGTTTTGGAGCAGTTTACTTTCCAATATTTCCAGTATTGCACATAAAGCAGGTTTATATAACTCTGTTCTGTATTTCTAGTTCTTGCCAGTTCCAACCCTACTAACCAATTTTAAGCTCTCTAGCTTTCCAAATGTGCTCATACAAAGTTGTAGTTTTTAAATTATGAAATGGAATCCTTGAATCAACACATCCTAAAGGAAAAACAGCATTAGCAGTGACCTATGTATTCCACTCAGCCTTTTAGCAGGCTAGTGAAGGTGTGCATGTTGGCTTCTAGTTAATGCAGACACCTTCAGACAGCAACTGCATGCCCTGCCACTCTTTCACATACACTTCAGTGTAAATGGGAGGGAAATGAGGGCAAACAGAAGCTGGGATGAGAGTGATAAAGCTAAGATGCAAATCTGGAGGCAAACAACCTTCGTTAGTTAATTAATCTTTATCTAAAATCTATTCAAGTTGCAGGTATACTCAGTTCATGAATAGAGTTGGAATTTGTTTTTCCTGTTTGTATTTAAGGACATCTTGGAATGCATTTAACCACATTAAAATACCAAGTGGAGCTCAAGCAATTGGTCCTCAAAATTCCAGTCAGCTCCAAATGCAGGCTACCTTTTCCAGATTGCAGTTGAACTATGTATGAAACCTACTTAGAGTCCATGAAGGTCACAACCACTGCCTGTAAGAACGTGATTCAGGACCTGTTTGCTTTTGAGCAAAATGTCTGTTGGGGTAGAAAATTGTATGGCCGGTGACCTAATAGTGCCAGAATGTCTTAGTGCATCACGTGAACATAGAATCATAGAATGGTAAGGTTGGAAGGGACCTCAAGGATCATCTAGTGTTTCTTTTAAAAGCATAGTATATATAAGAAACATAATCTTCAGCTAAGTCTTAAGCTAAGCAGGTAGTTATTAGGTAAATTCGTTTTTGAAAAGCAGCTGAGGAGTATGAGAGAGTTCTTCAAGTGCTTCTGGTTCTTTCTTTGGGCAGCAAAGGACAAGACAGCATAAACCAGAAGCTGGTATGTATGCTTGGCTGCTGTGGTGCGTGCTGAGTCATGAGTTTTCTAGTGTTGCATTGTGTGAATGTTGTCATGTTTAAACAGGCACGTTACAGTAGTAGGTTTTACTACGTCAGAATAAATTTTTTTTGTGTGTCAGAAGTTAGGAGTAAACTATATTGGCAAAGAGGCTATTTCAGATGGATACTCAGAGAGGTTTTAAACTCTGGCAGCCAAAATCTTTTATCAGCTTCAGGTGAAACCATTTTTCCTTGACCTCTTAATCCGTTTCATTCCTAGCAGCAGTTAAAGCATACCACAGTGCCTAATTGTCTTGCACTGATAGCATGGCTGTCTCTGATTTTTGTGGACAGAGCTTCTCAAGTGTCAACACCTAAGATTTGTGATATCTGCTCTTTTTGTATAGTGCCAAGTAAGGAGGTTTTGTTCCTGCTTTATCAGCAATATTTGGAGAACCTCTCATACCTTATTATCTTAAGCTCTGTTCAACTTGAGAGTAAAATACAGTCTCTGTGTAGAACATACATTAGGTGTACATATAGCTAAGTGTCCATGTCTCATTTGTCTTTGCTAAAGTACAAGTGAACCAGTACAATGATAATTATTTGTCGTGAATCTAGAGGAGAGAAATACTAGATAAAGAAAGCACTGATGCTGGTTTTCTCCTTACTTACCACAAAGGTAATTGTAAAATAAGCCATTTCCTGGATTTCAGCTTTGTAGGTGGTGATAGCTGGCCAGTGGCAGCTTGTTACATCAGTGGTAGAATCTGAAACAGGCAAACTCAGGGAGTTTGATGAACTGCTTAGGCAGGATTTCATGATCTCTTCCTACTGTGGCTGACCCTTCATATATTTTCAGAAAAACAGAGGTGAGCCACCACTGTAAAAAGCTGCAGGTTGTACTGGGGAGCCAAATGATTTTGGTGAGTGGAAGGAAGAGATATCTAGAAATGTTTTGGTTTGTGTAATTGTTCCTTTACAGAACTCACTTTTTCAATCAAGACAGATTGAATTTATTCATTTTTTATTAGTATAATGGAGCACTGTATTATGATGATCACATATCAGCAGCTCTTCACCGAAGGAGAAAGACCATTTTATCTTAGACACCTTATATATTTGAGTACATGAATTAGGAAATTAAATCTGCATCATAGTTCAACTCTTTAGTGATTTGTTTGCAAAATAACACCTAACTGGAAAATAAGATTAATTAACTCTTTATTCTTGATATCTGAAGAAGAAAGTCAAGTTCAAAGTAACTTTTTCTTTTTAGGGAAATCCTTTTAGAAGTGCTCTTAGAAGTAAATGCAAATAATTTGTATCTGCATATATGTGAAATGCATTGGCATGCTTGTCAACTCATATTTGTTCCTTTGTCAGAACATTGCAGTGCAGTGTTCTTTTTTGATTTTCTTCTGTCTGTCAGAAATCTTTGTCTTTGGTTTGAAAGTTTCCCTGCTTTCTCGGTACATATAAGAAAACTTTGACAGAAGTAAATTTCATCTTTGACTGAAACACCTGTTACAAATGTGAAACTTTTATAAAAGTCCTAAATACTAATTTAAGATTATAATCTTCCTGTAGCTTTCCTACCCATTCCTACCCAAAGCTTAATTTTTACAACCATGGTAATATCGGTTTAGCACACACAATTGTGCTTTTAAACCAGCCATAAGACAGCTGAAAAATTAACTCTGTACATAACCACTCCCATGAAGAACATTTACCAGTCTTATTGAGTTCATTTGCAAAAGAAAGCAAATAAAATAATTTCTTTTGCTCGAAGGTGTGGCCTGCATTTTCTGCTTAGGTACAGTTGTTTTTGCAATATTGTCAAAGTAACTACTTTAAAGTTTTCAGAGCTTCCATCACCTGTTCTCTTGGGGGATGTACTGATTGAACCCCTCAGAGACCAAAACAACTGATCTGGAATTAGAACCATTTGTTATCAATTTTACATCTGTCCATTTTGTTAAGATAACTGCATTAGCTAATTTTTTATTTGGGGGGGGGGCTGGGGGGATAAGAAAGTTGAATTTCTGTTTCTGCTGTTGATAGCTGACATGGTTCCATTCTCCACCTGTAGGAACTTCCAGCCCCTTTGCTTGATGATAGCTATAGAAATGAACTGGGAAAAGAAGCAACAGTTGTTAAAGCTGAAGATTCTCAGGATTCTATGAAAATAGCCTGGCGCTACCAAAATTTACCAAAACTGGAGGTAATCAATACTTCACACTTTTTCCTCTTGCAATGAAAATGAATTTGCAGAGCAAATGCTTTGCAGTAGAAACTAGACAACAGAACTGCTAATGGACTGTGTTACAGGATTGCCTCCTGAGGGTAGATTATCATACACTGTTGTGTTTTTTTGATTGCTGGAGATAACAAAGGAAATTTGAGAGTTTGCAGAAACTAAAACTTAATACAGACAATAATAGTTTAAAGGCAAAAAATGGTTAAAGATATATGGGATTTTTCAATTGGTATTATTAGCTTTTTATGCAAGTTTTAATAATGTGGAATCTTACAAACTTTGTCTAAATTCAGTTGTACATCAATCGCTTAAGTAGATTTAATCAGCAGTATGTAGTGAAAGTACTATGTGTAGCAAGCTGTTGACCTGCTTATCCATGTGCATAACAACTAAAGTAAGCACTTGAGATTGTATCAGCTTCACTGTCACTAGAAACTAATCACTGTGAGGGAGAATATAAGAAGCAAGCACAGTGGTCAGTCTTCCAGAGTTCACAGTTGTTGGTGTTTTGTGAGTAATACATCTCCTGTGGATGGTGACTTTCTTATTTAATTCAGTGGCACAATCAAGCTTTATTAGAAGTACAGCATTTTTGGCTACCTAGAAAAAAAAAAAAAAAAAAAAACCTTTGTCTATACATTTTAGCTTACATTTATAAATTCTGATTTAGATGTAGTCATAACTGCCTAGTAAGTTCAGTCATATTCTTAAAAAACATAATTGGAATGTGACAAAATGATCTTACAAGGCCTGGCATGTTTGGTTTTCTGTGAAATTGCACAGACATGGCTATATAGTTGTGTCAGAAAAGACTTATATGTGGTGACATGCCAAATCAAACAACCTTCAGGGTAATAATATAGCCTCATCAATTTTATCATTGTGGAGCTTGTTGTGCCACTCTGAACCAGCTCCAAAATAATTTGTCTGCTTTAACATCTAGCAGAACTCCTTGCACATTGATAACTTGCATGTTGTTAACTGATAGTGTTTTGATGTTCTAACAAAATAGACAAACATGCAAATAATCCAGTTAGGTGTGCACTCGACTTCCAGAACTTCACAGAAGTGGTCACTTCTCCCACTAATACAGTATTTCTCTACAAGCCTTCATTATTGAAGGTGGATTGTTCAAGGTAGAATAAAATGGTCAGTCTTTGGTGGGGTCTTTCCTTTACAGCTCTCTAGGTTGGATGTTGATCATTCTAAATAGTTGAGGTACAGTATTTTTTTATGAATGTGTTAAATTTACTTTTTACATTACAAATTGCAACTAAAAGTGTAATTCTTTAGCTACCTATACCTAAAGCTTAGGTTGCTTTGATCTTAATGAAAAATAGTTTGGAAAATTGTATTTTTCAACATTTTCTAATGCAATTTTCGTCAAATTTTGCTGATGTGCTAAATGGACTTGAGTGATAAATACACTGAGGAAACATCTGATGTTACCTTGCAGCACCCTGGATGTTTAATGCAGTCATTAGTCATTTAGTCAACAACTTTGCTAGTGATTTCTTCTTTATATTTTCTTTTGGTGGAAAAAAGAAGTCACATTCAATAAAATTTCATGGTTTATTTTCCAAATTGGTTGAATTAATAAACTACCACATTTTCAAAAACTACCAACAAATGGTTTCAGGTGTGGAAGAGAGAAAATATCTTTGCTTTTAAGTAGAATTCTAATCATGTTAGCAGAAAGCTTTTTCCATCTAATATCTGAATTTACATGAAGAAAGAGTGCTGAGAAAAAGCATATTTGCTGCTTAATGTAGTTTTTATTTTGAAGTAATAAGAGGCATTTTTATTATATTCCCTTCCCATTTTAAACCTTGCATAGTAGGTAGGTGGAGGTAGTTAACTCATTTTGTTCTTAGGTGCTCTGCATAACTATCATGTTTTTTCTGTGTACAGTTCTTTTGGTGTATGATGGTATATTGCATATACCTTGTACACCAGAAAAAGGCAGAAGATTACATTAAATCTGCCAGAATAACAGGTTGCACTTGATGCACCCATGACAGTTTGTTACTCTAATCAGTATCAGAGGTTAATTTCATTTAAACTTTGGAGTGTAGGGATAGCCTTTTTTGTAATGCAAGACGGTGTGAGGGGTTTTTCTTTCTTTCTTCTTTTTTTTTTAACTCTAGTTAGGACTGAGGCTCACTCCAGCATNTGCTTGTGTTCTTGGGGCAATATATAAACTGTCACAGCATGAAATCAATTTTCTGCCTTGATTCATCCTAAATCTGAGATTTCTAGCACATTAGTATTGCAATTAGAAACATTAACAGCAGACGGTAGCATAAAAGCACGCTCTGCTCTCTGACAATTTAGTGTATTTCTCCTCGTGCGAAACAGGAATCCAGGCAAGAACAGGCTTGAGCCTCCAATCCACTAATAAATTTATCAGACTTAAAGAGGAAAGTCCCTGCTTCGCACTCTCCATGGCCATTCTGCTAAGGCAGATTATTCATGCTTACTTGATTCAGGTAGGCTTTTTGCAAGCTTCCCTGCTAAGCCTGGGAATGCAGTACATTGAGGCCTATTCACAGGCTTCTGACATAGACCAAGCTTTTATTGCATGGTGTTTTATTATAGCCAAATCCTAGTCTCCACCCAGTTTGTAGGCACTGTGCGTATTCTTTTGAATCAAGAGAGGTTATCACCTACCTTAATCCATGCAGCAGGGTGGATTAAGGACACCAATGTGCCTCAGGATTCTCAAAGAGGATCCTGGAAACTTCTTGTTTCTTCTTTTTTGCTGTCTTTACTAAACTCTATTGGGCCTCAGTAAGGATTTGCATCTGAAATGGGCAACCTGGAGCTTTTCTCAATGAAGACATCAGATCAAAGTTCAGTTAGTCAAGGCCTTTCTAAAACATTAAGGGGGCTTGGAAGTACACAATAAAAAGATGAGCTCTGGCAGAGATTGCAGTAAAAACATTCTGATCTGTAATCCGGATAAAGAATAGATTATAGGCCAAAGAACAGCCCCTGTTTAAATTGCTTTCAGAATCCTTGTTTTAAATAAAGTTACATTTTTGCATTAAAAATAGTTAGACTTTGATAGATTTTTTTTTTCCCCTGCTTCCTTCTTTAAAAATCAGAACACTGACTTTAATTAGAGTTATTTAAAATAATTACTTTTGAAAAAAATAAAAAATTCCTCAGTAAGTTCTCTAACAACTTAGTACATTCTATAAAAGGAACCAAACTTAGTGGTAAATACTATAATGTTGTTCTACTCAAAGCTTATACTTAAGCTGAGTGGGAAGAAAACAGATATTTCTTTCAAGTGCATTGCTATTTAATTAGTTAATTAATAGGTTGTTGCAATGAGTGTTGTTGTTTCCACAGGCTAGCCCAACCACAACTACAAAGTTTGGCCATTATTATGATGTTTCTAAAAAAATGCCTCCAGAATTGTTACAGTCCATAAAATGGCAGAGTTTTTACCTTCCTGAAGAATCACATTTACAACCTAAAAGGAATATATGGTAAGTTGTGATACCATGAACTTCTGTTGCATGTTCCGATTTTGCCTGGGTATTAGTAGGTAAAGGATATTTTTTGCATTTACACTTGTGAAAAATCTCATAGCCACACATGGCTCACAAGTTTAACTGTGGGTCTCATGTCAGTGCTACATGCCTTGACTGGCAGCAAAGCTGCTGTGGCACAGAGACAGTTCAGTATTCTGACTCCTCAACTGTGGGGGGAAGCAAACTGGCAGGCACAATTAAGGCAGACATTACTAGGACAGCCTAGGACACAGCTGCATGTTCAGCCCAGCCCTGCTGACAGCTGAGTGTGGGGACTGGGGAGAACCAGTAGTATCTGTCTGTGAACTACTCCCTGAGCACCATGCCTCATCAGATGTATGTGTCAGGTGGCTATCAGTCTTAGGAAGATATCTATGCAGTTTTTAGGGCTAAGAAGACAGGCCATCCTTGACCTACATAGCTTAGAATGCTATATCTGATTAGTTCATTATGTGACTTCAACTTCTTACATCCTACAGCTTGACCTAAGGAAAATACAAAATACTGTGAACAGAATTACAATCAGTAATTATGTCTTACACAACATCCCTAATTCCAGACAAAATCATAAACTCCTCTCTGAATGAATAGCTTATTATAGTTTATGTCTATTCATAGTGAATTAAGGAAGACCAAGAGAAAATGAGTGACAGTAGCAAAGACTCAAAGTAGCCTATAGCACAGATGTCCATTTTATCCTTCTTGGAGACATTTCAAGTCAAGTCAAACACCAGATAGGGACTAAAAATCTCCTTGTTCAGCCCAGTAACAATTTATATAATACTTAGTTTTGTAGAACCCAGTACATAGGGCCAGCTCCTGGAAGCAGCAGAACAGTGTGTTTTATTGTGATTGATTTTCATTGCAGTACACTCAAATATAAAAACTGGGATTTCTGAAAGTGCAGTATGAAACACCTCTCAGAGATCTCTAGAAAAACAAAAGCCAGTTCTCTTTGTAATTTGTTTCTGTGTTATGTGACCAAATGCCAGTGGTTTGTAAAGTAAATTCTTGTGATGTTGTTAAAAAAATCAAACAAACAAAAAAAAAACTTCAGGAGAAAGCAGAGCACTTCAATTTTATACTTTCTCTAGTAAATATTTGAACCAATATTATTTAGATATTATGTATAATCATTAATATTTTTTAGTAGCAGGGCCATAAAGCACAGACACAAGAGTGTCAGATAGGCTGCAGATACTTAAATTGTTAGTGAGCAATTTTAATTCCTTTTCTGTCTTTTCTCTAGCTAACCAGGATGTGTCATGACTCTGGGCTTAACTATGTTGCTGTCAAGTATTTGTACATTTTACATTAAAATCAAATTAACTCATAGGATAGGAAATGGACTTTAACTTTTATGCATTTGGCTTTATAGCCTTGCCTAACTGATGTTTTCCTTCTGTGCTATCCTAATAAAAGTTCATCATTCTTACCATGTGAGCTCTAGATTTATTTTTAGTTTTAATCTAATGAAAATAGTAGATTAAGTTATATTTCTTAGCACATTGATAAATCAGAGTGATGAGGTGAGAAACATGATCAAATAAAGATGGATTTTGGAAAGATCCAAAATGTATCTCCCTCCACCCACAGCATGGGTTTTCTTCAAGAAACCTTGCTGAGGAAATGAAACAGTCAAAGAATCACAGAATGTTAGGGGTTGAAAGGCACCTCAAAAAACCTTCTAGTCCAAACCCCCTGCCAGAGAAGGGTCAGCTAGAGTAGATCAAACAGGAATGAATGTCTCCAAAAAAGGAGACTCTACAACCTCTTTGTGCAGTTCCAGGGCTCTGTCACCCTCACATTGAAAAAGTTTTTCGTTATGGAATCTTCCTCTGCTCCAGCTTGCATCCATTGCCCCATCATCGGACATCACTGAGCAGAGCCTGGCTCTGTCATCCCAACACTGCCCTTCACATCTCTATAAACATGAACAAGGTCACCCTGAGACAAATCTAAACAGAGTCTTGAAACACATTAAAAACTGACATACAGAGGGCAGTAACTCTGTTGTCTGCTGAAGGTAGGGCCAGCAGTAATGGACTGCAGTAAACTGTAGTTTAAAGGCTTTTTTCTAATGATCAGCATGAGAGTTGCCTTGCAGACACAGGTTGGGAGTATTGTAGAATCTCCATCACTGAAAATTTCTACAGACAAGTTAGGTAAATATCTGTCAAAGATGGTTTAGATGTAGTTCATCTTGCCTTGGGGTAAAAAGATAGACTACCTGACCTCTTGAGGTCCTTTTCATCCCTGTCTTCTGTGATGCTTTAATACACATTAGTCACAGTGTATTAAATCCAATACTAAGTATGAATGCTACCAATTATTTTATTGCTCTCAAAATGTTTTGTGTTTTTTTTTCCAGAAACCACACATGCTTGTACTGTATTTTTTTATAAATATTGTGCTAAAATTCTGAAGGAAGCATTCTGTTCTCAGAGAACTAAACAATGCTCACATTCCTGTTAGGATGATTTCATTAAAGGAAGTTTTTAAAAGAAGGAAGGAAAATATATTGTTGTGGTGTTTGAAAAATCAGTATAGTGCTTCTGGCTTCTAAAACTAACTTCAGTATACCATAGAACATGGCTCAAAGAGTCCAATCATAACCCAGCTACCATGACCACTAAACTATATCCTGAAGCACCACATCTATAGCTTCTTGAACACCTTCAGGAATGGTAACTCCAGCACCTCCCTGGGCAACCTGTTCCAGTGCCTCACCATTGTCTTAGTAGAGAGGTTTTTCCTGATGTCCAGTCTAAACCTCCTCTAGCACAACTTAAACACGTTTCCTCTCGTCCTGTTGTAAAGTTGTAGCATACAGTAAGATCTCCCCTTAGCCTTCTCTGCTCCAGACTACCATAGAACAGATAGAATTACCTGAAAGAAAGTAATATGAAAGTCACAGTTAACACTTCCAATAGAAGTCAACAGTTTGTGTTAGACCTAATCCTTGATTGCCTGAAAGTCCCACTGAGAGCTTGAACTAACCTCTTTTACTGCATGTTACAGGAAACTATGAGCATGGACATGGCTAGGTAGTATGGCTCCAGTACAGGACGTAATTTCTTAAACATAGAATCATAGAATGGTAAGGCTGGAAGGGACCTCAAGGATCATCTAGCTCCAACCCCCTGCCATAGGCAGGGACACCTCCCACTAGTACAGATTACTCAAGGCCTCATCCAACCTGGCCTTGAACCACCTCCAGGGAGGGAGCAGCCACAACCTCCCTGGGCAACCTGTTCCAGTGTCTCACCACCCTCACTGTAAAGAACTTCCTTCTGACATCTAGTTTAAATCTCCCCTCTGCCAGTTTAAACCCATTGCCCCTTGTCTTGTCGTTACAACACCTTGTAAATAATCCCTCCCCAGCCTTCCTGTAGGCCCCCTTCAAATATTGGAAGGCTGCTATAAGGTCTCCTGGAAACCTTCTCTTCTTCAGGCTACAGAGCCCAAACTCTCTCAGCCTGTCCTCACAGGTTCTCAAACTATGGTGTATAGCAAAAACGCCTGGTGGCATGATGCTAATTATTTGTATAGTACTACAAAATCTCTGTAATCTGTTAGACCAATCTGTTAGCTCCAAAAAAAGTGCTTATAGCCTGAGAGGAGATAAAAACAAAGTTACCAAAATTACTTGAAATTCAGAGTACTATTTAAAATTGGATTTTTTCAGTTCTTAAGAAAAGTGAGAGAAAACAAATTAACTCTGAAAACTGACAAATCCTTTAACAGTAAGGAGACGATGTTAGGAATAGGCTTAATTCACTATTGAAACAATTTATGTTAATGGGTTGTATTATGGGATATTTGCAAAAGATTTCCTGATATCCTAAAGGATATACTTTGCAAGACACATATCAGGAAAGACATTTCTAAATGAAGTTTTCTGTGAACTCATGTTGGAGTGCAGAGCAACATCAGTGGCGTGTCTTGGTTTCTTTAAAATCTAGGAATACTTAGCCCTTGTCAGTAATACAGAAACTGAGGAGGAAGTAGAAACTAATATTTCTCAGTAGTATATAATTTTCCATAAGTAAGTGGTATTGTCATTGATAGATGGTACCTTTTTGTAGTATCAGACATCACAAAAAAGTATGAATGGGGGAAAAAAAACCCACAAGAAAAACTTTTCCCTCTACTCAAAATATTTCCACATTATTTTAGCTAGCGTGATCCATTCTGAATATTTGTAATGTAGCGGAGCACAGCATGGTCTAAGTTCAAGCTGAAATCAATTGTTATAATTCTGTACCTAGTGCAATTGAAGAGACACCTTAAATTATGCAGTCATCATGGAAAGTGCACCTAACCCAGCATATACATTCTACACTGAGGTCATAAGCCAGAAGTTGCAATGGCAACCTAGTAATTGTAAATAAAGATTGTAGAAACTCAGGATATATTTTGTTGCACTTTTTTAATGAAATTATCAGATGTACTGAGGTGAGCAAGGTGTTGCCCAAGCCTTGTCCTTTTTCAGGGGTTGGAGTTTTTTGTTTTCCTGATAGAGACCTGCTTTTGTGTCAATTTAATGTTCCTCAGAAAATGTACTTAATCTGTAACTTGGAATTTGCCTTAGTTTTCCCTTTTTAGTTTAGGGTGACTAGCTTTGGAGGCCTTAGGTTTCACTTTTTCTTCTTGAAATTTGAAGTAATTCTCTTCCCCCACCCTTCTGTTCTTTGGGAAGGAATGGGGAACAGGAAGAACAATCCTTTGCTTTCCTTTCCTATCACCACTCAGGGAGGTAATGCCAAAAGGTTGTGCAATTAAAGCAGAAAATACACAAGAAAAGTAACATACCACATTTTCCTGTGCATTTTATATTCACCTGGCAGAGACAGTGACTAGAGTGAACATGTATTTTACAATGCTTGGAAAAATGGTACCATACCTTTTAAAAAAGCAGGATTCTTTGTTGGAATGCTTTGTGGAATAAGAAGCATGTGTTTGTAAAAAGGACGTTGGTGCTTCTAATTCTTTAATATCACATGAGGAAACCAGTTTGATTTAAGCTGCTGTTCAGTGAGTAAACTGCCTCTGCAATTGTAGCTAATGTCTATAGCAAGATAATCACAGTGCTTCCCTTACAGAATCAGCAATGTAGAGGCTTTGGCTCTTTTTAGAAATCCTGTATATCTCTCTCTTCCTGTCCACACAAGCACTTGGCTTTTTATGCACTTGCAGAGAAAGGAGAGTCTTTGAGTGATTAGAACTGAGTTATTGACTGGCCTTTTACTCTGTAATTAAAGATCAGGTTTGGAGATTATCTACATCATTTGTTCCCCTTGAAGTTTGGGTCAACCTTTCTTTTTCCCCTGTGTTTCTGCACACATGTTTGCTTTTTTGACAGAGGAAGATGAGGAGTGCTGTACTTGTTCTCTACTCTGTAGTTTTGGTACTTGTTGAGTGAATTAGATTAGAGGGTCCCTTTTTGGGTAGTCACTCAAGATGAGCAGAATTTCATTGCTGCATGATAAACATTAATTGATAATAGACTGGGAAGTAATTTGTAATGGAAGTAGTAAGTGGGACTAGATGTTCATTGCCAAAAGAAGGCATAAAGCCTCTCTTATCTCTTTTTTTTTTTCTTTTTTATTTATTTTTATGTTAGGGAAGGGAAGGGCAGTTATGTCCTGGCCCTAACACTAGCACGAGGTAAACGTGGTTGTGCAGCTGACAGCACAACCGGTTGTTGTTGCTAGGATATTCTGATGTCCTTTTTGTTGCTTTGCTAAAGCTGATACTTAACAGGAAGGCAGAAATATCCTCTGTGATAACTCTGTGCATTGCACAAAAGGCTTACTTTCTATCTCTCTGCTTCTATCATTGTTGTTCCGATGCAGTTACCAGAAGAGACTTTGATAATCAAGGGTACTAAAATAATTAATCTCTGTTTTTTCAGTAATACTTGTAAATTTTACCTTAAAAAGTTGAAAAAGAATAAATTTTATCTAGAGTCTAGATTTACTGATAAATTTAGATAAAAGCAGTTCAACTGTCTTGCCTAATGGGGTCTCCTTATACATAACAAGGCTATTTGTCATACCTTTGATAACCTAACCTTTGTTAACTGCTTAGAAACTATCAACAGAGAAGTCAGAAGCTTCATTGTAACCAGGATACCTTCTTGCCAGCTCCTGCTTTATCCATTACTAAATTGCTAACCAAAAAAAAAGAGCAAAGAAGGAATTGTTTAAACTCATTATCAGAATTAAATGCTCTTTAGTAACAAAGCCAAAAATGAAAAGACTAGAACTTAGAAAATAAGAAATATCTTATTTCCTTCTTTAAATATTATGACAAACATTGCCAGAAGGGTGAGGCAACTTGGTTTTATAACTAGTGTTTCCACAGTATTTTTATGTCCTTATTTCCATAGCGTGGTTGAAATTCATGTAAGCCGTTATTTTAAGAAGAAATAGAAGAGCAACAATTGCTGCATTTTAAAAAGAATCTATATGCATTACATTGTTTTCTTTCTTTGCTGCAAATTTTTTTTTTCTGATGGATTAATTTAAAATATCTTTTATTATTTGTTCTGATTTTGGAACCCTTTAATTCTGCTAATGCTTTGTTTTATGATTTATCCACTAACTTTTGAAAGCAAGTTAGTAATACATCAGTGCTGCGATTGTAGTTGTGGTGTTTGGTATAGAACAGTTTGGGTTGGAAGGGACCTTAAAAGATCATCTCAGCAGCCCTACAGATAGCATGGTAATGCTCATCAGCAAAGTAAGTGGTAGATCCACAAACTCTGAAATGCTAATTTTGGGGGCAAAGACCACAGTCGTGATTTTGCATTACACACACTATGCTCCTGGCTGTGGTTACAAGGTAGTTGCAAGCTCCTGCCTAATGTTGATGAGTTCTGTGAACAGTCTCTCCATCCTTATGTAGGCCACCTTCAGGTACAGAGAGGCTGCTATGAGACCTCCCTGAAGCCTTCTCCAGGCTGAAAAACTCCAACTCCCTCAACCTGTCCTCATATCAGAGGTGTTCCAGACCCCCTGGTCATTTTTCAGGCCTTCCTCTGGATCTGCTCTGTCAGATCCATGTCCTTGTATCTTACGCTCTGATGCTGTATCAGAAAAAAAAAAATTAAGAAATAAACTTAACTACATGAACTTTTTATCTGTAAAAATGTCTCTCCCATGTTTTGTAGGCTTTCTTTGTTATAGCAACTGCATGCTTGGAAGTTTTCAGTAGTAAAAAGTCAACTCTATTTGTCAGAGCATTGATAGGTATACTTGGAATAACCATTGGGTAGGCCTTTGTCAGTTATAGAAGATTAGTACTGTGTTGTAATGGCTTCAGCTTTTAAGTTGATACATTAAATCATTAATCTTCTAAATGTAAGTGAGCCTGACATAATTAAGTTATCTTAATCCCTAGAGATTTTAGCTTTCGCTGAATGTCTGAGCCCTGAACTAGTTAACATGAAGCAATCAATTGCTTATAATGCCAACTTTATTCAGAGAGGTTTTTTTATTCTATGACACTTTTTTCTATATGACACTGTTGGACTGAAAGCTGCATCTGCTTATATTTATTTTTAATACAGCTGTTAGAGACATATGGGAGAGTATCAAAATACATTACTAAGCCATTTCTTCCTACCAACAGTAATATGAACAATGCTTACGCAAGGCTACTCGAGTCCATTCAGAGGATCATCTACCAGCAAGGGTTTGATGGCTCTGATCCCCAGGTACTGAAGACACTCATACTCTTATAATCCTGTAACTAATGTTTTCCAAATTTTCAATGGTGGCACAGGAAGATCTTTGACAAAGTAACATGAAACAAGCTGTTTCTAAGCATTGCTAAAGTAAACAAGAAAAGTAAATAGAGAATGTGGTTCATATTTTAATGTGCTTTTGGAGTTTTCACCTGTTAACAGGCAACACAAACCATGCAAGAAAGAACTCTAAGCCAACATTAATAAAATGCAATTAGCTAATAAATGGATTGCCAGTTATAATGTAATTAAGCAAAACCCATTTTCCCACAGTTGTTTTTCAGACTGTTACATTAGTAATAATATATTCTGAATTCTTGAACTTTCAGAGTGAATTTTTAATGAATTAAATAGTGTGCATCTTTATATTGTGAGTATTGAAACACAAGTATAGAAACAAGAATACTATTTCGTCTTACAAATCCAAACAGCTCACCAGACTTGTAAGGATCCCTGTGCTCTTCATAAATCATACTGTAACAATCCAAAATATTTTAAGCATAACAACATAGGCTGAAAACCCTTTTCTAATGTGAGCATATTTGTAATATTCAGTAAGATGTGAATCTTTTGGAGTTCACAGAATAATAGATTAGATATATTGATGCTTCAATGATTGATAATTTATTATTGTGTAATAGGACAGAAGTTATTAAGTATGGATGCTGGAAAGCTTCAAAGAATGTCATACAGCACTGTGTACTATTACCAGTTGAACATCTTATTTTTTGCAGGGAAGATAATGTTGGAATGGATGGCTAACAGTATGTCTTAGAAACCTTACCTGCACAGATCACTTGTGTGTTAATTCAGGTTATGTGTGCTCAGTCTTTAGTTTCTGCTGAGATTTATGGGAGAACTTGCTTTCCCTTTGGTGGCAGTGCCAGTCTGGAGAAGTAAATTGGTCCCTGACAGGCACCTCTCCCCCACTCGCAGTGGTAGCCATGGCAACAGGCATGTCATCCCACTGTACAGCACCATACTCTGAGATGCTACTCCCGCACCGTTGACAGGTCCTGTGGAAGCTCGAGAGCTTGCCGACTGCGAAGAGCAGTGCTGAGTGCAACAAACACCCTGCCAACCTTCAGCCAGCAAACAGCCTCCTGCTGGAGAGATTAGCCTGGTGTTTCTTATTTCACTTTGTATATTTGTGAATTTATTTTTTAACCTATTAAAAAATGAAGGTTGGTCAAAGCAGTTTTGTTTTTTTTTTAATTAATCATGGGTATTTTCTGTACTTCTTGTTCCTTGTTTCAGAATGTCTTATTAGTGTCAATAAAACAAAACCAGGTCTTTAAATCAGATGAATTTAAAAGAATATGTTTGCTATATGTCATATATAAGTTTCTGAGTTGAAACTTTAAAAGACAGAAAAAGATCCTTTTTTGAGGCCAGATAATCCATCTTGAAACCCATCACCGCTTGCATCGTTGTTTCTATTTCAAGGCAGACCATAGAATCATAGAATGATTTGAGTTGGAAGAGATGTCCAAAGGTCATCTAGTCCAACCCCCCACAGTGAGCAGGGCCATCCTCCACTAAATCAGATTGCTCAGAGCCTTGTCTAGCCTAATCTTGATTATCTCCGAGGAGGGGACTTCAACTACCTCCCTCCACATCCTGTTCCAGTGTTCCGACATGCTCATGGTGAAGAACTTTTTCCTAATATCCAATCTAAGTCTCCTCTCATTTCAAGCCATTGCTCCTCATACTATCACTGCAGCCCTCTTGTAGGCCACCTTCAGGTACTAGGAGGCTGCTCTACTCTGCGCTGATAAGACCTCACCTGGAGTACTGCATCCAGCTCTGGAGCCCTCAACACAGGAAGGGCATGAACCTGATTGAGAGGGTCCAGAGGAGGATCAGGAAAATGATTAGGGATCTTGAACAGCTCTGCTACAAGGACAGGCTGAGGGAGCTGGGGTTGCTCAGCCTAGAGAAGAGAAGGCTCCAGGGAGGCCTAGTAGCAGCCTTCCAGTTCCTGAAGGGGACTACAAAAGGGCTGCAGAGGGACTGTTAGAAAGGCCTGCAGTGATAAGTTGAGGGTCAATGGTTTGAAATTAGAGAAGAGTAGATTTAGGCTGGATGTTAGGAACAAGTTCTACACCATGAGGCTTCTGGTACATTAGAATAGGTTGCCCAGGGAGGTAGTTGAGGCCCCATCCCTGGAGATATTCAAGGTCAGGTTCAACAAGGCTCTGAGCAAGCTGATCTAGTGGAGGATGTCCATGCTGACTGCAGGGGGTTTGGATTAGGTGACCTTTGGAGGTTCCTTCCAACCTAAACCATTCTACGTTACTCTGTCAGCAGAGAGAAATGTCATTCCGTTTGTGTTTTGTGTAAGATTGTCTGAGATTAAGCTATGATGATGTAAGTCATGTAATTATTATGGATATTAATTCTATAAACCATATTTTTGCAATTCATTTAAAGAAACTCTTTCCTCTTAGTGTTTAAAAAATAACAAGGAGCTCTTCTTTTTTTTTTTTTTTTTCTTTTTTTTTTCTTTTCTCCCAAAAGAAAAAACAAAAGAATATTTTGCGGATAGGAATTCAGAGTCTGGGTTTCATGTTGTGGGGCGATGACATCTGTAGCAGTGATACTCCTAAAGATATTCATAGCCTTACGAAATTTCTGTATGTTCTCCGGGGCCTCCTCAGAAAATCTTTGTCAGCCTGCATCATCACAGTGCCTGCTCACCTTATCCAGGTAGGAATGCTGTCTTTGCAATATTTCATAGGTGACACATCAGTTAGCAAAATGTACAGTTTATTGCAAGAAAATAAATTAAGGACATTGTGAAAACTCATTTTATTCAAAGGGCAATGTTAAAACATAGCTTCACTGTAGTGTTTCTATACTTCCATGGGACAGTTGTGCTGCAAAATCTGAAAGACTTAAGCATAAAACCATCTTAGGTACAGTTATGTCCTATGTGGATCTTAGTCTTTTTTTGGAGAACTGTCAAAACTTCAGAACTTGTAAAGAAAAAAAAAAAAAAAAGCAAAGAAAAATCCTGGTAGTAGTCTTTTTTAACTATTTTTTTTTCCAACATCCCTACACACTTTTCCACTGCCTTCAGAACATTGCTCGAAGTTTCAGTACAAGATTTCTGATTTCTGTCTTCATCAGTCATGCTCTCTATGGTGATGTGGTATCTTGTTTTACAAGCCAGAATTTGGAAGGTACAGGTTTACCATTATATTATGACCAGGAACAGGCCACTTACAGTATTACTGATGTGTCGAACTAGAAGCTTCTAACAGCACATTTGTTGAGAGTGTATAGAGACTTAGATGTGTCTTTTGCAAATAAACTCTTTTAGCAAAAGGGAAATGCAGATGATCTTTTTTTTCTGCAAGTGGTAATGAAACTTAGAAAAACAAAATAACTGTTCACAGCAAGCAGAGTACCTGTAATTTTGCATATTAATTTGATTTTATCACCATTTTAAAAAATACTGGATAAAACTTCATATTATGAAAAGTATTTTCATGGTAAATGAGCTTATTACTAGATTAAGTCCTCTCTTAGGTAAGTACATGATTCTCACTTATGTACTGTGTTTTGTGAAGGTGTTTGAATACCTGCAAATGTTATTTTTGTAGATACCTGCTTCAAAAATAAACTTTTTCTAATTTTACCATTGAAGTCAGAAATGGATGATTATTCCCTTGCAGTGCAAAACTCCATCTCCTTTTAAATATAGATGGCAGTTTGCCTTCAAAAAGATTGACAGTAAAATGTAATGCCATGAAGAGAATTTGTGAATGTAAAACAAGCATCCTTCGTTTTACACATTGAAATTACCTGTCCATAACTGGAACATACAATTGGTTTTATTATACTCTTTTTTTATATATATTATGTCAATAAAACTGTGATCATGTTTTAGAGAAGTTCAGAAGCATCTCTAAGAAGCAACTGAAGGATGAACTTTTTTGTCTGTTGCAGAATTACCTGGGAAGGTGATTTGGATTTTGTGTTTATAAATTCCATGTAAATCATATTTTTTAACTGGATTTTTGAAATATTTTTTTTTCATTGCTTTGCAATGAGTACCAGAATATTCTGGAATTAAATTAAAAAAAACATTATTTCCAGAATGTTTGGTTAGAAGCATTGAACAAATGAAAGTATTACTGGTTTGGTTTGGGGTTTTTTTGGAAACTGTTACATTTCATGTATCCTTCTTTAAGCGGTAAACTATGGAGAAAACTGTCATTAGGAGGAGCAAAGCTGCTGAGGGTTCCTTATACCCCACATTACTCAGTTCCCAGAGCCCTGCTGTGTAGTTGTTCCACTCTCCAAGAAGCCTGTTAAAGAACCCCTGAGAGCATGTGTACAGCCCTCCATGTTAATAGTTAATTGGTGAGGATGGCAAGATGAGAGGACAGCCGAACATGTGGTCTCTCAGGCTCAAGCCGTAGACAGACCTTTAGTTATAATAACAGCAGCTGCTCACATTCTCACAACCCAGCTACTCACCATTCTGTCACTGAGGTTTCTTACTGGATTAAAAAAGTAAAGAAAATATATTTTCTGTCCAAGAGAATAAGAGAGGGATTGTTTTTTCTCCCAAGTGATTTCTGTATATGTATTTAATTTGATCAGAGTAAGTTCTAGCATATGCATTCTCTGATGAATCTTAAAGTTAGAATACTGAAGGCACAGAAAATGCACAATATTTTTCTCAAGATGTAGTGAATTGCACAATTATTCCCTGGACTACTGGGGGTTTTTGTATTTTCTGTTATCTTTTGCCTCACAACTCTGTTAATTAGGTGGTCTACAAGTAAATTCTTCACTGGAATAATTTTCATTAAGTTCTTGTAGTTCAAAATCACATTTTAATCAAGGTTTTGTCTACATAACATACTGAGAAATTGTTTTATTTTTACTTTCTTTCTCTTGGGAAAAAAAAAAAACCAAAACAGGTTTTTAGTAGTGACTCATATCTTATCTTGGCTCTGTCAGGCCTCAGTACTTGCTACTCTGGTGTGGAAAAAATAAAACTCACAACTGGTGGTACTCATTTTCAACAGTGAAAATGCCTTTCCAACCCAGAACAGTTACATATAGTTTGAAATTGGTTTCTTTTATGTATTTTACCAAATACTTAGCATGTTCTACTGTGACAAGGAGTTCCACAAATTCAATCTACCTGTTTCTTCCTTTTTTCAGAAGACCCATTCTACTTTTACATTCCAGGAATTATATCCTTGTTCTTGGCTGATGAGACAATAAGTTGAAGCTTCCTATTTTATCTTTTCTGTGTTTTGATTGGTTTGTATTTTTTCTCATGGGCCTGCTTAGTCAGTTTTGAAAGTCACTTTTCTTGCAATCATGTTTTAATTTGTTACAGTAATGTAACACAACAATGCAATTATATTTTCACTTTTCCTACATTTTAATGTCTGCGTCGTCTCTTTGATGACTAATGAACATTAAATGTTGATTTGGTTCTTGATGCTTTTCCTTTTGCAGTACACATCCACTAATGTGGCTCTTTCATTATTCCAGCTATTTGTTGTCTTGGATTTAATAACCTTGAATTGCATTTATCCAAAGATGATGCTGACTCCCACAGTTTGATGGGACACTCAATGTCTTCATAGTCTTCTGTAAGGCTGTATTTGGGTAAAAGACACAAATTTACCAAAAATCCAGTTGTGTACAGAGCCTTTTCAAAATAATTTAAGGAATTATGTGTGAATTAAACTCCTTGTGTTTAATTCATGAAACTTCTAGTGCAAAGAGTGCATGAAGAAAAAAGAAAATTCTCTTTTCTCAACCACAGAAATAGGAGTACATTATTCTGGAAGAGAATTTCAAGAAAAATTACACTGAAAACTTACCCAATTATGAATTTCATTCAGATGATATGTGACATGTTTTATTTGATTGATATTTTTCTACCAATTGAACATGCTCTTACCTTACACTGTCTGTCAGGTAATAAATATTGAGGTACTCACAAGTATGATTAAAGTAGTTGATGGAAGGTTATTTTTCAAGTCTTCCTACTGCTTCTTGAAAATGCATTGTGCCTATGAAATCAGATGGTGTATTTGAAAAGGGAAAATTACTCCCATTTTTAAAATCTAGCAGTGATCAAGGATGGCAGACTGGAGAGGGATTTAATTTCTAGTTACACTTTGCAAATATAAGGGATATTATCAAAGCAAGTAAGGACTCTTTCTGTGTGTTGACAGTCTCTGTGGTTTAGTACTTAGTTTAAAAAAAAAATATTTAAAATACCCCCAACTTTCCTGTGCTAGAGAATGTGAAAGAACTTTTGTGTCAGTGTTTTATACTTACAGAAACCTTAAATTAGAATGTAAATTATTTTTCTCCTGGTTGTTTTTTTTTTTTTCCTATAATTACTAGAAATCTTTGGCAAATCTAAAATCATCTTTCCCAAAAAAATACTAAATAATGTTTGTAATAGTCTTCCTTTTCTTCCCAATTTTTTATCACCAAAGTAATATTTTTGAAGTCAATTATGGAGTAGAAAGCAGAACGGTTTTATTAAAACCATCCTTTATTTTGAACTTGAAACTGTATTACTGGTAAGGACTAACAACCATATTAGTCAGCATGTACCAAGGGAAATTAATTGACTAATGAAAAGTCAGTATGAATAAGCCTTGTTACAGAACCTGTCCTCAGAGTCTGAAGTTCTGTTCAGCAAGATATTTTCATTATTTCACCCAGTATGTTCAAAAATTAATTCCCTACAATATTAATGTTTGGATGTTTTGAATTCACTGAAGTGCATAGGTTGCTGTATGTTTCAGTGTCGAAAAATTCAGAAACAAACCTTTTCACATACATAGCCTTTTGTGCTCACACTGAGTAATTTAGCAGCTAAACTCAAAGTCAAGCAAGAGAGTGCTTTAGAATCCATTGCTAATACAGGATTATAGGATGTGAACTCCTACGGCTTGTGAATTTCTCCATTTGGAATCTTTATTCCTAAGACAAGAGCTAAGGGTGATCAATTGACTTAAAACTCTGAGAGTTCACAAGTGTAAAATGTTGAATGATTTTCGCATGTACTCAGTGGGGTAGTCACTGCACCCAAATTTCTGTTGAGATAAATGTCATGTAGTTTCTGTATCAGTTAAGCAAACATTTGAAATGCTTCACTAAATAGAAACTGTGAAGATGAGTCTCTGCATTTTTCTGTATTGTGGGGCTTTTACTTGTTGGGAATTTTTAAATGTAACATGTTACTTTTTTTGTTCTATATAAGAGATACAGTTTAAAACCATACTGAAAAATACTGGGCCCTGAGTTTATAACAGATATTCTTAAGTTATCCACATAGTATGAATATTCTGCTTTGAATATTCTAGGTATTCATTAAAGCACCTTTTAAAATTCTGGTTGAGAAGGAAACTCAGAGAAGTATATAATTCAAAATTTAAATTGCGGGACAGGAATCATTTTTATTTTCAAGCTCTATTACTGTTGATCATATCTGCTAGTCAAGTTGCAGAAGAGAAGTATTTTGTTGTTTCATAAAATAAGTTTATGGTTGCCTGTAGGCTGTATTCTAGCTCTACCACTTCTGATTTGGTAACAACTGCTGACAAATACAAGCATTTACCCACATTGTCATTTAACTGTCTTAGCTATAATATGATGAACAGTCCCATTGTATGTTAAAATTGCATACCTGGAACAGCCTTCTCATCTTTATAAATTTCACTTTTTAGGAGGACACCATATACACATCCTTCTCACCATCTTATCAACACACTGCCTTTGAATTTTTAAAAAAAAAAAAAAAAATTACTTACGCAAAATGAACCTTAAACAGTAAAAGTTAATTGAATTTATGCAACATTGCAATTTTCTTTTACATTTCATGTATGTTACCTGAAAATATGCTTACCAAAAATCAGTTAAGATTTAGAACTAAATCTTTCAACTGCAGTATTAGTCCTAAATAGTTAAATATCCCATCACAGTATGGAGATAGTCATCTGTTCAAGCATATGGAATCTTTTGGCTACTAGACTAAGTAGTTAATATAATGCCCAGTGTCCAGACATGGACACAACTGTTATGGAAGCAGAAGGGAAGAGGCACATGTATTGAGCCCATTTGGACACCGATAAGTAAAGGTTAGAAAAGGGAATTGAAATAACGCAGGACAAAGTAGTTATCTGCTTTAAGCAAGTATTTCTGTTAGAAAATAGAAGGTAGCGTTTTTTTTCTGAAGCAATCATTTAGTAGAAGTTCTTGAGGGGGAAAAAAAAAGACCTGTAATTCTAGCATTAAATATGAGGTTTATCTGTTGTGTGTTGTATTTCAGAACAAAGAAGATCATTTTGTGCCATACTGTTTTGGGTTTAAATCACTGCAGATGGATTTCCCATCTTAAATAATTTTCAAATAACTGAACATTAGATTTCTGTGTGGTGTCTGCTTAAAGGCATTTTTATGTGAACTTTTAGTGCTGCTTAAAACCCTTGAAATTTCAGAGTCTAATTTTAGGTCTTTTTGTTTAGACTTGCTCTATTAATTACAATATCATCATAATAAAAAATGAATACCGCATCTTTAATGATGTTTTTGTGTCTATGTAGTTAAGCTTTAATGCTAGGGGGGGAAAGAGGAGGGGAGGAAAAAAAAAAAAAGAAAGAAAAAAAATTAAATTAGCCTTGTAACCTCTTTCTCTTCCAGACTGATGATGGAAAATAAAAGCTCTTAGCCACAGAATGTAACACTTAGAATTAATATTTAATTAGACCAGCAAATTGTACACCGTGGCTGAAAGCTTCCAAAGAGTTGTTAGTGCCACAATTGACCTACAAGTTTAATAATAACTCACTTCTAGGAGCAAGTGCCAGTTCAGCATAGTGGAGCCACTGTAAGAAAGTCCTGTGAGATTAAAATCAGCAAACCAAATGGCAGGCGAGGATTCCTGGGATGGAGCCTTCTGGAAAGCTGGGAGCTGGAGTAGCTTTTCAGCCAGGATTCAGATGAGAACAGTGGGCAAAAAAAGCTGATCCCTCCTGTTCTGGGAGCTTCTGGTTGTAGGCCAAAATCCTAGAACAGATTTTTTCTAAATGTTCTTACTGCAGCTATTAATTTATATCACAAATCAAGTAATGAACTACTTATTGTCATCTTTTAATTAAGTTTTAATACAGACATTATCACAGAATTCTCTGACCATGAATTTTACTCATGGAAGAATGGCACTTTTTTGGTAGGGCTTGTAATTTAGCATGTTTGTGTTGCAGAATGTTTTATTTTATAGTGTCTTGCTGCCACTTAAAAGAGTTCTTGTTAAAGTACAATGCAATAAGCAATTTATCATGGTATTATGAAATACATAAATTAAATATGAAGTATGTATACACTGTAAAGGAGAATATTTTGGAGGTTAAATATTTTAATCTCTCTTTCCATTTTATGAACAATTAAAATATAAAACCAGTAAACTCTACCATCAGATATCCACCTGAACCTTAATTCTGTGGCAAATTATTCTAGTGAAATAGGGCACCATAAGTTCAAGACTGTGAACACACAGCAACAGACTGAGGAAGGAACATTGTGCATTATTTATTGGCTAGATCCTAAATAATTAAAGAAATGCCTACTCATTAGTTAAAAATTAAAGCAGGTGAGGACCTTGCCAGCAGAGGGAGCAGTCATGTCTTTCCTTAGGTTCCCACCGTTTCCAGCCTACCCATCATTTCCACCCTACCTCTTCTTATTGCCCAGCCAGTTTCCCATCTGGACCTAGCTTTGCCAACCTGCTCCTGATGACAGCCTGTAATTTTATACTGAATAAAGGATTCGCTTTTTAAATGATTTTTATGTTTCAAAATCTTGCCACTTGATTACCACCATCAGTTAGATGTTGCTTTTGATATTTGTGTACAATTAATTGAAGCAATAGTGGAGGATCTTTTTGGTCACTTGTGAATAAAATGTGATTCCATATTTAAAGAATTAAAGTTGCAGCAGTAGTTAGCCTTTCTCTGTTGGTAAGCAATCTGCAACGACCTTTTTTTCAGACAAAAACGCAACAAAAAGAACTCCTAAATCTTTTTTCTTATAATGAATAATTACGAGTGGAGTCTTAAGATTTTAGTTAAACCAGTTGGTCCCAAATACCTTCATTTCAGCAGTTTTCTTATGGCTCTTTTTTAATATGTCTTTCTACTTTAGCATCTGTATTTTGTACTACACAACAACCAACATGCTGCATTGAATGTGTGTTTAATTTTGGAAACAAATCTGCTCAGGTGGTCATTTAATTTTTGTGATAATTTAAAAACAGCAAACAATTTTCCATATATGCCCTTTTGTAACAATGATACGATGTCATTTATAAAGACCAGATAGTGTTCATGGGAGATCCTGGGCTCAGCACAGATCTTGTACTTATTTCTTCCTAGCTTCTCACCCTTCACTGGAAGGCTTGATCTCGTTTATTTTATCTACCCACTGCAGCAAGACTCATGCAAGAGCCCTGCAACCTCAGAATCACTCATAGTCACACGCAGTCTGTGCTTTAAGCTACTGAGTGCTAAGGAAATAGAAAAGAACTGAACAGAGATTCAGCTCAAAAAGTGTCACCCTTTAATACCTTGTACATCTGTCATCTCTTTCAGCCAGATAATAACAGGATTTTCAGCACCCAGCTTTCTGGGCTTCAACTGCCACATCATCTTCCTGATACCAGCAAATTCCTTCCTGGTAGCCCAAATCCATAGAAGCAGCCTTCTAAACCAAGCCTCAAATAGAGGGGCACAGACAGGGCTTCAAGGAAAGACTGAGTTCAGTTCTCACTTCGGTGTTGAGTGTTTGTGACTTTGGACAACTCACATGACGTCTTTGTGCTTGTTATGTGACTTGGAAATGAGGAATGCAGCACTTGCCTGTCCTTTGTAAAGCACTCGAAGATTAACAGATGGAAAGTTTGATTTAAACTACATAGTCTTTGTTCTCATTTCTGGTTTTTGTAGGCCTCAGCAGCAACTGTTACTGACTTACTTTGTTTCATCTATATTGAGTCATTGTGCATTTCACTGTTGGCCTTTAGGTCTTCCCTCCAATGACAAAACAGACATCCTTATTTATTTTGTAGGGTGACAATGTTTGCTGCCATTAGGTTCCTTTATAGCTCAAGTAATAGGTTGAGTCTAGCCACACATCTTCAGTGAGGTTTGAGGTGTGCAAGCCCCAAGAACAGTTCTAATTAACTTGGAGTCAGAATACGTATGGAGTTTTATACTTTGCAGTCTTTGTTAATTACTGGTATAACACTTTTTGGCAGAGCACTTATGAATCTTTGCTTTTGGAGATTTGGGAATAATGAAAAATTGCACCAATGGTATCTCTCTATAAAACTCATACAAGGGCATATACCTAACTTCTTCTACCAAAATAAAATGTATGGGCAATTCTGTGATTTTCTGAGCAGTAATTATTAACAAATAGTGAAGTCATTAATAATTTATCTGGCACATTTTTTATCCTTTGGAGATTAAATAGTAATGACAAGTAATAAATATTTGTATGTTGTAAAACCATGACCACATCATTGTATGATAATGTCTCAGAAAATATCAATTGCTTCATCTATTGAATATCCAGCATTTCATTCAAGTCCAACAAGGCTGCCTGCATTATAGTAGCAGCTTTTCTCCAGTTTTATGACAGAATGTCACAGGAATTTTAAAAAGGCACAACCAATTTTTAAACTTTTGTTGAACCAAAATTGCACCAAAATTTACTTCAAGTCTGTAAGGTTCAGATTACCATGCGTGGACTTGCTTGTTTGCTGTTTATTAGTGAGGCATTTTCTCAGCTACCATTCATTGGTTCTTTGAAATTAAGTGTCAGGATTTCTGGACTCACCTGTTGGTAACAACACAAACTTGCCTACAATTACAGTTTTACCTAGACTTGAGAGGAGTATCTGAATTCATCGTGAAATTCTGTGCCATCATATGGGAAGTATGCAACTCACCATTTGAACTGGGTTTTTCCCAATGCTAGAAGTTACTTGTAAGCAGTGTTTTAGATAATGCATATCTAAATACATTGAATCCTAAAACATTTTAGGATTCAATGTGTTAACTTTCTAGTTAAATGTTTTAAAATCAAATCTGTGATAGGATCGGATTGCCAGCATGTCAAGGTACCGAGGTCCCTCCACCAATGGCCTAATGGTCTCTTGAAAAGAGACGTAGTCTAAAAATCCCTTGTTTTCAAGTTAAACATAAATCTGTATTAAGATCATATTAATGTATTAATAAGAATACAAATGGAAATACACAAAACCTTTGAGATTCAAGAACTTAATATGTATATGTAGGCACCAGTATTACTGTAGATCCTTGATACGAGTCTTCTGCTTTCCTTTTAATTGTTTTTATGTCGTATGTAGAAAAGCTGGAGCCATGCTAAGACAATTTTCCATTGTTTTACTTCTGGTTATTTAACGCAGTGCAAAGACTGAGAATTTAAATATTTTTATTATATAAGTTTTCTGAGGTTTTTAAATTTCTTTACAAACTGACAAAAAAGGGAGGACATATCTCTGGATATTAGAAAAATTTTGACAGGAAATCAGAGAAGAACTAGAAATTAGAGCAAAGCAATAAAGACAGATTTTCTTCCTAGTACAGAATCCAGATGAACCTAGATTGATTTGATTAATAGTATCAATGATAAAATTGTGGTACATTAAGAACTCAATCCAGCAGAAACATTCATTTTAGTGTGTAAGTTGCAGAGACATATATTTGTGTTGCTAGAATACCACTCAGGCACAGGAAATGATACATTTGGAGCTGCTTTATTTGTAAATTTGGTCTTTTTAAACATGGACAAATAATTACTCAAAGCTATGTAGATTCTGCAAATGAATTAGTAGGACAAAGCATTCTTTTCTGTAATTGCCCTTCCCAACAGCTTAACACATACGTATAATTCTCATCTACACATCCAAATAGCAACAGGGATTTTCTTGAGATGTTGTTTTGAAAGTAAATTTTGGTTGAAGCCAAATATTGCAAGTTTGCACTTAAAAGAAAATGTCTGTCTGAAACATTGAACACAAAGTAAGGTATAGAATGGATGCCCAACCCAGCCTGCACAACAGGATTGCTACCATGTTGTTAGAATAATTGCATTTTGGCTGAACTAATTTAGAAAAACTGCAGTACAGCTAGCAAGACTGAAAACTTTCCAGGATTGGATTGAGGGTTGGGGCTTCTTTATTTTTTAGTGTAATTTAAAACAATACCTCTTCTAGCTGCCAACAAACTCTTTCCCTGAATCTCCCCATTCCTGGCTTCCCTCCTAACCATGTTCTGGCTCACCTCCAGAGCTGCCAAGTTTATGCCAGAAGCAGGAGGTAGATTTGTATGGGGCTGGAGGAAGATCTGGAGCTCTGTTAAATTTTCAGGCCCAGATGGGGCAACATGATTTGTGTGTTTATGTCAGTATGCCATACATCACAACTATCTGTGTGCTGACGTCAGCTTTGATTGGACATTAATGTGCTGAACACTGCAAACTAGAAAATACATGGTAGATACAGATCTATGGCAACAATGCCACATAAGCAAATGTCTGTTTGGTGTGGCGATTCACTCTGCAAAGTATTTCCCAAGATACACTGCATTAAGCCAGGATAATGTTTCGACACATTCTAAAAACAAAACAAAAATCAGTGTGGGCAAACAGACTACAATATAAGAAAGCAAACCTCTTTGGAAGAGTTGAAAGCAACATTTGAAGTATGTGGCATTAGACAAATACTGAATTGCTGTCCCTCACTTTAATCTTTGAAGAATTAAGACCAATTAGGAGAAATCATATTCTTAGGATTTGCGGGACTGTTAATGATGAAAATACCTTGCTGAGGGTTGAGCATCTTGCTGTCTACAGTTTTTGTCACCCACTGTTGTCAAAACTGGCAAGCAGAAATGTTACACAGCAAACTTTTTTTTTTTTACTTTTTAAATGAAGGAATATATTTTTCTATACAAAAAAAGTTCAGGTTAGCTTCCAGAAGTCATCATTGTGTGTTGATTTATCTAACACATTTGTATTTCTTGCCTACACAAATAACATCCAGCAGCTTGCTGGAGAACTTGCAAAACGCGGTCTGTGAATTTCTGGAGGTCTCTGGCTACTTCAGGTTTATGTTTAGCCTGGTTTTATGTGGTTGATCCTGTAGAATACAGTGACCAAAAGTTTCAGTTAAAATCTAGTGTGCTGTCTCTCTCCTCCTAGAAGAGGGTAACATTTGCAAGCCAGCGTTACTATTTTGCAGATGGATAATAATAACAAAGTTTAGGGACTGCTGTGTGCGCAGTGTTCTTTTACCTCAGACTGCTTCTGTTATCCCTCAGAAAGGTCGGCCTGCAGAATGACACTACTTTGTCATAGCCATCATTAGACTTTGTAGGTGAAACTGAAGTTCCCTGATTCCACGGGGATAGGTCATTTTGGCCTGTGCACAAGTAACATCTTTGAAAAGAGAACAGTCTCCAGGATTTAATGCCATCTGGCCTGTGAGCTGGGGAGGGGAGGGGGTGTAAAGGTACCATGGGATCCACGGATTTAGGCCTCATAACCTGAGCAGATTGGGCCATGCAGGACGGGCCACAGGCTACTGGATGGAGCTGTCAAAGGACAGAATTCAGATGATTCTTTGATGGAAATAGGAAATGTTCACCTTTGTAGGCTTCTCTGTGTCCAGGAAAAATGCTGTTGTTGAAATGTGGGTTCATGAAAGCAACTGGTATATTGATCTCTGCTGCAGCAAACCTTTTTGTCAGTACAAGGCATATCTTTTTCTGATGTATCTGGGGATGTTCCCCTGCTCCCTGCTTTGTAAATTGTTATTTATGATAGAGTTTACCAGCATTTAAACTGACCCTTCAAAATAAATATTGGTTGTATAGTTTATGAAAGAAGTGCAGAATGTACAAGATGCTTTAAAATTAATTAAAAATGCAAAACTATAACTGTAGGTATTTTGAGGTGGCTGATCCTGATATGCCTGAAGATATCTTTCAGCCATCAAGAACAAGAGTATACCCAGCTGTCCAAGTCACTTTTAAGACTAACTGCTTCTTAAAGAAATATTTTGCTTTTTAACACAAATTCATCTCTCTCTCTTTTTTTTTTCTCATTAAATGCTGACATAATAAAAAAAATATTAAAATGTTTTATCCTGAGTTGCCTCTGTAGGTCTTTGTGACCTTTGAAAATTGCTTTCTGCAGTACAAAATGAAGAAAACTATTTAAGGCACATGACAGTACCTTATTGCACAAGACATAAGACATCACTTATAAATCAGAAATGTATTGAGAAATGGTAATGCAGCAGATTTAGATTCATATGTTATGTAGAGAGGAACTTTTGGACAGAAAAATACTGGAGAAATTGCCTTGGTTTTCCATGTAGTTTGGCAGATGACCAAAATGACTAATTCTGTGGGTTGTGCTTGCTCAAAATATTAGAGATAATAAACCTAAGTGTATTAAAAATTAAGGTTTTCACAGCACAAACAGAAACTGGGCATGTGATTCACAGTAGAAGTCAATGAGAGGTGCTTAACTGCTCATAGGTATTTCTCATGTGAGCAAATGCTTATGTTGTGAAGGTTTAGGAAACCGCAAATTTAGTGCTGAGGTAGCCTTTTCGTGGTTTCTCCTCATCAGTTGTGTGTTTTCTTTAGACAGAAATTTCAAGTCTTTTTTTTTTTTTTTTTAAAGAGAAAACCTGCTAACGTAATTTCTAAGTATTGATGACCTATTTTTTCCCCCCAGTTTGACATTGAGAAGACCAAAGCTTACTCTATGAACATTAATTACCTTTTTCATCACATAGGATGTGTATTTTGTTTCCATGTCTTACAGAATAAAGCAATTATGGAACGTGTAACAAACTTGTCAGATACGGTAGTTGGTCTTGAATCATTTATTGGCTCTGAGAGAGAAACCAATCCATTATACAAGGATTACCATGGTGAGTTCCATCTTTAGCAATGCAAAAATTCTGCCCTGAGTTTTTTTAGGGCACTTAGCGGCTTAGCCTCCAATTGGGTATCCGCTATAAAGTAGCGTTTGATTTCATTTCAGAATATACCTCTTAAATGTTTCTTCTTGCTAACCAGTCTTGAGTTAGGAAAATTTTCAGTGAAGTGCATTAAGGCTGCAAAGGAAACATGGCAACTCCTTGCATGTTGTCAAGCCATATTACTGAGGCACGACTCAATCAGATGTACATCTCAACAGGCAGGCTTTGGGGAATTCACATGCAGAGGAGGCTTGGCAATCATCTGACCAGTGAGCTGAACTTGTCATGAAATCAATACTTTTGATCTGCCAAGTTTTAAATAGAGAACACGACAAAACATATATTGTATTAAGGTGAATAAACTGCTAAGTGATGTACTGTATCAACTTTATCTGAAAGAAACATTCTATTTTTCAGGATTAAGTTGCAGCACTTACACATTTAAAGAAATGAATGTGGGTATATGTGGCATGTAAAATATTAAACTAATTCTAGTAAAAAGTCGTGTAGCCTTTCAAGTGATTTCGCTTGCCATTGTGTTTAATCTCGCATTTTGTTTCCCAAAGATTTTTGTTAGCTGTTGCAGCAGAACTATTCAGATTGTAAAAGATTAAATTAGAAGTTATGCATAGCCAAAGCAGTGAATAATACAGTTCCAGCTAATCTGGAGCGATGCTCTGATTGTGCATAAATTAAAACTGTTATTATTGTGATACTATTGTAGTTCCCTAGAAACCTTGAGTTGAAAGTAAACTGCTTATCTGAAACCTGCTGTAAACATCTGAGAATGTGGCAGTGTTTGCCACAGCAGAATATATAGTGAAAGAAGCAAAGATGGTGTTGAGACACCACTGTGTGTATGCAGGCTGCAATTAATAAATCAGAATAAAATCTTTTTGACTGTGAAAATAGTACACATTTCATTATCTGGAAGAAAAAGAAAGGGAAAAAAAAAAGATGAATGGAAAAGAAACCATGAACAAAAGCTAAAATAATTTGCCTAATTATTTTTCCAACTATATAATCGTGCTGTGGCATTTCTTTGTGCTAACATAATTCTGTCAATTTGATGCTCCTTTTCTCAGTACTGAAGAGATCCTTTAAGACAATGTGTGTTTTAGCAGTTATTTCCTGGTTTCCTTTTAAAATGTTTGCCAGATTATTTTTGATACTACTTTATAAAAATTATGTGCCAATATACAGAGGTTAAGGTTAACATTCTAAAAAACAGATTATTTTTTTTTTTAATAGTTTTAACTTTGTGGATTCATTTTGCTTAAGAATATATTTTAAGAATTTATTTGCTGCAGGTGATGGAAGATTTTGGCAGTACTCAGGAGGAGTTTGATTAAATTAGTGCATCATTTAATGAATCCTACCTTAACAATTTTATCAAACTGCCTGCAAATTTAAGTGGTCAAAAAGGCAATAAAATAATTACAGAGCTAATAGCTGTTCTTTAAATATTTTTTTTAGAATATTGTATATAAGCAACCCTGTTATATATCTGCTGTTCCTATATATAATAATTGTATTTTGAACACAAAAGCCAGACAAGTTATTCTTATATGTCACCATTCTGGAGGCAGGGACAGAAGTTTTCAATGTGTAAAAATAATTTTTTGGCATTATTGAGAATTTTGGTCATTAGTACCCATTAAAAACCATGCTTTTTAAATCAGCTTGATTTTAGGAAACTTGTTTTCCTTACTCTTCCTTCTGGGAAAAAAAATTTACTTGCCTCTTTTTAAATTAAGATTTTGGTGTTTGGGTTTTTTCTCACAGCTGCCGTTTTCAAATACTACGTCGTTTCTAAACATTCAGTATTTCCATTTAGATGCTGGCTTTATGAATAGCAAATATAGGCCAGTAATGGAGAAGCCTTGTAGAATTTTCCTGGTTTTCAGATGTAGAAAATCGCCCTTAGGTTGTTCAGAAACTATATTAGGCTGCACAAAAACCATCCAGCGTCCTTGTCAGAAAAAATCAGCTTGAGTTGCAGCTGACAGAATGCAGAGCTTGCAGTGCATCTAGTACTGTTAAAAACATCTGAACAGCTCTATAAGCCTCCTGCATGAGGAAAAACTTCTTTCTCCTGGAATGGCAGAAGGGTTAAAATTTATTGAAAAGCCTGATCTAAATTGGCATTTTCCAGAAACTTTGTAAAAGTCATTTTCAGGGTGCAAAACAAAGTACTTCTCATTAGAGCCGCAGTGGTTATCAGTAACCCATAAGCCTTGTTTTGCTGGCTGCTTACTGGTGCATTTAATAAAATAAAGATCACTCAGTGGTGCCGTGGGCAGCATGCAAGGTGATAGCCATATTTGCTTACTGTAAATACAAGAGAAAATCACACACAAACCGGCTGTAGTTTTGACAAGTATTAAGATCCCTCTTTACATCTGTACTTCTGTACCAAAGTGCAATTAGTTTTCCTCGCACAAGGATTTCTGTTTATCTTATTCTGCTTGATTACTTGAGTATAATCGCACCGTTTGCTTCATTGCTCCTGGTAGTAAGCTCCAGTTTAAAAAGGGGAGGATGAGTGTGTGTAAATATACAGAATTCTGCTGTAAGACTCTAATTTATGCATCTGGATGACAGTGTTTTCCTAATTTTTTTCTCTCCTTTACTCTTTCTTTCCACAAGGTTTGGTTCATGTACATCAGATTCCTCGACTTAACAGCTTGATCTGTGATGTGCCAGACACGAAGGACCTTGCTTTTAGACTAAAAAGGAAGCTGTTCACCATTGAGGTAAGAGAAACAGTTTTGTTTCACTATTTAGAACCCAAAAGGTGGAGCTAACCCCATCTCTTATGGTTCATTTTGTGAAATACATAAAATATACATCAGATGCTGCAAATTCATTTCATTCTGGTCTTGCTGTTCGGAATGGTTTTATAAAATACTGTAATATGCCTTCTAATTAAAAATGTCTCATTTTCTGCTCTAAATCGGTCCGTTATAAATAGTTTATTTTGGTTTAAAATGTACATAGAAAGTAGGCCACAACCTTCAATAACAAAGCGTGACATGTTTCTAAGGATGTCAGGAGCATGTTTAATTAAATGTTAATGACTTGCTCTTACTTGTGTTAGTGGGTGGGAAAGTAGTTACATGTTATTACCCCAGTAGAGGGATTTTAATGTATAATGCTGCCTAAAATTGTGTGTGGTATGAGGGATAAGTGTCCTTATCAGTATTCAGAAACCATTTTCTTTGCATTACTGAAATCACCTTTCGCTCTTTTATGTCATTTTAAACACAGTATCATTTACACTAATGTCCTTAAGTAAATTTCCTCCTAAATTTAAACTTTTTTCTGTGACCTTTATGCAGACAGTCCTGATAGAAGGCAGTAATACAAGAGATGTATTTCATTTTAATCTTCCTAAAGAGCAAATGAACGTAGCACTATTAAGCAATTAGACCTGATGTATTTATTAACCAAGTAATGCTTGGAGATAGAAGATGGCTTTTGGGGTGGTAGTCATCGGTACAGTCTGGCCAGATTTTTTTTTTAACAAAGACATAAAACAGCCAAGCATCCCTGACAAACCATTTTGTTTAATCTCTTTTCAAATGAAAAGCTCTTAAGCAGGCCACTTGTCTTAACTGCTTGAAACCATAAAAAGAGAGAATTGCCACCAATAAATTAGCATATTTTTTACTCCATCACCAAATGATGGTCAATGTGGCTTGGCACTGCTTTGGTGTTTGGGACTTCACCCTTAAGTGACCACTTTGGCCCTTATTTGACCCTCTGCCCTTTTTAGCTGGCCACTTGATAAGGTAACTTAAGGGTTCTCTCTCTTCACTGCCTCCTCCCCTTCACAATTGCAAGTAGCCCTAACCTATAAATCATTGAAAGGGCCCTATCAAGTGACAAATTAAGGTGCCCTCCTCCTAATTAATGGTCATCAATGTCTTTAATTATCTAATCCTATTGAGAGTAGTTAATAGTTAATCAGGCAGCCAGTTCTTCAAGCAGGTCATCTCTGCATGAGTGCTAGAAGTTTCTCAACTAGAGGTATCCTCTTCAGAAGCCACTTAAAGGCAAATACTTGAAGGAGGGCTTTTTTCCCAAAGACATTCCTTTATAATGTTTCTCACTTTCCAGAGAATGCGGTTGGTGAAACCAGGCATTGTGAGGTACTAAACCATTTTAACGACTGCTTTTGAGCAGTTGTTAGAAACAAAAACCTCAAAGGACCGTGCTCAGTTTTAAAATACAAATGTTCTTACTGTTTCCGGAAGTGCAGAGAAACCTACGCCCTCGTTTCACAGTGTAAATTTATTAGAATATTTGGGATTTGTTTCTTTGATATGCACCCTGACTCAGACTATAGGGTTGGGTTTTTTTCCTGTCAGCTGTATTTGGGATTCTAGTTTGTAAGGGGATGCGGAAAGTTAAAAAGAAAAAAAAAAATCACCTTAGCAGAAGACTCTGTAAAAAGAGCTAAATTAGCTGTGGAGCAGGAGAGATCAGAAGCAGGGTGTAGTGGAGCTCCTGAAACAACCTGTTGCCCTAGACATGCGTAGAAGACCCAGTTGTGGAATTTCTCCCTTCATTGCTCAGTTGCAGCGCCTTTTGAATAACTTCAGATTTTGTTACAGATATGCACTCTGTAAGCTGAACTGACATAAACTAGCCCTTTTTGAGCATGTTGGATCACTGTCCTCCTGTGATCTTTCTGTACATGTTCCACGCATCTATAATACCTATGTTTTACTATTAGGGGAGGCAGACTACGATTGGGCTGACTAGAGCAATGAGGTCAATAAGAAAATGGAAGCAAGGGAAAATTGAATTAGGAAAGGATGTGAATGTAGTCTTCTAAAATGGGTTTCTGCATTTAGAGTGTGATGAGTCAGCAGTCAGGTTTGTTTCTGGTGGTGAAAACATCCAGCAGCAACAACAGTGCTTTACAAGCACCTGTGTGCTTTATACAAAATACAACTACATTTATGACTTCTTTAGTATGCAGCTTAAATGTGAAATGAAAATGTATTTTGAGTACATTACAGGTTTCTGAAAGCTTCTGCTTAATTACTTATACAGTCTGGGTACTGACCTCTACTTAAAATGGTACTTTAAAATCAAATTACATAAGAAAATTTAGAAATATACAAGATATGATTTATGGCAAAATTTCACAAAATAGGGGGTTTATTGCTTCAGGTTTTACTGTTTATAATAAGGGCATGGGACATGGATTTTTCTCATCTCTAGATGGATCACCAGTTAAATAACTCCATGGTTTGGCCCTAATCAGTAAAATAAGCTTAGATGTCAGAAACATTCTACTAGACTTCAGTTTTGTGTGAGGGACTCCTCCTCTTTATAGTCTGCAGAGTTGTTTTAACTGTTTCAGTTTTTCTTCTGTCTTCAAAATAAAACTGACTGAAAAGGATTTATTTTTTTTATTCAAGATGGTAATTTTTTTTATGAGTATTTGAGTGTTTTAATGCATATTTGAGTGTTTTAACAGCTATATGAACGTTTGTTTTCCATTTGTAAATTGTGAGATAGACCTTATCCAGGAAGACTTAGATGTTATGGTGAAAGGTGCAGCAGCTATACCAAGCTTTCCCAAATCTCCATGCATTAGTTACCAGCAATATATTATTATAGGCAATATTATCAGCAATCTATCTTATGTGCATACCACTTTAAAGGACACAATTTTGAAGTTAGCCTGTCTAATCCTATTTCTTCCCACTTTGGAATCTTAATTAGAAGGAGATAAAAACCATCATTTGACTAAATTATTGTCTTGAATCTGTAGCAAAAGGTATAATCCGCAATTGGGCCAATTAGTGTACCCCATAGTTAGCTATGCTGAGGCAGGAAACTTGATTAGATCTGACACCAGCCTAGTTCCCACTGTTGTTTTGCCAGGTATGATGGTCAGACTTCAAAGGGCTTGAGGCATCAGCAGGGCAAGGTTTGGAGGCCAGCTTAGGTCCGGTCGTTAATCTCTCTGCTAAAACCACAGCAGCCCTCGCACAAAACAAGCTTACACGACACAATCATGCGGTATTAAAGTTTGGGTTGAGTCATGCCAATTTGCCTTTGATTTTCTGATGATTGACTAAAAGATGGCTACATGACTAGACACATACTGAAAGTTTACTGATTAGGTAAGTTCCCCAAATATTTGAAATATTTTTTGATTTCTCGGCTAAATTATATGACAACCTGTTCATCTTAGTCAAACTTTTCAGCAGGATTGTCCTGGAAGTACTTTTTTTTGTTTGGTTTGCAGCTCTGGGTGGAAGTTTTATCACTTTTTGATAAGTTTTGTAGGAATATTATGTTCATAGTGATATTTGATGAAACTTCATCTTTGTTCTTCCAAAGCATCCTCTATAAAAGCTAAAGAAACCTGTGCTTAAATTTAGTTTATTCACTCCTTAAACTTTCTAAGGGAACATCTTTATTATTTAGTTAGATTTACAATTACTCACAACAAGGGAATTTCCTCTTAATTATTTTCCATCTAACCATTGAGTAAAGCAGTATTCCATGGCTGTGATTACATAAGTGTTCCTTTCTTTTGCAGTCTGATTTGTTGAAATATTGCAGTAACAGTGACATGTTTCCATTCTGAGAAAAGCCTAAGGCTGCTTTAGTATTATTCCAAATGATTGAAATTGCCATCTTGCTGACTTTCCCTTGGGCAGCTTAAGGCCTGTTTACTTTTGTATTTGTTTCACATGTTCCCTCTGAGTTTGGCTGGCAGGACATCATTACCTGGTTTGACAAGACAGTTGGAGGAGATTCATATTTGATTAACTCTCTTTGTTACTGTCTGGTCAGCATAAACCTCTCAAATTATGGATTTACAGATAAAACTTCTGATAAATTCAGATAAATGTTTGCAAATAGGAAAGTTTCTGAGGTTTGGAGTTTCTTAATTCCCTAGTTTTGTTTTTAGATTTTTTTATGTCTTTGGGTAGCAATTGTTCACAGTATAGAGATAAGCTTTTTCCTCCAAGTTGTGTGATATAGTTTGTCTATTAAGTAAGTTTGGGTGGGTTTTTTGTTTGTTTGTTTTTAATCAATACACAAGAGCCAAGTAATGTGACTTTCTTTTAATGGCTATAGAACACCTGTGCAAGCCTAAATCTAAATCTTTAAAAGACAGCTCAGTTTGAACTCAGGTGTCTCATACTATAGAAAGAGTTGCCACACAGTGAAAATCGTTAAGTTTACAGAGCTTACTGGATGAGTTCAGGAGGCTCTTTTTTCTGAGAGGTATTTCCTAACAGGAGGATAAGAAAGTCATAGTTAGAGGAGCTCTCTGACAGGGAAGTTGCTGGTTTCTCAGTGGCAGACAGATACAGTATGGTGCTATGGAGCACTCTGTAGTGCATTTTCTCCTAGAGGTGATTGCTGGAGTAAAAGGTTGTATCTTTAGAAGGAAACATAATCATATATAAAACCCAGTATTTGAGTCCATATTGATTTTTTTTTTTAAATATGATTCCAAAGAAGTTGAAATGTTGTCCTTTCTTCATCTATCAATAAAGGATTATAAGAAAATTAATGATTGCAAACTTAAGATTTAGGTGCAGCACCAAACATCCGTGTGTGTGTGTGTTACATGGTCAGCGTTGGTATTTGGAAGAAGATTTTTTTCTCCTTTTCTTCTAAGACACTGAATTTGGCAATTAAAACCAAAGAGTATGTCTGAAATTTCTGTATTTCTGTTTCTTTTCATCCTGTCCCTTTGTTTATTTTATACAGGTTTTGTTGTTGTAAGTTTCTTATTTGCAAAGAAACACACTTAGCCACTGCTATAGATTATTTAGCAAAACAGGTGGATAAGGCAGAAGTGATGTCTGCAGTGCCTTACCGTGGTATTACCATAGCCCAGGTTTGGTCCTGAGTGACTCAGGAGATGGCAATGTCACCAAGTGCCAGAACTGTGCTCCTGGAAACATTTTGTAATTATTCATTAAATACATCGAGAAAAGATACAGACATAAAGGGTTAGGATTATTTGTGAGCTGTTTCTTTGGGACAAATCAACCCTGTCATCAGTTATGTATGGGATCAGCTTATATTTAAAATTCACACACACTAATCTCTGTATTAGTGAGATAAGAAAGTGTCCACTCTATGTATAATATCATCACTTCCTAAAGGCTTCGTCCAAGACAATTTGAAGCAACCTTTATTAATGACTCACCCAAATCTTGATTATAGTTCACTGATATTTATAAAGCTGAGTAATTTTGTCAATATGCAAAAGCATTTGAATGAATGAACTATTTTAGACAATATTTTAACAAAAAGAATCTGTGAGCCTGAGGGCTGACCAAATTTCAGGAAGGCAGCAATCAGTCAGTAAAATGCCAAAATGGGTTCTTGCCCTCTCAAGTTCACACAGTATCACACCAAAGCTCATGCATGCTACACAGTGCTTGTTGTAATAAAGGACAGTCAGTACCTTCATGTACAGGTAAAAGCAATTTAAGCTGGAGCACTGGTAGCATTACAAGACTTGACCCTGTGTTAGGGTCTTACAACCTCAGAATGGAACCTACTTTTATCAAGCCAGAGAGTCACACAATTATGACTGACTGGTTGCACAGTGCCTGGAGCAAGGATGAAACTTTATATGTATTCCTGGTTCAGAGGTGAGACACAGCTTCTCTGAAGTGTAACAGAAGGTGTATTTCTTAATTTCTCTGATGTGATAGTCTTTGGGGTCTTCCATCCCCATGTATTTGAGAACACAAGTACTCTTTAGGGTACTTATTACTTGGAAAACTCCTCTTTCTCTTTAGCCTGGCTTGAGTAGAAAGCATCTTATCTGTCAGACTCTAGTAGTGGTTGCTCCACTCCAGTTCAGGGACCCAAATGCAGGGAATTCTGCATATAGAATGAAATTTTCTGGCTGAGAGAGGTTAAACATTGTAATAAAATTCAGCTGAAATTTATGCCAGTCAAACCACTGTTGCATTGATTTTTCCTGTCCATTTCCCCATGGTATTAATAAAGACATTACTGCTGACTTATTTAAACATAGATCAAAAGGTAGTAATTATAACACCGTATGATTGTCTTAATGTAAAATGAATAATGTTGCAAAAAGATTCTCCCACAAATCTAATTTTGTCTAATTTCAAGCTGCATTCTGCATTATTTCATCTAGTAGCCAGTTCAGGTTCTCTTTACCTGGTATGGTGTACTTCACTGAATTGTTTTGTCAGATGCTGTCAAGCCAACCTACCATTGTTAAAGAAAATCAAACTAAATCATTTTGGCATGAGCCTTCCAGGAATAAGGTACAGAATATGAAGGGTTTGATGAAATCAAGGATTTGATTTCAATATTGTAAAAGACTGCCTGTCAAAAATGTATTACATTCTTTCAAACAATTTTGAATAAATAAACGTCTTTAAAACAGTGACAGTACCATTTAGATAAAGTTTTGGGAGATGTTTTTAAATTATAATAAGTTGAGGTAAAACAATACTTGAAGTGCTCCTACTTAAAAAAGAAAAAAATCCTCTGAATGCTAATGGGGAGTAGAACTGAACTCTAGTAAGAAGTTTTTTGCAGTATATGGGATTCCAAAAAACTTGCATGTTGTGAGCATGGCAAAAAAAATAATTTAATAATGTCACCTTCTTATTGCGTAACACTGAATAATGTATATTAAATTACTTCAATATTTTGAAGATGAATACAGGAAGGTAATGTTAACTTTTAGTTTGCATGTGAAGATTTGTAATAGCCTGGAATTTATTTCATAGTTAATTCTGGTTTATGGGTTGTTTGACATTATACAAGCGTAATGCGAGGCCTCTGTTCAATTTTTCACAATGTGAACACTTATAATACAGTACATCTGCAGTTCCTTGTCACTAAACAGAACTCATACATTTAAACAAATAATTATGTTGTTTAGAAATATTTAGACCATAATTGTGTTCTCTCAATGGAAGGACATGCAACAAAGCCATTAATGCAATTAAAGGTCACTTGTGCATATTGTAATGGACTGCTCATTCACAGGATCTGTGTTAAGGGTCAGTGCTGCAGCATGAAATGGATTGGCCTTGTTCAGTCTGTAAATAAATAGGTCAACTTATCTTGCATTTGCTAGACAAAGTAGTTGACATATTTCCACTTTCTTAATGTTAGAAAACAGGTAACTGAAAGAGATGTTTCATTAAAATGTTGATTGGTAAAGATTAAAAAAACTTCAGCTACAAGGATAATATTTTTCACTGGAGTCAAAGTGCTTTTTAAACAAAGGTCTGCAGGTGTAAGTTGTAAGGATATTGATGGCGAGTCATTAAAGAAGCAAAAAGTATTAAGTAACACATTCATAGTTCTCAGCAGGAGCTGAGTATCTCCATTAAATGCTCCTTACATATCATCACATTTAAATGAAAATATTGTATTTCATATACAATATATATACTCACTTTTGGATGGCAGTCATGCTATTCCATGGTGAAACAAATCTCTGCATTACGTATATCTCTGTAAATAAAAGAAAATAAAGATTAAAGCTTATAAAAGTCACATTTCCTCAGCCACAGCCTGTATCATACATACAATATGAACCTCGTTGAGATGAATTGAAGCAGAAGTTCAGAGCTGTTAAGGAAAAGTTAAGAATAGAATGACTTTGCATCTCCACATGAAAGTTGAGCATCCGTCTAGATCTTCTTGTCTTAATACTGTTTGTTAGGCTTTGGGTTATTGATCTTTGGACAGAAAGTCACTCAAAGTTCTCTGTAAACTAGGAAACTGCAAGATAAGATTGTGACTGAATCACAGGGTACCTTTTATTTTGATAATTCCTGGCCAAGAGAAGTGTGCAAAAAGTTTACAGCTATAAGCAAAGTGTCCTAAGGCATAAATGAACTTAGATTTTGGTTGTGCTGTCATTGTTACTCTCTCTTTTATAATTGTTATAGAAACACGTTTTTTATTTTCTGCAAAATTTAGGGTTCTTTTGGTTGTATCATGTAATGGGTTTAGAGGATTCTATGACAATGCGTAACACAATTTAAAGTTTTGCATTGCATATTAAAACCTAACAGCTTTTGAAATGCCAATCTCCAAGAGGAAAAATATTATGTATTGCATTAAAATATTTCTGCCCAACTTAACTTTAATGTAATATTAGCCACTTCAGAATAATTCCTTGAATTTGAATGACATTGCCAAGTAACAGTTCAACTGCCTCTTTCCTGGTTCCTTCAGAAGCAAACAAGCAATAATAGTATAGTGTTGTACAATACCTAAAGCTTTGTATTGATGTCCATTAATACATGAACAAAGTGAATTTGGATGCCATCTTACACCAGAATAGACTGTTTGACTTTCAGAAAACAGCTGGTAGTACTTGCTGAAAGTAATTCACTTTAAATGCCTCATTTCATGTATTCGAAGTTTGGGGAACCTGCAGTTTGACCTCTTCTTCATCCTTTATCTTACTTAAGTGTCTTATAGCAAAAATTACCGAAGAATTTTCACTCTGACATTCATAAAATTCATGTATTTGCACAGGAGTTACCAAATGGGCTTATCTTGTATTAAAACACGAATCTTTGGGCAGCATGTCTGCTTGAGTCACATTTAAAGGTAAAAGTAGAAAACAAAACCAAAGAACTGTTTATCACTTTTAAATGGGAAGATGTGGCTGTTGTTGTGCAAGAGATGTCAGTCTCGCCTTGCATCCAAAACAGTGCTTGCTATTCTTAAAATAACCTCAGTTCTTAATATTTGAAGTTTTAAGATCTGTAGCACTGTGCTACAGAGCTGTGCATTCACTTTTTCTGTAAAGACTGGCTTTGTGTGACTTGCCTGCGAATGTTTGAAGTAGAGGACTTGGCCGTGGTAGCTGAGTCTTGAAGGGACTTCTGAAGTCTCCCTTATATACCCAGAACATCTGCTGGCAGTTTGAATGTTTTTGGACATGCACCCTTACTTGTTTTTATTGTGAACCAACACAAAATTAGATAAATAAATTGAAACCCTTGACAAAAAGGCACTGCTTTTTATCATATTAGAGTGGGAAAAAGTACACTGAGGAAGACCCTGTTCTGTTATTTTTGGCTGAAGCATGTAGCTATCCTGAATGGGCAGTGCTTACTTGCAGGTTGAGATTAGGAATCAAATAGGGTGTGGTGAAGCTGTGCTCTCAGGACTGATCAAGGAAAGTCTGCTCATAGACATAACCACAGCTTGTACCCATCTTTTATACAGTATTTTTGATGCATAAGAAAAACACATCCCCCAGCCACTTGATCTGCCATATGTGACTAACTGAGCAATATTTTATTTTCAGCACTTTATTATGGGGTACTATCCATTGGTTGCATCTCTTCTCTCATTGATTTATTAGGGATTTAGTCATCTGTTGCTTAATCAATAAACACTCCAGTATCTGAAGTTAATTGTGACTCAGGTCTGCAATCTAAAGCCCCCAAGACAGCGTCACATACTTCTTAATCAGTACTTCTCACCTTTTGAAATACAGCATTATAATTATGGTTGGATTACAAGTTTCCTATGCTGCCTCAAATGCCCTTTCATAAACCTTTTGCTATCAGAGAGTAGTGTGACAGGAGTTATGTGAGCTTTTGCTTCTATAATGTAGGGGAAAATGGTTCTCCTTTTAGCATGAGTTCACTAAGAGACATGAGCCAGTACTTAATTTGTAATTCTTGTTGCTGTTAAAGTAAGGAATTAATAAAAGGAAATGTAATATTTGGTTTGTATTTAGATCTGCCTCTCAACAGTAGCATAGCCATGGGCTGTTTGTGCTTGGTCTACATCATCTAGACTAAAAATAGGCTCCCTGTCATTTTATTGGCAGAGTTTTAGCTACTCCTTTAATTCTGTTTAAAAATGAATAGAGAGAAAGACAGCATAAATAATGAATGTGTGCAGATATTCCAGTAAGTAACTAAAAGGAGATTCCTGATGCTTTGAAGATCTGTAGAGATAAATGGAATTCACATTTGGCTTAAGTAAAGAGACATTGTGTAAATTACCATCATCTTTATATGTATTTGGTTAATTGTTGTGTTTGTATTTGTATCATTAACTATTCTAAATATCTAGACTTAACATATATTTGCTTTGCTTTGTTAACATCATACTTAGGTTTTGTTCTTTTTATGTTGACTTTAGATTTTAATAAGGAATTACTCATGAGGTGCTTCATTTCTCATCAGTTAAGTAGAAAGCCATTTTATTTCTAATTTTGCTTTTAAAAACATCAATTTTTGTAGACTGAGAAGACAAATATTTCGCTACTGCCTCTTTAAAATCCTGGGGAAAAAAATGTTTATTATGGTTTGTTATGTTTTGGGTTTTTTAAATCTCTGGAAATAGTGAAGGAAGAATTTGCTTGAAATGTGGACTGCTTTGGAACTGCCCAAACCACAGTTGCAGTATGGAGCAGACAAAGTTTTGAGATGGGCTTCTGTCTGTGTTGTTTTTTTCCAGGTCTAAAAAGGGTGTTCTGACTTTGGGAAAAGCCATGAGAGTCAGATTCAGGTTACTGAAACAGCCTTAAACCTACAAAGGAAATTTTTTGTTGTGCTTATAGAGTAAGGCTCTAAGTTTAGAAGGGCCAAAAAGAGTTTCATCAGTGGATTACTTACAGCCTTATATAAAAAGCACTTATTCTGCATGTAGTCTGAACTCAAACTTACACACATAACATAGTTTCTTCTACTTTTGCCTCTTATCTTGCTCATCCACACTATGCCATGTATTTGCATCTTTTAGGACAATATTATTCTGCACATTCAATTTTTTTGTTGGAGTTGTTTGTGCTCACACAGGTGTATCAGGAAGAGCTTTTTGTAGCATTTATTTGGGGTTTGTTCTTCTATGTTTCTCAGGTTTGTGTTTGTGTTACTTTATGAATTGATCCAGAAAATTAGCGTTTATTGAGGATGCAGTAAGAGAATATATGCTTGAAAGTAAGTTATGTTAACTACTGCTTTTATGGAAGGTTGTGTTGGTACAGATGAGATGATAAAAAGAGAAATGATCTGTGATGAAGTGAGCAGTTGCATTCCAGCAGTTGCAAGTGCATAGTATTGACATAGGAGGATATCAGTTTTCAGAACGGATAATCAGAACAACATATTTACTGGCAAAGATTAAACATAACTAGGGAACTGTTATGTGTGCAGTCTAGACATCTGGTAAAAATATTTATAAATATTTGAGCAAAGCCAGAAATAGCCAAAGATCATTGTTATCCAAAGAAGTATCACTCTTTCCATGAAGTGTCCATTTAATGAATATTCAAACTATTTTATGAGTACTTCTAAAACTTTTTTTACATTTTTTTTCCCCAAGAAGAGGAAGTACAGTTCTGTACAAAATGACATTCCTAAGAGATTAACTGTTCTCAGCATAGTAAAAATAATGTAGAATTACTTCCTATCTTGAAAAATCAAACCAGCTATTCTTATTCCAAGTTTCACCTAATATATTGTTCCGTATGGTTGTATGATAAACACATTATTCCTTGAACAGGAATTAAGAGTAAAGCTGCCAGGAAGGGGTTTTGTTGTCAGAGTAGTTCCCGCCTCATGTTTTGTAAGAGATTTCATGGTCCCATTGTAAAGAGCGGATGATTTAAAACGTGTTCCCAAGATAAACTTTCCCATTGTCATTAATGAGGATGGATAATACTGAGTGACAAGTGCATTAGGAATGACACAGAAAGAGCTGTTAGATTTGTCAGAGCATATCACTTCAGGCAATGAAACTTGAGGACATTCTTTTAGCAATTTTTTGCTATTTATTAGAGACTGGAGGATTGTGATTGCTCACACAGGTGGATTTTACTGGGTCGTTCATTAAATATTTAGGTAAATTCGAAAAGGTAAAGGTGATAAATATGACCATTATACTCCACTGTGAGGGGTGCCAGTGGTTGCTTTGCTTGCATAAAACTCAGCCAAAGAAGTGTACCTTTTATTTGCTTTAAAAACGTTTATTTGGTGAACAGCTTTTAATTTACAGTGTTTTCACTCAACACAAATGTTGAAAGTTACATAATAAGAACCACTCTGAACTGTCATAGTGAAGTTTATGGGATAAAAAAGCTTAAAATTAGGATGCTATACATGTAATTTACATTGAGCTAAACAATTGTATTTCTCCGTAGAGAAAGACTTTTAAAATATTTATCTCTGAATAATTAATAATTTATGACTTTTTTCTGGTGTTTAAAATCTTTCCAAACTACAACATGCCTATCAATTTCCATTTTGAACATGCAATTGGTCACTTTTTCGCCTTGATTCATCTTGCCTGGCTGCCAACCAAATTTTGCCTCTGTGTACCTTCTTGACACTAATAATGACTGAGTTTCTGTTCGTTTGCGTGCAAGATTTCCCAAGCGGCAGTTTGGGGCTGGGATAAACTATCTATCATGATTGCGTACAACTAATCTGCCTCAACCAAACCACCCAATGATTGAAATTACATTTGACAATCACCTCTCCTTGGCGTGCCTGAGGTGAACATAGCTACAGACCATCCCCGGAAGGGCATAGCAACTCCTCCATATGTTGGGGAGGATCCTTTTATTTGTGTCAAGAGACTTTTAGCAAAGCATGTATAGGCGGAGATTTTATTTTTTTTCCTTAGTCTTCCTCGTTTTCAGATGCTCGGCTGCTGCTTTCTCCTAACCAAAAGCATTTTGGGTTCATGAAGCATTTTTCTGATTTTAATTCATTTAAACTGTTAAAGTCTTTCTCTGAGGTAGACCAGTGTGACATTGGATGTACAGGAGATTAAAAATTCAAGAGCTATTTAAAACGTCATGTATTGTTTATTACAACATTATGCTACTAATAGACCAGTGGCGTAGTCCTAGTCAAACAGCAGACAAGACGCCTGTTACTGTGTTGGCCTTTGCCAAATCCTACCCCTGCTTGGAATGTTTTGGTAATACAGAACCTAAGAAAGAATGACAAAGCAAAATTTGCTTCTTTCATACAAACCTTTTCCTTCTTTGCCAGTTTGTAAACTTATTCATATTGTGTGTGCTTACTGCTTTGAAAAGCTGCCTGCACAAATATGATCTGACAAAACAGACCTGCACAAATATGATCTGACGAAACAGGCCTTTTATTTCTGGGTAAGATTACCAGAATGTTTACTCTGGATATTCTTCAGAGTAAAAAGCTTTCTAGGATTGCTTTTTACTAAGTATTGTCCTTTTGGATTGAAGTCACTTTTGTCATAACATTTTAAGTAATAGTTTATGTCACCAGCAGTGCCACTTCTATTACCATGAGCTGCATCAGATGTAATTAATTTGTTCAAAGTTTCTGTATAGTTGAGGTAATAAAATTCTGTTTCTAGGGAGATAATTTGTCACTTTCTGCTATAGTTCCAATATATTGAGTTGAAAGATAAACTGTTTTCATAGAATCGTAGAATCATTAAGGTTCGAAAAGACTTTTATGATCATCGCGCTTATAACCATTCATTGCAGTACTCCATTTGTGACAGTCATCATGATTAATGTCGCCTGGTGAGGCCTCATCTGGAGTACCCTGTCACATTCTGGGCTCCCCAGTTTGGGAAGGACAGAGAACTGCTTGAGAAGGTACAGCAAAGGGCTACAGAGATGATTAGGGGTTTAGAACATCTGTCTTGCGGAGAAAGGCTGAAGGATCTGGGACTTTTTAGACCAGAGGAGAGAAGGCTGAGAGAATAACCTGTCAATGCTTACAAATACTTAAAGGGTGGATGTCAGGAGGACGGGGCAAGTGTCTTTTCAGTGGCACCCAGTGACAGGACAAGTGGTAGCAGGCACAAACTTTGGAACTTTAGTTCCATCTAAACATGAGGAGGAACTACCACTCTGAAGGTGGCAGAGCACTGGAACAGTCTGCCCAAAGAGATGATAGACTCTCTGGAGTAATTCAAAACCCTTCTGGGCACCATCCTGTGCAACCTGCTTTGACAGGGATGTTGGACTGGTCCCTTCCAATGCCTGTCATTGTGTGTTAGTGGGCTGCAGAAGTCAGGAGAGCTCATTACAGTGCCTTTGTGTTACAGAAGTGTAATTTTTAAATCCACTTGAAATTATTGCTTTCGGAGACTGAAAATAAAACCAATTTCTTAAAAATTCTACCTAAAAAAATACAGTAATTTTTATAAAAATATGTAATTCTGTCTGTCATGTTGATAAAACTTTAAATAATTATTGATACTTTGAAAAAAATACTTCATGGACAACATGGAATTGCAGTTCCTGAAATATGAGAGATGTTAGGAAAATGTCAAGTCAGACTTTCTATTGTCTAAAGACCTTATGTAAAAATGTACAAAAAAAATGTTTTGGAGTCTCTTTTCGCAAGCAATGAGAACTATTTACACAAAACTCTACTGCAGAGTCTGCTGAAACTGAGCTGACCCCTTATGTGCTTGTGCAAATGGAATCAATAGAAAGCTGTGTGAGCATCCAGTTGATGTCTATAAAACTCATACCCATTACTCAGAAAAAAAATCAGATAGTCTGAAAGTAAAATAATAGCATAAGTATTATTTGACTTTTCAGAGAGCAGGATGAATTCTAGGTAATTGAGTTACAAATGCAATTAAAAACAAGGATACTTTGGTTTGGCTAAAGTTGACTGTAGGAATTCAGCTGGCATTCTTTCTTTTTTCGTGTGTAAGAGTCAGTACCCAAACAGGCATAACTGTGAGTAGTTACAATGTGTGAAACATACTGGGGCTGGGGTTTTTAGAGTATGAAATTAAGGACATATATGTATCTAGAGAGAAACTGCTTTCCAACATCTACTGAGTTTTCTGCAATATCATGAATCAAGAGAGCTATGGGAAAATGTTTTAACTAGTAGCATTCATGCTAGAAGTTTTAATGTTGGTATACACTTTACAGACAATTGCAAGCTGCAAAAATTGAGAGCAAATAGAACTAGAAGTAAAGTGATAAATTAGGCCACATAGACAGCAGCTGTGATGTACATCCTTTACATAATGCTATTTATATCTTTGAGCAATAGTCACTGCTTTTTGGGTGATACTCCTGTGCATTCCACTTCACCTACCCACCTTCTTCATCCTTGTTTTAAGAATCATGATGGGAAAATCCAAGTAATCTTGCTCTCCTTGGAGGCTGAACTACATGATCTGTAAAGATTCCTTCCAACCCAAACTATTCTATGATTCAGACAAAGACTCTGAATATTGGAATGCCCTTAGCAGCTGAAATAATGTCTTAACTTCTTTATTGATACACTTAATTAGCAACCAAACTCTTGGCTTGCTATGAATATGAACTCATTAACAAAAGAAAGCCAGATAGTCAGTTTTATGTCCCAGAGATTCAAAGGAGGATTCTCTGTCCTCTGGGATGGAAGTTCAACTGACAATCAGAACTTCAAATCAAGCTGCTTCAAATGCTGCAGGCACTGCCACTAACTGTTTTCTGAACTCCTTAGCAACATAGCGTCCTTGTGACTCAACAGTGTTGATTTGCCCAAAGAAATATAATCTCTGCTTGGAAAACTACTGTTTGATGAGTTGTTTCATTCAGCTCCACAACTGATGAAAGTTCTACATAACATTAAAAATTCTAGGCTTACCCTCAGGTGTCTTTGCTTCTTCCCAGAGCCCATGAACACAAAGACAGAAAAAAGCTTTTTGACTGAATCCTGTTCCTCATGAATATTCAAAGGCTGGCTTCACTTACAAAGAACAATCAGTCCAACCACTGTTTTTGATACAGGACCACTGATTCAGGTGTTCCATCACACTCCCTTCCTTCTTGCAACAGAAATCTTCAAACCATTTCCCTTTTTTTGGCTCTTCTGCTGCCTTAGCACTTTTTTGGAGGTGGACATACTTAGTACCATCAAATCTTGGGGCAGATATATATAGGAAAGAGGAGTTATGGACACTGTCACCATTGTTTATTCATTCTGTCTTTCTGTTGTTATGCAGTTTCCAGGCCCCATAATGTTTAGGGACCCTGGTTACATAAATCTACTTCAAAAGAAGATGATCCCACTATCAGTGGGGGTCAGGAAACACCTAAGAACCAAGAACTCTTACTCTAAGTGTCTCTCTGTGCACAAAAGAAAGAAGTATGTTGGCCCACCTTAAACTTGAGCTTCATTTGTAAAGAGGATTTTTGCTGTCTTTTGATATACAGGACATCTGCTTCTTTTTGCCTGTTTGTGTGTCAGCAGCCCCTCAGAAACCTTCAATCTCTCTTTCTTTATGGTTGCCTTCTTCATCTTTGAGAAGCACTGAAGCAATCAATAAGTTCCGGTGCAACTGAGATGCACAGAAAGGGAAAAAAACTTGCCTTTTTTTTCTATTTCTTTTACAAAGAGAAGGGAAGAAGGGAAAGAAAGGCAGTATCAGGAGAGAAAGCTGGAGAGGAGTTCTACAGGTCATAGCTTTTGACCCCGTTTGCCACTACAGGTGAGACTGAGCAAAGAAAATGAATTGTACTGTGGAGAGAGCTACACATAGATGTACACACACACCCTCTCTAATCCTTTGGCTGGAGCAAGAATGGTGTTTTACAGCTTCATTAGAATGAGGCTGGGAGAGCTATTCAGGCTAACAGTGCCAGTCCTTGTATTCTTAAGCAGATGCAAAAGTCAGTGAGTTGCTGTGTTAGGATAGCATTACCATAGCCTACATTTTAAATTAGTTCGGGATGTACATTCTGTGAGAGAAGAGGTGTTCATAGAGGAGGATGTTTTTTAGGAGTAGTTGAAGGATCGTGATGAGGCATTTTGTGAATTTTCATATGCAGAGCATCCCAAACCTATGAAGAGATAGCAAGTAATAGATGTCACAAATTTCAAGTATGCTGCTGTTTAAGAAGTGATATTTTAAATTACATTAAACTGCAAGGACCTTGAAAATTGGGTTGTGTTTGCTTCAGTAGTTAAAAAAATGGGATAACACAAGGGCAGAGTGAGGTTGGTGTTCCTGACCAAAGCACTGGGCTGGGAAAATAATCTTTGCAGAAGTGTTTTGAATATGCCTGGATTTATCAAGATGGTAAAGAAAAAGACTGCAGAGGAATAATTTGGGTCTTGTAAGGGAAAGCATAAAATACATGAAGTGAGAAGAAAAGTTACCTGTTAGGACTGTTCTAAGGGAAGAAGTATTGCTTTCTTCTAAATTTTTATGATGCTATTTAACTTAATGAACTGTCACAATCTGAGTCTGCAGTGTCTGAGTGCTAGTGTTACATTATTATGAGCTATCATAGCATCTTTTTAATTAAATCTCTTTGTATTCATTCTCATAGCCAGCATTATGAAAGTCATGGATCTGTTGAGGAATTCTTGACACTTCTTCCACTTCTTGCTTTGGTTCCTTGGTTTGACTATCAGCTTTCTGAGTTCTGTGCAAGAATATTGCCACTATTCTGACTATTAGTGTAAATTTGATTGGGGTCTCCTCTGCTACAGAAATACAGGTTTAATGAAGAATGTTTTTAAACAGAGAACAACCAATGCCAGCTAGCCCTGTGTATCCTGGCAGCCCTAACATAAATGAGTCATAAAAACCAAGTGACACAAACAAACAATGTAGTCGATTTGCTTCTTGATTGGACTATAAATAATACTTGAAGTGTGTCATTTCACAGCCCTGTGGAGCAAGTGATGTAAGAACTAGTAGGCTTAGCCCTGAAGAATTGTGGTGATATATGTGCTGCTACCTGTCCCAAATGGCAGAGCATAGCATTATCAGGCTGAAGTTTATCATAGAATCAAGGACTCTAAGATATTCTAGTTCAGCACTATGAAACAGCTTTTTCTTCTGTATATCTGCCTTTAGAGGAGCTGCATTTTGACTGCAGGCAGTTTCCCTGTAGTCATTCACTGCCTTTAGTAGTTTGTGTGGATGCTTCCGTGTTTAGATTTGTCGGAGAGTCAGATGAAGCTGCGTTGTTGCCTTGAGTGTGAATCAGCTGTATCATTGCATGATGCAGTGGCTGGGAGCAGATGAATCACTACAGGTTCTTTGGGGTGAAAAAAGTTTCTGTACTCCATATGAGGTTTTTTTTTTGTAATCTACAGACTGTGGATGTAGTGAGAGTGAACAATAGAATAAGAAAGGGATCTGAGATGACAAAGCTAAACACTTCTTGAGGTATGGAAGAAAAGAGAAAGAATAAAATAAGGGGTTCAATGATTTTACAGTTAAGAGATGATAACAGAAGAAAACTGTGCAGAGGAGGAAGGTGAGGGCATAGGGAACAACCGATTCAAGGCTTCAATTATGTTGATTAACTATATAACAGGTTTTTAATTCATTCTTTTCTAACAATGTCAAGGACAGGTTTTAGGTCACCCTTGCCTAGCAGAAAGATAGTGATTGTAATTCATAGAAGACAAGGCAGGTAGTATTTTTAATTGCAATGCCAAACAGCCATAATATCTGAGAACAGTTGTTCAGCTCAGATGTCTTGGTTTGTCTACTAAGTTTGTCTGGATTTCTCTGATCTTTAGAAAACAGCAAAGTGCTGTCTCAGTGGTTTTAAATTAATTTCTTCTTGCAACTGGGATTTAACAGTTCCTTTGAAGCAATTATTATTTTAGTACAAGGGTACATGAGATGCTACCTGTCAATGAGTACTTGGGGAATCCTCACTATGCAGATCACTGACCTGATAAACTGTAACAGCTCCATGGGAGTTGTTATGGTCTGTCGCATCAATGAGTATTTAGGGACTCTTTAATATGTGGATTATTAGGACAGTAAAAACGTCTGCAGCCCATTGTGTCAGTGCAGCTGTTCCACACAAGCATTAAGATATTACACAGCCATACACAGTGTTGCAGAAAAGTAGCTGGCTAGGCTTACCTAGTAGCCATGATTTTATGTTAAACAATGTAGGGTCTGTCTTTGTCATCTTCTGTGCATCCAGTCAGATCACCAAACTCTTTATCTGAAGCATTCTTACACTTGTTACTGTAGTTAAAAATAATTTTCCTCTTTTGGAGAAGTGTTTCAAAAACTAATCCAGATACTGTAGCATAGGAAATTGTATATCACTTAGGAATAGTTTGACTTTTCTTCTTTGGCACAAATTCATTTTTTGAATGCTACACCAAGAAAATCAGTTTCAGAGGCTGGGCAGGCTCCTTGTCAGGATGTATTCCATCTGTGTATCAGTCTCTGTTGTAAATTAAGCAGAAGTTTAGCCCATTTAGTGTTTTAATGTGATATTGCTGACTTCTGTTACAATTTTCTATTCGTAAGAAGAAATACATAATAAAGTCATGTAGATACCAAAGCTGCAAGTATGTGATTGAATACTATTAAAGTAGAATGTAGGTCCAAAGCCTGTAATTTTTAAAGAACCATTGCAAATTTTGCCTAGATTCTTTGTTTTCTCTGGATAATTAATAGAAGGAAATGCCTGGTATTGAACTTCAGGGGAACAATTTTAAATGGTTTCTACTTTAATGTGTATTTACATCTAAAGGGATGTTATATAGATGAAGCATGAAATTGCAGGGTTTGATGTCAGAATTTTAAACATGATTTTTCCATTTGTCAAAACCTAAAATAAAAACACAGTTTTCAAGTACATGCCCTAAAACTGCTGAAAAGCTGTCTGGTTTGTAGTAGTCCCTTTACTACTCCATACCTGTCACAGGGGAAAGTGTGGGAACATGAGTAGTACACATTCATGCTCGTACTGTTAGAAGAAACCTACTCTAAACATCCTCAAGAAATCTGTAAATCTTTCCCCAGTGTTCAAAACACATCTTAAGCTTAGTGTTTTAAGTGGATAGAGAGGAGGAAATACTGTGTCTTACTTGGAATACCTTTTAAAACAAAATCTGATTGCATCACTTCTCATTCTTGGTACAGTCATCCAAAATTGTCCAATCTGTTTTTCCAGTCAAATTTAATACCAAATTGCACAACTGCAGGTTTAGTTTTCTAACTGACAACAGTGGCTGGAATTGTGAGCTGTTTTCCCAGTTCACTAATGAATTAAATTGAATTTTACCCATTCTAATTTGAAGAAGCTGGAGATGTAGCGGTAGCATTTTGAGCACTGAATGCTAATTTCTACCTCTTAAACTGGGGCAAGCTGTGAAAAGCAAAGACTTATTAGGAGGAGTTGTCAGCATAAGTTTACACCTTTGATACACGCTTAGGTTCTCAAGGTTCCTGAAATTACAGTTCTTATTTCAGAAAAATGGTACTGGGCTTGGGGACTTGGAGTTTATGATCGGTTCATCACACATTGTCTCTACTGTACCTTCCTCATGTTTTTCCTGTGCTTCATTGTGGAGTCTCACTCACAGGAGTCTCACTCACACTCCTTCACTAACTTCTTCAGCATGGGCCTTTCTCAAGGGCTGCTGCAGTGTGGGTTCTTTCCGTATGACCTTTCTACGTGCTCCAGCATGGATCTTGCATGGTATCACAGGTCCTGTCAGCAAACCTGCTCTGGCATGGGGTCCCATCCTCCTTTGAGCATCCACCTACTCTGGCATGGAGTCCTCCATGTGTTACAGGTGGATATTTGGTCCACCACTAATCTTCCTAGGCTGCAAGAGGACAGCCTACCTTAATATGATCTTCACCATGGACTGGAGGGGAATCTGTACTCCAGCACCTGCAGCATCTTCTCCCTGGCATCTTCAGGTTTATTTCTCTCACATGTTCTCACTCTTCTCTCCCAGGTGCTATACTGCAGCAATTTTTTCCCCTTCTTAAGTAAGTTATCCCAGAGGCACCATGGCTGATACTAATGGGCTTGGCCTTGGCTGGCAGTGGGTCCATCTTGGAGCCAACTGGCACTGTCTCTATCTGACATGGGGGAAGTTTGTAGCAGCATCTTACAGATGCCACCCCTGCAGCCCACAGACTACCAAAAAATTGAGCAGAAACTCAATACACACCATAACTGTTTCTCAGGTCTTACTGTGAAATGTCCATTCACATTTCCAGGGATTATGGAGTTAATTACAAGGCTAAGGTACCACATTCATGGCTTCTAGATGACCATTGCAGTTATGCATGGCTCTGCGACTGTGGGTAGAATCTCTCTAGATAGCGTTTGTCTAGGTTATCGTAGAACAAAGTGTGATAGATAACACACCTTGATGAACAAACCATTACAGGTAATTAATCTTTCCTTCTTCTGTTTGCCAACACTGTGCAACATAGCTTTTAAAACACTGAGAGATGAAAACTATTAACCAGATTATGAGCTAAGTGACAAATTTATCATGGTCACATGGATACTCAATACATGTGCTATTCTGCAGAACAGCACAACTGCCCTTTATGCAAATAAGGTGAAACTGCTTCTACAGGAGTTGAGGTTGCAGATCAGAGGTCTTGAGCCATTTGTGATTTCATCTGTGTGAAAACCTTAACATTTGAATTGAAGTCCAGATATGAACCTGTTACTTGGTCACTGTTCTTCACCATTGAACCTTGCTCTAGTAAAGCAAGATGACAGAATACCTGAATAATGTGTGCGTTTCAAAATGCCTTCATTTCTGTTTATGTATGTACAAAAATATGTTTCTGCAGTGTGTAATAAGGATTTTAATAAATGCTCCAAAATGGATTTCTTAATACGCTCATTATGTTTCTGAGCCTGCTAATTCTTTAAGGAAATGAAGAAAAAATAATGAAATGATGTTACACAGGTACTTAATTTTTTTTATCTCTGATACTACTCTGGTAATTAATGTCTAGTTTATGCAAACTAGACGATATCTCTTACTGGACACATTACTGTCAAGAAAATATTACTTGCCTTAATTATCAGTAATGAAGCAGGGATAAGCTGCTCACTTAGATATAATATATCTAATGACCTTTTCAGCTAGAGGTTGTGATGAAAGGTATCAGTTTCACAAATTATGCCTCATTCAATTTCTGGCCTTTGTGTAGATTAATGTTTTGAGGATGAGTTCTAAAGTCAGACATAAATTGTGTTTGGTGTTTAAAATTGATTTAGTGTCTTGCTTTTAGTACATCATTTTCTCTCTTATAAATTACACCAAGCCTCATTTTTATCTTCGTGTTTTATTATGAAAGTCAATACTTAAGTCTAGTCCTGTCTTATTAAATACTGCTTTATATTTTGGCAACAGTCACTGACAGAGGAAAGCTTAAATAAGCATTTTAATATGAAGGTATATCAAGATTTTTTTAAATCTTGCATTTGGTTGTTTTGATTTTAAAGAGAACTTTTTGGTTCAAGTTTTGCTTTCCTAATTCTTGACATACAAACTGATTTTTTAAAACATAAATAACTATTATTCTAGTTAATATCATTAGGACTTTTAGAAGGACTTTTTCCTTCATCTGTGCTCTATGATATATTCAGCACTGAAGTATCTGATTAATTGTATAACTGTGATTGTTTTTATGTACAGGAAGTGTTTCTCCATGTCCTTAATGACTCCAGTCTTAATGGACTTTCACTGATGTAGCCTATTTGGTGAGCATTTTGAGTCCATGACCTAGATGTGATTCAGATTTTTTTGGCTGATTCAGCAGTGACATCAAGAATGAGCCTAACGGTCCATTTACTCTGAAGAATGAAACAGTGCAGTGATATTTAGTAAATTTTAAAATGCGGTGTACATCAGGACCTTTGGAAAATAAGTTCCATTTTGTACTCCTCTTGTGACTAATTCTGTGAGAATTCAATCATACTGCAGTGCTTACACATCCAGCACACCTAGTGTCAGGCATTTGGATGTAATTTAGGAAACAGTCTGTAATAAAGGATCAGTTGTATCTGTGCTGATACCTGAAAGGAAGAGGTAACATTGTCACATATCGGCTCCATGTGTGACGTATTTGCCATTTAGAATTGTACTTGGTGTGCACCTAACAAGCAGTATGTCCGTGGACCAATTTATGCAGTTAGCATCAGCTTCAGTCCCTACAGCCAGCATTTTACTTGGTTCCAGTATGGTCTGTTGAGCTCTCATGATAACTGAGCCCCTGATAGTAGTTAGGATGGACCTTCCTTAGATCTCAGTTCAGGTTTGAAACTATTCTTCAGTCTTGTGATATACAGGAGGTGGAAGTGTTTGAGTCTTTAAAGACTTGAGATTTCTAATTCCCTTGGAAGAATTTAAACTGCTAACCTGTTGAACGGGATGTTGAGACACCTACATCTTACCTTCCTGTGCTGCTCTATCTGGCCCTTGTGTCCTTAATACCAGGAGGGAGTCAGAACTGGCTTTTACCAGAACTCTCTCAACTTTGGCTTGACAGAAATAAACCTATCAATAATAGAGGTAATTGCTCAGATCCACTGTGTTATTTTGAATAAAATTAACCCCATAGACTTCAGGCTAAACTGAGAGGAGGGAGGACAATGCAAATAGCTCTTTAGAAAACCTGGGAGATATTAAATTAATTGATGCAGGAGGAATTAATCAGCTGATCCTGATTCTACCTGTGTCAACCAAAGAAAGGGCCTGATGCAGAAGGAAGCAACCATATTCTTGCCAAAAATGTGGTTTTAAAGAGAGCTCATTCCCCAACCTGTGCTGCATGCGATCTTTTGCTGCTTAGCTGGGATTCTGTTGTTCTTCAGTGTGGAGAACAGAAATATTTCCACATTTCATAGTGTTGATTCCAGAGGTTTTGACAAACTGTGTGCCACCCTTTCCAAAGGAAAGAGGGAACCTAATGAGGACTCAACCAAGGAATATGTAGCTCCTTTTTTTTCTACTCATAACAGTATAACCTAAGTGTGGCTACTTTTAAAATGGGCATTTTCTAGATGTATTTTTTTTAATGGTCACTTAGGGTTGTTTGTTTTAACGTTGTCATATATCTCACTTTTTTAGAATGTTTAGTCTGGCATGAAAACAACAAATTGTGTTTGGTTGAACACTTTGAACAGTTTGATACAATCTCATGTTAGACACAGCCTGGATGTTAAGATGCACTGAGAAAAACTTCAGTTTATTAGAAATACCACCCTTTGGATCGTGACATTTCTTGAAATGAGGTTAAGTAATTAAACAGTTAGTGGGACCTTAACAGTGTGGCTGTTAGGAAGACAGCAGCAGTAAATGAAAATTAAACCATATTCTTCTCTGTCAAACACTGGTTTATTGTGTTAATAAACAGCGAAGTGAGGAATTAGATTAAATATAGCTACAAAAATATAAGTGTTATCAACAGTGTGTCAAAAGGAGTCTAAATCATTCATATGAACTAGAAGAATACTTAAATACATTCAAAACCACAGCAAAGTTTTGGAAGACTCTAAACGGAATGGGAAGAAGTAGGGATAAGGAAAAAATGTGAAGGCTCAAAACCTACCAAGTGGTTGAACTACTAAATTAAATTTAAAAGTGGCGACTTTATTTGGCTGTATACTTAATGTGAATCATTTGAAATTACCTAAATATGTAAAAAAAACCTCTAATATAGTTAAACCATTTCTCTCAATTCCTTCCCCTGCTTCACTAATATCTGCTTCATTCAACTATTTTTCAACTTCTTACATCAGCTGCTGTGCATCTTCACTCCTCCTTATCTTAAACTCTATCACTGCCAAAATGTACAAAAAGGTAATTAAAAAATTGAACAGTCATAATTAAGAGTAATGGCATGAACGTTCCCCGATGAGAGAGTAAATTTCTTTGTGTGTCTGTGGATCTAGAAATGTTTTATATGTGTAATCTCTCTCCCAATCTGTATGGAGGATTCATATTGTTAGTTGGATTTTTCTTTCCATATAAATAAATATTTCACTTTTTATGTTCCCAGTTCCTTGTTCCAGACTGTCAGTAAAATATGGCATTAATTGGCTTGGACTAGTGCTTGAAAAGACATATGAAGATAGTCTGATCCCTGCTGCAAATTAAAGTCTAATTCATTGATCACCATTTGGATTTGCAAATCAAAGTCCATTAGGCTGGACTGTGAATCACTTCCAAAGGAATCCTTGCAAAAGATTTGCCATTTGAGTCTTTGGTTAACTGAACGACTAATCTTTTTTCCCTGATGGGTATATCTCTTACTCAGAAAGCCTCTGATTAAAAACAGTCCAAATATGTTGAGGTATCGAGGGGATAGTCACACTGTAATCTTTCTTTTGCCATGAACTGCAGAAAAATCTTACACCTGTAAGTCTTGCATGGAATTGACTCTTGGATCTTTCTCAAGATGAAGTTCATGGAAAGTTGCCTGCCACATGGGACTCTTTGCTAGGCAGCTCTGTAGCCTGCAAGAAATGCTTCTTCTACTACGCTTTGCTTCAGTCCTGGCGCACATGCCAGCTACAAAGGGCAGTTGCAAACCAGACCAGAGAAAGCACTGGAAAGCTTAATTGTATTAAAACCCTGAAGAGGCCAATGCTGCCCTTGCAGTTACATGGAGTGGCTGTTTTATCCACTCCAGTTCCTGCACAGTGGCTAGCGTGCAGGTTAAGTAGCTGACACCTATAAATAAATGAGATATTCTCAGCAAAACCTGACCTAAAGGTAAAAGTCTCAGTGGTTCATTGTCAGCTGGCCTCAATCTAACCCCCTGTCTGTGCACACAGAATTCCTGCTGGTGCTAAAGTTAATTTAAATGTAAATCTGGATTAATCCCAGATTTAATCCCATGTTTAAGATGTCATACATTACGTACATTCTACAACCTGAGACCCAGGTCTATACCCTTACTCCAGAAAAATTTCCTTGTGAGATTAGTAGTCCTTAGAACTTCATAGGTGAAAAGTCCAAACTTTTACTGTAGAATTTAACTTTACAAGGCATTGTTTTAACTGTTGAGTTGGTTTACTTTAAACCAGAAAAAATGGAGGAGTAATAGTAACAGTATTCACCTCTAAGAATACATGAAAATAAAATATCACATCAGAAAGGGGCATAATTAATAATGAAACTGAATTTGTGACTATATTTAACCTTTATAATACTACCTTGAAACCCTTGAAAAGTGATTGCATAGGACCATAAATGCTGATACTTAACTTGAACTAGCAAGGCAAAAGTAACCAAAAACCTCTCCATTCTTTGGCTTTGTGATGCCTTGTGAAGGACTGGATTTGAAAAGGGGTTCTATGCAGGTCAGCAAAAGTTGCCTTCACTGAAGAGCACATAGAAAGTCTTCCTATTCTGCTGTTTGTCACAGATAGTGGTGGACTTCACAAATCTTGGCTGGAAAACTGATCCTTTCCATTTATCTATCTGAATGCTTTGTATTTCATCAGCATGTTGGGGATTCAGACATTCTACCAGTATGTCCATCTCAGGATGTGAGTCTCTGGCTGGTGCAAGTGAATTTAACCCATGAGGTGGCAAATTAACTATATTTTTCAGTAATTTCCACCTTGTTTTCCAAGTTTGGGTAAAATTCCAAGGTACTTTCTTTTATTTGTGGTTGTAATAGAAGATACATGAAAATACACAGAATGTTTCCAGAGTTCCAGCAAAGAGCAAGTATAATGCAAGGATCTCACGTCCTAAATCAATATTCTTTATGGTAGTGTCCCCAGAGAAGTTCTGGAGTCTCCTTCTCTGGAGACTTTCAAGACCTTTCTGGATGCATTCCTGTGCAACCTGTGCTAGATTCTATGGTCCTGCTCTGGCAGGGGGATTGGACTCACAGATCTCCAGAGGTCCATTTCAATCCCTAACATCCTATGATCCTGTGATTCATCCTTTAGGAACTAGTATCTAAAAGTATATTTACATATGAGCTATGATCCTGTCTGATAACATTTTTCCTTCTATATTGTGTATTCTAGACAACAGAATAGAATAGGCTAATAGAGTTTACACTGTTCTATCTTGTGTAAATAACTTGGAGAAATATCTGTGAAAACTGGTTTGCTAATTAAAAAATTCCCAAATACTTTTTTTCCCCAACATCATGGTGCTTAAGTTGAAGCCTAAATCAAGATTGTGCTTCACTGGTGCTATATTAATGATACCTTTACAACTACATATACTTAAAAATGTAACTCAGAAAAGGTATTGGTTAAATATTTAAAATAAGTCTTTATATTATCATTTAAACAATGTCAAATACAATTTTTATTTTAAAAGAGTTTGTTGGAATTTAGTCTTTGAAAATATTAATAACAGCTTACAGCAGGTAGGCTATAAAATAACATTGTATGCTGTCTATTTAGTTTCTGGTTGAAAAAGCACAGCAGTACTTTAGTTCATTACCTTTGAAAAAAACAGTAACAAGATAATACAGCTGCCTCTGATTAAGATGTAAATTCTTTCTAATTAGAATGTAAATTCTTACATTTAAATGAAGACATCAATTGTCAGGATGCCATATGATATCTTATTCCACCTTGCCTGAATGAAGCCCTCGCTGTTCATCTATGGCACTAAAATAGTTTTGCAATCCCTTTGTTCTGTGATTCTTGTAATATTCTCTCTTCATGTTCCCTTTACACATTGCTTTTGTTTGTTTTCCCCCTGCATCTGATATTGTTGTGTCTTGGGATTTTGCAGAAATTTGGAATGAAAATTGAGTTCAGTCAGTGCCAGTATTTGCTTGTGCCTCAATTACTTCTGCTGAATTTTCCTCAATGCAAATCAGGCAGGTTGCATAAAGTGGTGCATGTATTTGAAATAATTAATTTTCCGTAAAATGATGGATCAAGTCCAATCAACCTTCATGAAACCTAAATAAAAGAATAGAGAATTAGAAATTAATTAACATTTTGTGTTGCTAATACTTTATTATGCAGTCTAAACTAGAAATAATAAGTTTTATTTTTGAGCATAACTTTTTCTATTATGAACTGTCGATGATAACCTTTGACATAATTATCTTGTTAGAATCTATCAGTGTAAGTATATCAACCTAAATGTAATGTTGTGGAAGGCATTGTAAATTAGTAACATTTTAAATAAGAAAATTAGGTGATACAGAGAGTTTGAGAACTGACCCGTTAATTATTTTTACATCCAAAACTCTTCTGCGGGGTTCAGGCAATATGAGCCTCCCAGTTGATTTTAAAAGGGTTGATTTCATTGAACTAGGCCATATAATAATAATCTTACTGGCTGAGAATGTATCTTTTTGCTGGAAGTGTGGTTCTAATCAAGGAAAGGTTTACATTCTGCTTACAAGCGCATACCTTCTCTTGCTTCTCCAGGTCGTTCTTCTCCTCACTTAGGAGCTGTATTAGTTTTCACTATGTGTGTTTTGCAGCATTTTATGCTGCTGAGTTTCTCCACTTACCAGACTGGGTCATAGGTAGTGACTCTGGTAAAGCATTGCAAATCTTAATTAAAATGGCAAAATACATTTTAATCTGACACAATCGGATATGTGTGTGTTGTATGTATCTTAATCATAATGCCTTTATGTACAGAAAGTTAGAACTACATCCAAATTGTTAGTAGTAACAGTTTATATGACGATTCCAGTTTGACTGATGCACTTGTATCACAGGATTTACTTAAAATATTAAGTCTAAAGATGAGGAAAAGATGAGTGCAGTTTTAAAAAGTTAGAAAACATTCTAATAGCAAAAGTTAACACTGGCGTTAGAATAATTTATATCTTAACAGTACTTGCCATAAAGCCTGTCATTAGGAATGTTGCACTGGGTTTTTCCAACTGGACTATAGCAGATTCACTATATTAACAGACACAGACACTGAACCTGTTTGTTAGGAGTCATAAAAGAGATTTGAATGTTGGATTATTTTTAAGGTGTCACAAGCAGAAAGGCTCAATATGTGAGGAAAAAAAGTTACTTACTGAACACAAATGTTTCCTGCTTTTCTCCTCCTTTCAATATAAAATTTTATTCAGTAAGTCTCATTTTAATACACCTGTAACAGTCTTATCAAAACAAGAAGTGAAATACAGTCTTTCAACTCTTTTTTACTCAGAATCTGTATAAAACATTTAAAATTCAAATTATAAGCTTAAATATATCCCTTCTACCCCTGAGAACTGCAAAGTAAGTGATCGTTCCTGTGAAACCTCCAGTCACAATGATTGATCAGTTTGCACACAAGTAGCTTTGTGTCCTTGAGGAACTAAACTGTGCACTAAATTATTTGTAAGACTTTATTCTTTATGCATGTAACTTTTACAGTCCACAAGAGTTAGGATATCTTATTAGATGGTCAAGTATTTTCAAGTACAGTATTAATAAATTTGGGGTTCTCAAGTTATTCAGAGAGTTTTAGCAGAAGAGATATTCAAAAATACAGGTTACACCAAGGTAGGCTGCATAATGTGTTGTGCAGTGTCTATCTCAGCACTGTCATCTAAGAGAAAACTGATGAAACAGAGAAGTATTTTATATGGAGAGGTTCCTCTGAAATTCTGGAAAACTTTGTCATCCTCATGTCTACTTGAGAAAAAAGTAGTAACAAACATGAACCTCTACTAGTAGGAAGCTTTTTATATATACATTCCTTGAAAAAACCCCAACTTTTACCTACCTTTTGTAAAAGGGCAGAACGTACCATGAAGAAACTCATTTTTTCCCGTTGAGGCTAGTCAATAGCAGCTAAGTATTAAGAAATTGCCCTTCATTCACTATGTCAGAGAAAACAGATACTATTCTATCTTTCAGGGTGATTTTATTTCATCAGCAGGTCCAACTCAACCCATGGCAATCTCTACACCTATTTCAGTGTACAGATAGACATCTGTGAATGTGGTGTTCAGTGATACAGACTGGGTAGTGCCAGGGCATGTCAGCAGGGCTGCATTCCAAAAGCATAAATATCTTTTGCATGACTCAGCACCATCAGGGACAGCTTCTTCACATTTTAACACTGTCTGTAGTAAACCCTCATGTATTGCTGCAGAAGTCCAACAAGCTATTTCCATTTTGCACATAAATCAAATTAGATTTGTTTTGCCTCCTGGTGTTATTTTGCCACTGCTTAAATTGGTAAGAGGGCTGTGTAGAGCAGAAGTGTCACCACAGTAAATGTTTAGAACACAAGCTAAACTTTGGGTTGAGTGTCAGTCTTTCTATGGATAATTTCATAGATTTGAGGGAGCTGTTCTGAATTTTGAAGTATTTAAATGCTCCATGAAACAGTTTTACTTGTCTTCACCAAGTAACTGCGAGGCAAACTGCCAGGGTTTATTGTACTAATCATTTGTCTCTACAGTTGGTGATGAAACAAAGACATTCTACCATATTAATGGGGAAACATCTGCCCTTCAAAAGAGAGAAGTCTGATTAAATGAAAGACAGTAACTTATATTGTCAGTATAACTTATATTGTCAGTATGAGAAAGAGTGTGGCACAATTAGTGAGAAATTGTAGGTCAGGTATAGGGTTTCTGTGGCATTTTTGGTCTCTTTTATTAATCGTGCCAGATTCTGCCAAAACGTAGGCATATGTGAAAACCTCGGTTTTAACTCTGTTAGCTAGACTTGCCAAAGACATTTAAAAGACACCAAACTAAACTATTTTTAATTGATTTACTATGGTCTTTATATCTTTATAGCAGAATTGCAAAATGCTGAAGCAATACCTTTTCTTCCTCTACAGTCACAAGAGGAAAACCTTTTTCTCACATACTGTGTTATGCAAGACAACACTAATTAAATGCCTGTTTATGATAATTGTGTCATCCACTTTACTTAGAAATGGAGAGGTGATGGAATGAGAAACAAATATTTTGAATAGATGCTTTCATAGTGTAAATTAAAGCAGTGCTGGGTGTATGAATAAGTCATGCTAAAGCCAGTTCAGATACTTTTTTGGACATACATAGCATTATTGTGCCTAATATGAACATTAGGTGTGGCTTTTGCATATATTATGCCCTGAATATGTCTCCAGAAAGCTTTCTTCTGAATAAACTTGCTTAAATTACAGACACAAGGACCCAGTGAGTTTAAAATATGCTTTTTAAAGTATGCGGAGTAGAAATGACAGTGGAACACTTTCCAGGTGTTTTGTAGTTTCATTTCCTTTATTAATTTGTGAAAGTTGAGAAATGCCCTCAAAATTGTGTATAAAAGTGTTCAGCATTAAGCAGTAAAATAGAAAAAATGCTGAGGGACCTGGGATTGTTCAGCCTAAAGAAGACTCCAGGTAGACCTTAGATCTGCCTTCCAATACCTGAAGGGATCCTACAGGAAGGCTGGAGTGGGACTTTTCCTAAGGGTGTCTAGCAACAGGGCAAAGAGGAATGGGTTTAAGCTGAGGAAGAGTAGGATTAGACTTCTCATGAAGAAGTTCTTCAGTATGAGGGTGGTGAGACTCTGGAACAGGTTGCCCATGGAGGTTGTGGATGCCTCCTCCCTGGGGATGTTCAGTAAAGTTCATCCATTTTTTTATTCACCATGGGGCTGTGCTTACTGGCTATTACAGTTCTAAAATTTTGAGATTTTAAAGTTGTATATTTTGTACCATAGCTGTCTTTGTGCTTAGTATTTATTTAACATTCGGAAGGCATTAATTACAGTCCAGAAGTCCAGCTGAGAGCATCCCACTATGCAGGAAAAGGGAGATGCCATTTTTGGAACTGAGTAACAGTAATCTGAGAAGTGCTAAAAGGTATGTTTTTAGCATATTGGTTAAATATTGTTTTCTCACCTTCCCCCATGCATTAAATTTCAGTTGTCAGTTTATTATCTTGCTGTGGATATCCGTTAGTGTAGGAATTAAAGTCAATGACTGTTCTTGAAAATGAAACTTTTTTCATGCATGGAAGTTATTTTTTCTCAAAAGAAGTGAGGCTGGTGGTGGCAAACACCTTAGGCACAGCCACCTGAGCCATAATGCTCACCCATTTTTCATAATGCCACGAACACTCTTGATGAATCTGTTTTGTCTGCTTGTTGATTCCTTGACTACTCTGAGAGCAGCATCTAATATGAGATGTATGATACTTCTGGTGGTTCTCATGTTTCCTTCTATTTGTGACTTCAAGTGCACATATGGTTGCCTTTGCTCACAATTTATTCATACCAAACCTATTTAGATGGTCTTTCCCACACATCCAGTACTGCAGTGAGATAGCTGTGGATTTCCTCTATCAAAATAAAGTCAGCAGGAAAATGTTCAGCGCTCACTAAACTGCCTCTGCCAAAATAATTGTGATTTTGCCAGCACTTGTAATGGTTTTCCACAAGTGCTCCATTGCAGTGCAATTAATGAAATTATTTTTTTCAATAACCATAGTGGAGGCTGAAGCAGAGAAATGGCAAAATCAGGCATTTAGTTGTATATTCTTACACCTATATGCGCTATACCTTGTGCCTGCTCTCCTAATTAGTTTTTATTTCCAAGTCTTTCTAGGAAGAGACAAGTGAGGGCACATCTGCTAGAGGAACAGTAGGCTCAGAGTGGGAGTTATCATGCCCACACATACTGCTGCTGATCCTACTTCATCCCACTAACTGCTGTATTTTCATTATAAGCTTGGATTCTGTTTCCCTCTTTATTACAAGGATGTTACAGTTCTTTATTCTTCGCTGACAGCTGGCAACAGGTAATGCTGGCTGTTATTTTGTTCACTCTAGTCAAGCACATTCATTTCCAAATATAACCATGTTTTGTTTGCTGTATTTTGTTCTTGGTGTGGTTGAATGCCATCCTTGGAAAGATGTGCATTGAGCTAGTATTGAATAAGTGGCTTGCCTTCGGCATTCATGAGTGAATTCTGTAGTTTTTGTTTCAAGCCTTTGACATGTCATCAAGTGTAAATCTATTCTAATGCCAAAATCCCTCTTGATGTCTGATGCCAATCAGTAGCTTTTCATCTCGAAAAAGGTAGTGAATAATTTGCCCTGTGGATATTACACAGATACCATATACGGCGAGAAGCAAAAAGAGGGGAATCCCATACCCATTTTTAAAATTCAAATAATCATGTTCAACCAGTTTGCCTTCCTAAACACCATTGGTAGTCTGGTACATTTTCTCTCTTTCAAGTGAATATTGAATACTTGTCTAATTTGCATCTTTTCGATGTGTAGAAACAATATCCTCTTTTCTGCTGCAGTATTTTATTTCATGAGCAGTAGCCAACATGCTGCAATATGTGAATTTTATTACATTTGTTATTTTAATAGGAAGCTCACATCTTTTACCTCTTTAAGCTTCATTAGTGGCTGTTTTATATTTAAAAAGAAAAAAAAATAGGAGGAGGAAAAGGCATTCGCTATATAGGAAGGTCAACATTTTCTTTGTGAATGCAGTTTGCACCCCTGATTTTGAATTTCAATGAACTGTAAGCCTTAAGAGTGTTGAATTAAAGACATAAAACACTGTAGTTCCCTCAAGAGCTCAAAAGTATGTAATTTCTTTCCTCAGAAAGGAGGCCTACTGAAAACCTAATGAATGTGTTTACATAGTTGAATGGCATTCATATAGTTTATACTCAGAAGAAAGAAGCAAGTAAAGCTTTGTGTTTAACTCCTTTTCAGTGTGAAATATTACAGGATTTTAGGGTGCATGGGGACTACTGTGATTATTTAATCCACCCTGCTGCATAATACAGGTCATAGTACTTTGCACAGTAATTCCTGCATCAGGGCAGATAAATTCTTCAGCTGTAGCAAACGTTTTGTACTGAGTTGGATTGGTTTAAACTGCCACCTTATCCTAAATCTCATATTAGTAATATTACTAATACCAATGCTGAGAGATGCTTTCCTTATTATTTCTGATAATGTTGAACTTTTCACCCAAAGTTACTCAAAACAACTTGCATGCCTTAGTTACACTTTATCGTTATTTTTAAATGTCAAGTCATGTAGATCATCTCCAATGTAGTTAATCAGCAACAGAACTTAAACTCATAATCTTTTGGTTTACCTAATAAATCATAAAAAAACATTCATTAGCTGATTCACTAATCAGTGATGATTTGGGGCTGAAAAATCTAATCATCATTATAGTAAGTTAATTTTGTCAGGTTTAAAAATTGCTTAAAATTACGGTGAACTCAGACTGCTATTTAAAGACATTTGCTACTTCAATATTGACGCACAGTTTCTCATACTGAAATCTTGAGACGTGCTGCTGTGTGTGTGTAGGGGCTGCCTTCAATGCCTTCATCCCAAAGAACTTTAATAGCTATGTTTAAACAGGAAATCATCCATGTATTATTTAATTGGAGCCTTCTTTCAGGAATAAAAGGCAATGGCTGTTCAAAACCTCAAAACTAAAAGTTTACTTTGGAGAAATGCAAAAATTATTTTCTCCAAATAAAATACCTGTTAGCATTAAAGCAGGCAATGAGTAATTATTTATCCAGGGTAAGATTTTTCTAGGTCAGGGTTAATAGCTGACCTCTTCAAAAATGGACTCTCTAACACCCTGTGGCAGTTGAACTCCAGATCTTGTATCTCATCTAAAAGATCCAGCGATAGGACAGATAATCTGACACCTGAACTACTAAATCTGATAATAAAATCAGATATCCTGACATCTAACTACTAAAAAATAGGAAAATAACAATTTTCCATTTTCCATTCTTTTTTTACCCTGTAGTAAATTGGTCATCTGTTTTCAGTTAATGTCAAGATGTTACCTGTGTTTGTTACGGTTTTGGTGTCTCTCTAGATGAACTAAGATAGATTTAGCAGTGGGGCAATGTCTGTAGCATAAATGAAAAATACTGTGTTCTAAGTCTGATTTCTCTGCTGATAATTCAGTGCTATAGTTTCTCCTTAATGAAATATTTTACCGTAATACTGTTTTTCATGTTTGTAAAGGTAGTTACAATGGTGTAGTCAGTGCGTCTCAGGGACCCACAAATATACAAACACCACAAGCAGATGTTCTTTGCTCTATCTAGAAAGACACCTGGCAGAGACTAAGCACATAATAGGCAAGTAAAAAA
>VWZE01018591.1:762456-769956 GCA_013396675.1 Eubucco bourcierii
GACAGAGTCAAATGCTTTACTCAGGTCCAGGTAGATGACATCAGCTGCCTTTCCCTTGTCCACTGTCGCTGTGACTTCATCATAGAAAGCCACTAAATTTGTCAGGCAAGATCTGCCCTTGGTGAAGCCATGCTGGTTCCCTGTAGCTAGATTTCTGCTGGTGTCTTGCTGGAAATTACACAAGAGTCTTCTATCACAGCACTGGAAGAACTGAAGTTTCTAAATCCTGGCCGATTACCTTAGTCCTTGGACCATTCTCTATTGGCATAATTTATTGAATAGATTTATTGGAGAACAATTTAAGTATGTGTGTAAAGTGAACTGGCTGATAGTGACTAAGGTCCAAAAAAGGAAAATAAATGACCTAAATAAAGGTGTCTATGATGAGGCAGAGTTATGAGTAGTGAATGCAGGAAAATGACCTGTGGTGATGTTTTTTGCATCATCAAACAGATCTTTCTTCAGTCCAAAGGTCGTATTTAAAATACAGATTACTATTTATAATCAGGCTTGGGTTCTGAAAAGACCTCACCTTGCATTGCTAAGTGACTGTGAAGAAGCTGGATTCAGTGAACCTGAGCACGGTCATAATCTGAAATCTGTATGTAAATGTTTTGTTTGGATTCTCTAGATTTTCCCTGTAGCACTGCAGGAAAAGGCCATACTCTCTGAAAGCCTGTGGTCTCCAGGAACACTGCTCTGCTGCTAAAAACCATTATAGGGAATGGTTGCTGGGCAATCAGCCATCAAGTAAACTGAGATCCCTTAGCTTTCCTGTACTTATCTTGATTAATGATTTAGCTAGTCATAAAATACAGTGTATTTGTAATTTTGATAGAATACTTAATGTTTTCCAGGGGACATAAAAATTACATCTCCCCTGTAAAAGCCTTTCTTCTGGTTGAAATAGGCTGTAATTAATATTATAAAGAAAATCAAATTGATGCAAATCTCTAAGATATTTTAGTGGCAAAACCTTTTACATTACCATGACAAATCAGTCTTGTCATTATTGGCTATTCTTTCAGTTGTTACACTTAATGAATTTATTTTAAAATAACCAGCTTACCTGCTTCTCAATCATTTGTTTTCAGCAACAGCAAAGTCTGATCCAACTTTGATTCGTATTCATAGGTGGCTTTCCATGCGCTTACATAGCACAGGAATTGCATCTGGGAGTCAAATGCTACTAAAAAAATGCCAAACTATCACGTTACATCTATTTCTCTAATTTCTTTTCTTCTTTGGTTTGGCAACATGGTCTCTAAGTATTGTATTTTTAATAGCAAAATATGGAGAAATTTAATTCAGACTGAGCAGATATACTGTTTTGAAACAAATCATAATGTACCAAGATAATAGCTTTGGTATTCCATTTGGACAAATCGTACAATGGCTTCGATTGGAAGAGGCCTTAGAGATCATCTCCTTCAATTTCCTTACTGTGGGCAGGGATATCTCTCTCTCATTTAGGCTTGGTTGCTCAAGACCTCATCTAGCCTGGCCTTGAACACCTCCAGGGAGGAGACATCTACAGCTTCTCTGACCAGCCTATTCCAGAGTCTCACCACCCTAATTCTGAAGAACTTCTTCCTGAGATCCAGTCAACCTACTCTTCCTCAGCTTAAACCCATTCCTCCTTGCCCTGTTGCTAGACACTTATGAAAAGTGCCTCTCCAGCCTTCCTGTAGGATCATTGCAGGTATTGCAAGGCAGCTCTAAGGTCTCCCTGGAGTCTTCTCTTCTCTAGGCTGAACAGACATAGCCAAAACTATCTTTACCAAGTTCCATAAATGACAGAAGAATGGTAACCACCTACATGAGACACAAACTGCCTTCCAAGTGTCCATGTATATTTTCCCACAAAAATATGAAAGTGACATTCATTCACAATGTCAGAAGAATATTATTTTTATGCTTTGACTCTACAGGCTTAACACATGCACTAACTTCTTTATGATTTGTTCTATCTCAGGGCTATTTTCAGTGTAATCTTTTTATGGGGCTATATTATGTATAAAAATATCGTTTTCTTGACATAAAATGTATGTTCATAGGACTGTAAAAATGCTGCTTCTTTTGGGTGCTCAGGACCATTAATAATGTTTAAATTATTAAAACATTAAACATTTTATTTCAAAGTTGGGAAAAAAGTTTCAAAGTTGCCTTTTTTTTTAAATGTATTCTTTCTTCTTATAGACCAACCACAAAACTTATCTACTGCTTATCTTAACCAGTTAGGTTTAGGTGGATGCATTCGTACCACTGTAAAAATGCTACACTTACTTAATTCAAACATACACAAGTGTTCATATGCATATACATGTATGCACATATATGTATATATATATATATATATATATATATATACACAAACACACAATTTTTCTAACCTTCTGAAACAGAGGTTAGCTACTTAAAATCCTTCAATTTTAGATATTTTATACACTTAAGAGAATTTGCTTGTGTGTTTATCTGCTGCCTTAAAAAACATCAGACTTCTGCAACCAGGTTTTAAGACCAAGTCTTCCTTGTGAAATAATTGCAACTGAGATTAGCAATAAGCTGAAGAAAAGTGAGAAAATGGGAAATAACAACAATCAAGTAGGCAATGATTTTTTTTTCTTCAATTGAGTACTGTTAGCACAAATAAGTTAAAAAACCTTAATGATTAATTCATTGCATCCTGTACAGAGAATAGATATTTAATTAATATATTTTTTAAAACCCCAACATATTTCATTTACCAAGTATATAACAAGCTTCAGAACTAGTAGTAGAATTACCTGACATATTTCAGAGAGGTAGTAGTAGTGTTGAGTTTGAAAGTCAGTGAAGAGCAGTTTGGTTTTGTCACCAATGAAATTCTGCCTTTGATTTTTATTCTTTTAACACTGACTGCCAGAAGAAATACACACTTTGGTTTTATAGTTACCTCAGAATTTCATGTAGGAAGTTTTTCATCTGATATGCATCAAATAAAAATCTGTTCCTAGTTAAACCAGGACAGAATGAACAACTTCTTATTTAACGTTTTCACTTTGCTCTGTTATTAACCAAAGCAATTGGCCAACACTGTACTAGCTAAGAGGAAAAGTCAGTACTGAAGTCAGGAGTTTCTTAGTAGTTGTGTTTGATAACAAAATACCTTCTTTAATTCTGCTTTTCAGAGGGGAAAAAAAAAGTAACTCAAAGTTGTAAGTAACTCCAGTTGTATGTAACATATTTACCATGCTTCCTTTTCCCCTTCAATTTCTTGTGACTTGTATGTGAGGGTAGTTTGGGAGTTGCAGTTTTAACCAAAATGTAATATCAACAAGAATTAAATGAATAGTAGATAGATTTTGACTGACTAAGCAATATTTTCGGTTTGGGTGGGGTTATTTTTAATGATTGACTTCATAATGTGTTGTCCACAACCTGGAACTATCTAGGTTCTCTGCAAGCTTTCCTATCCTTTAACACGCTGGAGAAAAAAAGGAAGGTGATGGTCCAAGAGAAGCACATGAAAACTTCCTCATGTTAGAAGCTCCAGCGTTTGGCAGTGCATGCCCTACTTAGCAATGTCTTACTGTGTATGTGATAAGATTGTTTTAGGCTCTTCATGACTCACTACTCACTTTTTCAAAGCTTCAGATATTTATGTTATACCAAGAGGGAGGAAAAGTCCTACATAATTAGTTTTGTTTACTTGATTAATAATTTTACTCATATACTAAATGAAAAGTTCTGTTTACTTTGATTAATAATTTTACCTGTATAGTAAATGAAAGTATTTTCCCTGAGGTGTCACAGATAGAGCAAAATACTTCCTTTTTCATGTCCAATTTGTTTAACTTCTATTAAAATGGATGTTCTTCTTCCAGCAATTCTGTGATCTCCTGCTTTTTTAAGGTCCTAATAAGAAAGTAGTACATAATGCTGGAGTCTATCTATTACTGCATAATACTGGAGGAACTTCTTTCACTAAAAATGTGAATGGGAATTTCTTACCTGGACTTAACTATGTAGCAGGAGTTGTGCCGAAGTTTATAAGGATGTTCAGGGCTGAAATGTAAAGAGGGAAGATGAGGGATGAACTGGATTTCCAAAGCTAGTATTTAGTTGGAAGTTTAACCTTTTGTAGCCCAATATTCTCTATAGTAGCTGTTCTCAAAATGACAGATTTTTGGCAACTACCTGATGTTTCTGAGGCTGTAACATATAAGAGATGGAATTATTCTTTCAGTAGAATCTTCTAATAAACTCAAGTAAAGTAAACAATCTGTTTGCTGCAGTATAACTGGTTTAGATTCCAAAATTCAAGTTCTCAGTTACTGTGTGGCACGCATGAAAATATTACTCTCTTTTGTTTTTATTATAATGGAGTTGATATGGACTTGAATGGAGTCCAATCTTTCCAACAAAGGTGTTTTCCTAGTGTACTTTTGGGTGCAAGTTATATTTTTGCAGATTAACTCATCTAGCTTGTAAAAATAAATGGCTTCACCTTAGAAATAGAAAATGTAAGTCTTGACATTACTCAGGCAGCAAAGAGAATACAAAATGTGTTTTAATTCTCACAGAATCTGGCTGAGTCGAACCTTATAAGCATGTTAGGTTACACAGACCCTTGGAATTTTGGGTTTGCTTGTAGGGTAGGAAATGAATACATCATCCAAAATGTTTTGTGCACTGTAATTGTGCTGTGGTTAGTTCACATTGAGTTTCAGTTAGACAAGAATGTGACAGGACCATTTAATTAGCCAATAAATATCTGCCACTTGAAGTTGACAACCTGGAAAGTAGTCTGCTTTGGCGGTTGTTATCCAGCACAAGTTCTGTCAGGCAGTATGTGTCATTAGATGTTGTGCAAGACCTTACCTTAAACTGGAACACATAAGAGTAAATGGTTTTAACTTTGGTTCTCATTCTGCTGTTAAAGATATGGTGATAAGAAGGGTGGAATATTTTAATAAGAAAAAATGAAATTATGAAACTCTTAAGTGACAATCAGCCTGTGTTGTCTGCATCGTATTATGTAATGTATCAAACTGCCTTTTTCTCCCACATATTATATACTTCAGACTTAATCACCCCAAGTTAAGTAGACATTAATTAAAAATGTATAATTATGTGTTTCTTAGAAATAATTGGTGTGATTAAAAAGTCACTTGTAATGACACAATGGCATCAAAAAGTTTTTCATTCATTTTTCCTCACTTTTTTAATTACAAATAATGGTATAAAACTACATTGCATTAATTTAGATAATTACATTATCCTACTGAAAAACATTAGCGCCTGCATGTGCGTAACTACAGTCATATAGAATAAAGTTAGAAACACATGACCTCTTCAGAAGTAAGGATTTTAATAATAGGTCTTGATTCTTAAATCTCTGCTTGCTCAGTCCATGAGTAGTGGGAACTCCCCTAGGTAAAATTTTTTAAAATAAGCATTGACTGTAACTGTCTTTTCCTTTTTTGTTTATATTTGTTGAAGAGCTACCCTGGTATCTGTTTAAAGACACATGCTGTAAGACTTGTATTTAACGTTGAAATATATTGTCATTGTGCTTTGTGGTTTTTCAGCGAGAAGTTATTGTTGTGGTTTTGCTTTTTGGGTCCTTAATGTGAGTGGAGGTGCTTTCACCTCACGAGCTGTGTGAGCAGCATATCAGACCTTTTGCAAATGCACGTGCAAAGTGCTGATCTCCAGTGGGGATTTTTCGCCTGGGTTGCCATATTTTCTTAGGTAAGCAATCTGATGACTTCAGGAGGTGGGCCACGTATGTTGTAAGACACCTTGTGGGGGTGTTAGTGGTGTTGAAGAGAAGCATGAGTGTTCCGGGGTGAGGTGCACACAGCTTTAACAACTGCTAGAAAATGTTCATCTGCTTAGGTGTCTAAGGGCAGCAGTCCTCAGACTCACTAGGACTGCAACTACAGTACCTCTCCGACTGCATCGAGTCCACTTGTTCTGGAAGAGGCCATTGCCACTGCCAGAGCAATATAGTGCTAACTATCCAATTATTCTTCTTACCAGTGGCTGTTAATGGGCCCTGGAATGGAAGAAAGAAAGGTAGCAGAAGAGGAAGAAGCAAAACTGAAATTGATCAAAACTCCCCATCATTTATGGAATTGCTCAGCATATTAGGATTTTGAACTCAGGAAACACATCCTCCACTGGTGTGATTTTTTGATTTTTCTCTGATAGGAAGGACATGGCAGCTACTTTATCCTCTCCTCACCAGATCCCCTGTGTGGAAGCTGAGGAATAGGACACAATTACGCAGTTAGTTGTGTTCCTTCTGTGCCTCAGTTGATATTTTAAGGAGAGTGTAGTGTCAAGTAGAATAAAACAGCAATACATTTGTAAAGGGGATATTGGAGAACTAAGAGGAGGTTAGTGAATGGGGATGTATCGGAATGAAGTTACTACATACAGAGTTTGGCATTGTGGTGCAAAGAATGAAAGGTCATCAGAATTCTCAGTGAAAGTATTAACTTAGAGAAACATGAAGAATAAGGGGAACCAAATAATTAGGAATAAAAAGCTGAGACCTAGGGTAATCAAATATTCCTCATGGAAGCACCATGCAGCAGGTTCATTTCTTTTACATCTTGAAGGAAACATGATACGTATTGTGCCCCAGAAATCAAGGGGAAACTCCATTAATTGTCAGTTACACATGAAGAAAATAATTTCCTCCATTTATTCTGGCATCTGAAATCCAGTTAGTTCAGGAGAGTGTTTCAAGACTTTTCTAGATTTCTGTTGCCATAGTAAAACCTGTTTCTTGCTTCTACTGAAATTGGCAGCCAGCTTCTGTATAGAAAACACATTATTATGCCACAAATGAACCTGAGATTAACCTACTGATAAGTAACACCAAGGTATTTTTGTGGCCTTCCCTGCCCTTTGCTGAGTATGGATCAGGGAAGCTGACAAAAGGAAAGGTATTCTCCTGGTAACAATCACTTCCACTCATGTTACAGAAAACTCACAAGAGCAATACACCTACTTTCCTAGCAATAAGCTCTTTTAAAAAGACTAATGCAATTTTCTCCACAATAGTGACAATTCTAGCTGAATTAGTTAATATCCTGCCCATATCCTTGTCCTTCTAGCAGTGACATTTCTATATTTAGAGTTTAAATGTTCTCTTGCCATAGTATACAGCCACATCTGTCTGACTTGTTTTACTCAATGCCTAAATGTCAACTGAAGCCATTTATTTATAAGGGATCCAAATGTAAGTGCAGTGCTGTCCTGTTCATATTTAATATTTTCCTTGTCTGGCAATCAGCATCTTTGACAAGGGCAAAAAAAAAAAATGTTAAAACAAATCTGCTCATTTTTTTAATACCTAGAATTCTATTCCAAAAGGTTTGTGCGATTGCTATACTGAATCCTCTACATAATTTTTCCTAAATCACCACTCCCATATCCAGATTTAGCCTGTTGTGTAGAATTTACCTGTAAATTGGACTAACCTAAAAGCTTTGACACCATTTT
>VWZE01018591.1:777456-801529 GCA_013396675.1 Eubucco bourcierii
CAATGTGATTTTTATATCTCTTTTTGTGTAATCAGTATCAATCACTGAGTAGCAACATGCCACAGTATGTTTTCATACCAAAACAGGCTGATCCAATATTACAGATATTAAATTACACTTCAGTGACTTCTGAAGTCTAAGATTATTTGGTAGGAATACTACAAAAGGCTTTGTTAGCTGCAGTTTAAAGCCATAGCCCTTGTGAATCACAGAGGATTAGTACTGAAAAATAAGAGGTATTAAAATATGCTTTATGTAATATCTGTATCCTTACCTGGGAGTTACAGGAACTGAATATACTTCCTATGCCAGTGCCAGCTTTTTGAGTGAGAAGACACTGAGAGCAGAAATACTCTTCTCTTCTGGCCTGCGTTTTGCCTTAGCATGGACCATCTGACAGTGGCATTTGCCATTGCAGAGCTGAAGTTTCTAGCTTATGAAAAGCTGCAGACACAAACAAGCAGGTCATCTAGTTAACAGCCTTGGTTTGTAAATGTGCAGGATTTCATAAATCAGCAGCATTCTTATTTATCTAAAAATTACTTGCTTTTAAAACAGAGATGAGTAATAATAGTTTGCAGTTACATAGCAGTTTTTCATTTCACTAGCACTGTTTTTAAATCATTCCATAACTTGTATTTCTCTACACACAATAATCCCGTAATGCAGACTCAGAAAATACCTGTACCAAAGAATGTGTCCATGCATGAAAAGTAAAATAATATAAAACAAACAAACAAACNAGAGAGAGAGAGAGAGAGAGAGGAGGAGAGGAAAAAAAATGAAAAGAGGAGAAAGCTCCAGAAAATTAGTCTGCTTCAAAAAGCTATTAAATTGTTCCTATCCCTGAAGCTTTACAAATCTGCTAATTGTTGTGTTCTGGTCATGTAATATGTTTCTGAGGAAGTTAAGGCTCTTCCCTGTTGCCAAAGCACTGGTGCTGTGGGGAGGAGGGACTGGGGGCTGTGTAACACGGGTAATGAATCTTCCCTTTGGGCAGCGCGTGCTCCAGGTCTGAACGCCCAGAAATGCTTCACAAATGTGCTGGGCTGCCTAGCAATGGAAATTTTCTAATTCTGGCTGACCTAAAAAAGTAAATAGACTACTGAGCACAGGGCTACTCCCAGGATAAAGCAACAATACCCTCTCAGCTAGCATTTAAAATTTGTCCCCCTACACACTCCTTCTTCATAACCAGCAACTTGCCAAACCTGTGACACTGGTCTCTTGGAAGAGAGGCATTTAGGGACATACTGTATGGGTGGTTTGCATTTTGTAGTCAAATGTAAAACAATGCAACTCACAGGACTTTGTGGAGCAATGCTGCATACCCCAGAGAGACTCTGTAGGTAGACGCATTGGCCATTATCGGTAGCACATATACTGTCATAAGTTATGTGTTGCATTTGCATGTGTAGTTAGGTACTGCATTTGTGTTAGTACACACAATGCCTGCAATGGATCTGTAGGAGGAAATTAGTACATGCAACATCTAGAAAAATTACTGGGGCAGCCCATTGATGGGCTAGTCCAGAGTGTCAGAGCAGCTCCTGTTGTCTCCTGTTCTTAGAGTCATAGAATCATTCTGGTTGGAAAAGACCCCTGGAAACATTGAGTCCAACCATTGAACTTCTTAGGAAAGTACTTCATTAAACTCTACATTTGCTAAAATCTATAAAGACAAGACACTTGAAATCAGTGGGAGCTTGCAGGTGATGAGTGGTTTAATAATAGCAGGCAGATCTTTTCAATTCAGAAGTCTGTTTGCATTTCTGTTGTCCCTCATTTTTGAGTTGGCAAATCAGGCACTAAAATGGTCTTTTAATGGAGACTCACAAGTGTGAGTTACCTGTCTTGGAGCACAACCTTTCCATGAAGTGTTGGAATCTGAATGATTTTATCAAGAAGCACAACACATTCTGCCAGTTGTTACATGTTGTTGCACACCCTCAGACAAAATGGTGGGGTTTAAATGGGTATATTGAGTTTTCTGAAGTGTGACAAAATATTTCAATTGAGACAGAAACCTAGAGTGAACTTTAACCCGCAGCTTTGGATGCAAACTCAAATGTTTCCTTAGTTTTCCAACATAGATGAAATTTTAGAGTGTGACACTAACATTGTGATATATTAGGTCTCCTAGAACAGATGCTTCTGTCTCTGCTGTTTCTCTCTCCTCCTCACTTTCTTAGCTTTTGTTTGTATACACAGTGACTTCAACACTTCTCAAGCCTCCTGGTAGAGAGATTTAAGTTGTTGTAGAGCAGTGTCGGCATTGCCAGCAATCCTGGAATGTTTCCAGTGAGCCATCTGTGGTTTGATATTAAGTCTGTACTTTGTGGCATGTTGTAGCCATTCAGAGAAAGAGATAGAGTGGTGGCACTGACTCCATATAATTGTAGGACTAAATTCCTCTCCTTGACCTTTTACACTCCAAATTAAGAATTTTTTAAGCTAGTCATCCAGGTTTCCTGAAAAATCAAGAGATATGGGCAAACTCTTGCAAAGATGACTCATCCTGAGTATACAGTGTAGGTTAGACTGAATGGCTGACTTGTAGACAACTGCAATTAGGTTGAATGAATCTGTCAGGGAAGAGATTCTGACATTAACATTAGCATCAATCCAGACTATCTGGAGAGCCCTAGAATTACACAGACTGCCATCATGGGTCCCACATTCTTCTTACGTAAACTCAGGGAGGAGAAGTTCAGCAAAAAGGGCAGAGCTGAAGGAGAAATGTTACTCTGCTTGCTTTGGACATAGATAATGCCACCAGACACTGCATTTGGAACAGTGCATCCCTTCAACCTTTAAACAATGTATACCAACCTCAGCTACAACATGCTTAGATAACATAGCTCTTCATGCCCTCCATCTTTACCTTTCTTCATTCATCTTCTCTTCAACTGTTTGTCATGTAATTTCTTCCCATATGCTTATTCTCTTTCACTCACTTTTCCCAGGGAATTTGTGGATGCTCCCTCCCTGGAGGTGTTCAAGGCCAGGCTGGACAAGGCCTCGAGTAACCTGTGCTAGTGGGAGGTGTCCCTGCCTGTGGCAGGAGGTTGGAACTAGATGATCCTTGGTCCCTTCCAACCTTACCATTCTATGATTCTATAATTATAAATATATATATCCCAACATTTTTCCTTCTGCCTGGATATTTTATCTTTCACTTCATCCTTTTTCCTCACTTAGTGTAGTCAGACTGTAAACTCTTCAGGACAGAGACAGTCTTTCAATATGTGCTTGACAAGAGTTGAATCAGGAAGTATTACAGTAGTCAGCTATGTATTTACTACTGATTGTAAGATTACCATGTATTTCTCTGAGTTTTGGATCAGACAAGCAGCTGAACAGCTGATAACCACAACTGATTAATCCAGTCCACTTTATGATGTGGGGAGCTCCTTCATTATGCAGAGACTACAGTTATATATATAAAGCAGGTCTGTTAACTTGTACATGTGACTTAGAGGACTCTATGCTGCAAACACAGCATTCTTAAGTATCAGAGAAAGTAAATCCTCCTGATATTTTTATCTTCTCCTTGTGTTCAATCACATATAGCAAAGTCTTTAACGCATCTTGGGGTTTTTCTTTAAGATGGAAGCACTCATTCACACAATTGTCCGTACTTTCCTGTCACTAAAAAGTAGTGACTAATGCTGCATATAGAAAAACCACAACTGTCTCTACTCACCCGTTACTGGAACTTCTTCAGCTGTCAGAAATCTCTTAGAGATTCATTTTGCACAAACAGGTACAGAACTGAACTGGTACAGATATCTCTGAAGGATTTTCACTTTGCAGCAGTCAGTGTTTAAATAAACCAAGTTTTACATTCAGACTCAGGAATTTAGATTTTAGGTACTTTGAATAGTTTTTTAGTCAAAGAACAGAAGCAGTGCCATATGGCAGATCCCAATAGATCAGCACAGTTTGGATTGAATTATCTGGATAGTATCACTTCTTTAAAGCAGATACACTGGAATGCTGCACCTGAGAGGCACATACTGAGATACAACATTCTGAAACATAAAATAGCTTTTACAAAATCTGTCACAATAAGAAGAAATGTATTCATGGTTCTTCATTTTGCCAGGCATCATTAAAGGCACTGTTTAACATTCTTTAACATCTCTTTAGCATTGGAAACCCACAACAAAACATCACTGTCCTGCAAGTGAGGCAAAAGTGAGAATTACACTGGGTTTATTTTACATTGTGGCTTGGATTGTGCATTAATGTTAATGAAAAAAAATAGAAACAAAGGACTAGTTACTTACTGTGCTTAATGATGACCTGTTAAGAAAGCAGTAAAGTTGGCTGGGAAGGTTAAGGTGCTCCTGAAATGTGAGTATCTCAGGAATTTGTGACCATTTGATCTATTAGTAATGTAAAATGAGACCGGTGGTGGCATCAGGTATGCCTGTTCCTTGGAGATCTCTCACCACATACACAATGGCCCTGAAACTGTGCCTTGGGGCACCGCAGAGCATCAGTGCCAGGTGCTGCCACTGTGCTAAAGGTATACCCTATGTCCCCGGTGGGCTCAACCTGCACTATTAAATCCTTCCCAAATAAGGAGAGCAGAGCAGGGCCAGGGAAGGAAACCAGGGTCAGCAATGGGTCTTGGTGACTGCCAGGCAGATACATAGTTATGAGGCAAATGCACTGTCAAGCTGAGAAGTCACAACAGCAGCTCAGGATCACACCTTGGTCAGCAGGCTTCATGGGTTGGGGTCTGGAACAGCAGTAGCACGGGACCCACACAGAATGCAGCTGCCCAGCAAAGCCAGAAGCACTTGCCAGGGCTTTGCCATCTCCTTTTCACAGAGCTCTTGCTGACCCAGCAGCCCAGTTTAGGCGTGCACAGATGCACTGTCTCGCAGCTGCCCGGGAGCACCAGCAGCTAATGCATTCTTCTTCACTGCAGAGACAGTTCAGTGGCTGTAGACTCATTTGGCGTTCTTCCACTGGTTCCCTCTTTTCTTCCTATGTTAGTTGCTTGTTTTCCTCTCCAAAGGCCTCCATGTCCTTTTCTCCTGCCTTATTCAGTATCAAGAAATCTCTTTCCAGTCAGGTAGTGGTGACACTCGCTTGACAGTATGATAATTTTCAAGCCAGTGAGGGGCTTCTCTCTAAGAGAAGGTTTTTATAAAGCTGTATTACTAACCATTTGCCAGTTTCTCCTTAAGACCCACCTGTTTTGTGATACCTACAAAAATTCTGACTTTTCCTGGGTACTGCACTGTTAGAAATAACTGCTAGTAATTATAAATGAGTAATTATAAATAAATTATAAATAAATAATAAAAAGACATGAAAGGGAAGTCATAACCCAAGGATTGCATTATGGACATCATAAGCAGAAGAGCAAACAGGAACGGGAACTCAACCCCTGTACCACAGACTGTTCCTGTTCTCTCTTGTATGGGCATTATGGAATGGGCAGAGTTCTGCTTCAAAGAGAAATAAGTAGGATATAAAGCTCCCCAACTAGGAGTTTGCATCTTTCATTTTCCCAGCATTCCTAAAATTCTTCCTCCCAGCCCCCTTCCCCCTAAACCAAATCCCTTCAGCTTTGGTGACTTCAGTCTTCATGGAGTTGCAGCAAATGGAACTAGAAGGGATCTAGAGAGGTCACTAACCCATCTCCCTGCCCCAAGGCAGGACTACAGTCATAGCAGACTAATAAGCAATTTTTTTTTGGTCAGAGATCCAAATAAATGGAACTCTAAAGATTTATTTTTTTTTTAAAGTTCAATTGTGAGAAGTTTACACTTAGTTGTTAAACCTTCATATAAGTGTTAGAAGAGTCACAAGGTTAAGTTCAGTGGGATTATTTAATATATATCACATTAAGAACAGACTAACACCTCTTTTTTTATGAGATTCTATAATTTTGTATCACATTATTATGTGTTTGTTTCCTTCCATGTTATGCTTATAATAGCTATGAAAATATAATACATTCAGGTTTAGATTTTTGCCAATATATATGTATCTGCTTACCAATATCAGGAGAGGTGGTTAGGAGAACTGCTGGTCAGTCTTCTTGATACTGAAGAGTTAAAAAAACAAACAAACAACAACAAAAAAAAAGTCTTCCCTTGGGAAGTCTGTTTTTTATAATAAGTCTGTAAAACAATCCCTGTGATACAATAAGCTGCAGTGGCAAAAGCACTTACTAGTGTTTGTGTCTGCCATGACCTGGATCTTTATGTCCCTGTCTCCCAGGAACACCATCAGTGCTGTGTTTGGTCCTTAATGCTGGGACGGGACTACCTGTTTGCTCAGTGTCCCTTCTGGCCTATCCTTTCTTATCTTCCAGGTCTACTTTTTCACACATACACACACACCCGTTGAGAACAAATAAAGTAATTAGAAGTTTTCTTCAGGCAGAAGGAGGAGCAGAGGCAAAGTATGTAATAAGTTTTGTCTGAACTGTTTTCCTTTGTAATACATGCCCTAAAGCTGTGTGCTTAGCTGGGTTCAGGGTAATTGTTCCTATCACCTCAAAGCCTTCACGACCTGCCTGATGCAGCGCGGGTGGGAAGCATCAGCACTCACATCATACCCTTGCCCTCGCTGTGCCTTGTCCAGCAGTAGTCTTCTTCCAAAGTCACTGATTTCTTCATCAAGTGAGTGATGCTGAAAGTCAGATTCTAAGATCCAAAGTTTAAACATTTCTGACAGCCTGTGTGTGAGTGAAAATACTGTGTGGGCATGTAATTAAACACAGTATAATAATGCAGATACACAATTAATTGCATAAAGGAAGTTGACTCCAGCATTCACCATTTTTTACACTACCAAACTTTACCTTTCTTTGATGCAGGCTTTAAAAAATGATCACAAGGAAGGTGATTCTAGGATCCTATTTTGACTTGCATGTTTGCTTTGTCCACACTATGACTATTTTGCCTTCAGATACTGTTGCCCTGCCAGTTTGCTGTAGGCTACAGGAAGTTTTGTGTTTACCTACAAGCTGGAATATTTTAGTGAAAATCTGCAACTGTTTACAGAACAAATTCAGATAAATGATTTTATGTCTAGAAGGAGTAAATGCTGTCCTGTGGAAATCCCACTCTTCGGCCCAGGCACGCTGAGCACTGTGTGTTCAGCTTAACCCTTTTCCAGACATGCGTCTGCTTTTTGGACCAGGAATAAGCTGCTACCTTAGGGGACACTGAGCAGAGGAGAAGGATGGGCAGGGGCAGGAATCGGGCATGAAAAGCAGCACCAGCAGATCAAGATCAACAGGAGGGAAGAAGAACAAGACGAAATAGGAAATGAGAAAGATAAGGGACTGAGGGAGAAAGGGTGGCCTGGCACAGAATTTGGACCTAGACATTAAGAATGGGAACAGGGGATAGAATATGGGCAGAAATAAAAACCTAGGGCTGACAGGAGCACGAATTAAGAGCTTGAGAGCAAGAATAAAGAGCTTGGAAGCAGGAAGCTGAGACTGGCTGGCAAGAGTAATCAGAGATGAGGCGTTCTTGCCATGAAGACCAGTTGCAGGATAGAAGACCTGAGCAAAGAGAACTAGGATTGCTCTTATGAGCAAAATCACCCTAGTTCTTAAAAGGCTGGTAAGAGAGAGACTGAAAGGGATAGAGGTTACAACCTCAGAAATAGCAGAGAAGTCTGGTCAGCAGAAAACATTTGTCCTAGACAGGGACTTTAAATGTGATTGTTCCTCTGCAATACTGGTGTTCAAAATAGATCACAGCCTACTCACACTGTCACTTACTGCCTCAGTTCAAGTGACCGCAATGTGCCTGCTGGTGCCAAAAACAAAGGCCTGTTGTTTAACCTGTGGATGACTGTATAATAGTTTGCAACAAATTTCCAGTTTGTTGGTGATTTAAAATGCAGGTTGAGGGTTTTTTTTATGGTGTTAAAGTATTCAATAGGATTAATATTTTCATCCCTATTTATATTTTCAAACTGCACACAGAAAATGTAAGGAATGATACTTTGAAGTGCCTGTCCAGACTTTATTCATAGGTAGCATGTGTGTATGTGCTGTGATTCAGATCTTAATGGCAGGATAATACTCAGTTGTTTTCAGAGAACCCTAGTGTGGTTTGTTGTTCAGAATATGCCTGATCTGATGTTGAAGATGGCATATGCAGTGAAATTTGCTTCCTGGAGAACCAAAAGTTTGTTAGAACATTTAAAAAGTGGGCTTAAAGAGAGGAAAAGGATTGCAGAAAGGATGGTCCTATAATTAAGGTGATTGAAGGATATCATTGAAGATATGCTATGTGCCTGTACCACTAGGCTTCTGTGTAATTATGTTACTTCAACCCAGCATTTTTATTTCTGTACTCTTACCTTGTGTCTCTCGCTTTCTGAGTGCCTGACTTGGAGTTCTTGAGGAAATGAAGTTAGCATTTGGTTGTGTGAAATGCTATTCAATGCTAACCCTTCTAGAAAAGCAAGTCCCAGATGACTTAGTTTGTGTTTCTGAAATTAGTAGATACCTTTTGCTTGTGTTTTCTGTGCTCCATTTCCCTGTCCCTAAAACGAAGGTAACCTTGCTGCCTTACCTCACAAGAGTATTTAGAAAATAACAATTGGTATTTGTGAAGCATTCAAGTGCTATCTACTGACATGTGTTACTGAAAAGCCATTCTGTCTTCAGAACAAGGTTTGAATAGTGTACAATAAAAACATCAGACAAGTTCAGAGTAAACAGTGTCAAGAAACAAAATACTGAGTAGCTAGTCACTAAATGAGCAGTGTGCATCCTCTTCTCTGAATAAGATGAGGGAGGAAGGGTGTATGGGTGTTTAATTAAATACTGTACCATAGCAAATAGGTCTGGAAAAACCAAATTCAGTCCCATCATCTAGTCTGGGAATCTTTAATTTTCGTTTGTTGTCTCTGAGTCTTTGCAACTTTTTAAATATACTTCTATTTTCTCTTTATAATGTGTACTAGCTAGCAAACACTGTGTTGTCTAAGAGGCTGTGTAAATATCAAAGGTTTCTGGTGTTTTTTCATTTGACAACACTTCCAAATCCAGGCTACTGTGGCAGGTTTTACAGTCGTTCCTTATTGGTGATGTTAGTCCTTGCATGAGTTTGCTGAGCCTCAGTTCTGTTTGTCCTTCATCACCTTGCTCTGAATCCATTTGGCATACTTGGCAAAAGGGTCCATAGTTGCAGGAGGAAGACAGTGGTACTACATCTCTCCTGAAGGAAGCTACCTCTCTGCCCCCTATGGCAAGGGCAGAGAGATGTTAACAGCAAGTGGGAGAAGGCTGGGTTAGCTCATTTGTCTCTCCACCTCCCACACACCACATAGTCCATATCCTGGTTATTTTTCAAATCAAATGTGACTGAAAGATCTCCCAGGTGTTCTCCCGCATTTTCTGGCTTTTTCTGGTCTGTTTTCCAGTGGTCACAGCCCCCCTCACAAAATCCAAGTTGTACACTGATTCTGGCAAACACTTTTCTCAGCAGACAAACAGGATAGGCACATAGCCCAGTTTATGTTGTGTTGATGTAGAAATGAGGCATAGAATCATAGAATCATAGAATGGTAAGGTTGGAAGGGACCTCAAGGATCATCTAGTTCCAACCCCCTGCCATAGGCAGGGACACCTCCCACTAGTACAGCTCACTCAAGGCCTCATCCAATCTGGCCTTGAACACATCCAGGGAGGGAGCATCCACAACCTCCCTGGGCAACCTGTTCCAGTGCCTCACCACCCTTACTGGAAAGAACTTCCTCCTAACATCTAGTCTAAATCTCCCCTCTGCCAGTTTAAGCCCATTGCCCCTTGTCCTGTCATTGCAGGACCTTGTAAATAATCCTTCCCCAGCCTTCCTGTAGGCCCCCTTCAGATACTGGAAGGCTACTATCAGGTCCCCTCGAAGCCTTCTCTTCTCCAGGCTGAAGAGCCCCAACTCCCTCAGCCTGTCCTCATAGGAGAGCTGCTCCAGCCCTCTGATCATCTTTGTGGCCCTCCTCTGGACCCGCTCCAACACTTCCATGTCCTTCCTGTGCTGAGGGTTCCAGAACTGCACACAGTACTCCAGGTGGGGTCTGACGAGAGCAGAGTAAAGGGGCAGAATCACCTCCCTTGCTCTGCTGGCCACGCTTCTCTTGATGCAGCCTAGGACTCGGTTGGCTGTCTGGGCTGCATGTGCACACTGCAGGCTCATGTTGAGCTTTTCATCAACCCAGACTCCAAGGTCCTTTTCCTCAGGGCTGCTCTCCAGCCATTCACCACCCAGCCTGTATTTGTGCTTGGGATTGTGCCTACCCAGGTGCAGGACCTTACACTTGGCCTTATTGAATTTCATCAGGTTGGCCTGGGCCCACCTCTCCAGCCTGTCCAGGTCCCTCTGGATGGCATCCCTGCCCTCTAGCAAGTCGACTGTGCCACACAGCTTGGTGTCATCTGCAAACTTGCTGAGGGTGCACTCCATTCCTCTGTCCATGTCACTGACAAAGATGTTAAACAGCACTGGTCCCAGCACTGACCCCTGAGGGACACCACTTGTCACTGGTCTCCAGGTGGACATTGTGCCGTTGATCACCACTCTCTGGGTTCGACCATCCAGCCAATTCCTTATCCAGCGAGTGGTCCACCCATCAAGTCCATGTTTTTCCAGTTTGGTGACCAGGATGTCATCATTGACCACAGTTCAGATCCACAGCTGTGTTTAACCTTAGGGATAAGGGGAGGACTGTAAGTGAAGGATGCCGTACCACAGCACTGATTTTAGAACAGAGAAATGCAAAAGCTACGTAGTTTGTAAACGGTGTGTACAGGGTGGGGCTGGTTTGAAATGGGAATTGTGCTTCATAAGCGAAGCGCTAGAGAGAAGCACACACATTTCACCTATTCCAACACTCAGCTATGTCATCTCAACCTGAGCACAGGCTTTCCTAATCCACAGGCATTGCTTTACATGCTTCCTTCCCTTGGAGAAGACAAGAACCCAGCACACGTTCTGCTCACTGAGCTGCGCACAGCCGGAAGTGGCCAGTGGTATAAAGCGCTTTGGCACACCTCTCATGTTATACCTAATTGCACAATCGCAAAGCCAGCAATGAATTGAACAGTCAGCCCACTGTAAATACAGTTACTTCTTATACTTTTAAAATTCATATAAATTTCTTGTCCTATCCTACAGAAGATGCAAAGTTATTGAATAAAAGGCAGGTGTATTTAAGTGTTGAGATGAAAGCAAAAGCAGAGAATGAGGAGAGTCCACACAGCCTTCTAATATACTTTTGCAGCCATTACTGTTCTCCCGTTCCCTTCAAAAGCATCTGCGTTTTAAAAGAAGAACCACACAGTTTAGCCTTTGCCTACTAAATCTTTCAAGAAATATGCTTCTTCCATGATACCAGTTTCATAAATTATTGCTCTGGGTAGAAGATGCTCAGCTGTCTCAGCTGACCGCCGTTCAGTACCTCACTGTGTCCAAAAGTTAACCAGTAATTAGCCAAATGAAGCCTCAGATTTGCATTCATTTTCACTTTACTCTACAAAAGCTAAATGGCTATGTCATGTCTTTTATATACATACTGAGGGAGACTTGAAATATTTTTGTCCTAGTTGAAAAATAAGGACTCTTATGAAAGGATTGTATGCTTGTGGACAACTGTGTAACCTGTAGTACATCTGGAAACTGTATGAAATGTTCCTACAACTCATAAGGGACAGCAAGGTTTGATTAGCATACAGGAGTGTGTTAGACAAGTGCAACTACTATCACTGCTTGGTTTTGGTAACAACTGTCAATAGAATGATGCTGCAGCCAAGGTGAGCCCTCTTCATCTTTTCACCATCACATCATTTTTCACCACGCTCTGCCATGAAGTGTGCATGTTTGAAATAAAAATAGACTTCTACTGTAATGCCATTGAAATCAAAACGTTCGATGCAGAGGTTGGCGTAGAGGCAAAGCACTTGTTTTTAAAAGAAAAATGCCTTCAATTAAATACTTCAGTAAATTTGGATTTTGTTGATAAAATGTTCACAAGGAAAAAAAAAATCTATTCCAATTTGCAGAATCCAGTCTGTTGAAAACATGCAAAACTTGCCAGGTCAGCCTAACAGTGTCTTGGAAGTGTTTTATTTGTGTGCGTAAACACTCATCAGTAAAGTCTGTGTTTTGAAATATGCTGTGTAAAATAAATTCTACTGCAATTCTTGTTTTGGTTTGGTTTTTTTTACCCTCTCTCTGTTTTTCCCTCTCTCTCTCTTTCTTCTCTCTCTCCCCACCTCTCCCTCCCTCTCCCTCCTGAAAATCTCCTGCCACAGCGACTGCATTTGCCTCCAGACTTGTCAGACACAGTGAGCCGCACGAGCAAACAGGATCTGGCAGAATCCGCCAAACTGCTGAGCTCAGGATGTGGTGCTATGGCCATGGGCAAGAAGCACCTGGACTTCTAGTGGTTTCTACTTAGCAGCTTCACTCAGATTTATGTGACACTCTAATTATGAGTGTTAATGACTTATATAAATATTTTTCTTAATGATTTGACCCAGCAGTCTTTAAAAATACATGTTATCATATGGTGCCGACCTTTTTTTTTTTCCCGTTCTTTTTTTTTTTTTTTTTTTTTTTTTTTTTTTTTTTTCTTTTTTTTTTTTTGTTTTGTTTTTTTTTTTTTTTTAATTTTTTTTTTTTTTTGTTCTGATTTCTTTGTACTAATTTTGGTTGTGTTTGGATTTTGCTTTTTGTTAAAGCTTCTATTATGTTGGGTCCTGCCATTGTTCTGCTCAATTGGAAACGTACAGTATTTTGTTCCTTTCCTTAAAACGTGAAAATTACTCCTCCCCTTTTATTTCCTCTCCATTCATATATCTAAATATACAAATGTATATTTAGATTTCATATTTTGTATGAGCAATAAGTTAAGTTAGATGGTTTATTGAAATAAAGGAATGAAACTAAGCAATTTGTTGTCGTGTTATTCCAAAAGCAAGCTACTTATTTGTGGGTTTGGGGTTGTTTTTTTGTTGTTGTTGTTCTTTTTGTTGTTGTTTTGTTGGGTTGTTTTTTTTTGTTTGGTTTTTTTTTTTTTTTTGGTTTTTTTTTTTTTTGCAGGTCAAATACCTTTCTTAAATTTTAGAACAAATCTAACATCTAATACTTTATTTTAAAATCTGTGAGATTATTTTTAGTCTAAGATGGCACTAAGAATGGTCGGGGCTTGAATCAAGATATATTATCGTTAGCCTTATCACTTACGACACATACTAAAATGCACTTGAATTTACTAGCGATAGAGAAAATAATTGATTTCCTTGTGTAGTTCAGAACGGTAATCCTAAACAATTGCAGTCAGCACTATGAAATTATGTCAACAGACATAATTCAAGATTGAAATTCAAACCGACAGCTACATTAATGCTGGAAAACCAGAAGAGTGCATTTGAGCTCGGGGAAGGGTATCACAGCAAGCTGGTCTAAAGCAGGGCAGAACCTGCAAGTATTTCAGGCTTCTGTACCCTCAGATGTTTTGCATATAGCTCTGTGTATGTCTCAGCGCACAATGGAAAGGCAAAGCAAAGCTGACCTGTAAATGAAAGTGGTTTACATTCTTTCTTCTGAGTCTGACTTCCATTTTGTAAGGTAATATCTTGTCTGCTGAACCTCCAAGCTACCCAGCTGTAAGATTGTATTACAGTTTCAAAATTTAGTCTTTATAATAGTGTATTACGTGGCTGGAGTGAAACTGACTCTTCAAAGAATATGTTAATAGGATGCAATCATGGTAACTTATTTTGATGGGTTTGGAACCAAGAGTTGGTTAAGTGCTTTGATTTTTTTTTTTTCCCCTGCAATACAGGTTCTACTTTATTTTTTCCTTGACAACACTGTGTAAAACAAAGACATAGCTTTTAAAACTGTCTAACTAATATGATGAATGTCAATCACTTAAAAAACTCCACTGTAGCATAAACACATACTGTATACAGCTTTTATTCTGAATTAGAATAATTGAATCAATGACAGTGATTTGCCAGGATGTCAAATCTATCCATCATATCCTGTCACTACCAGTTTATTTTTTGTGATCAAAATCAAAAAGACTACTATTTTGTCATCAGCTATTTCATTAGTAGTAACAATCAGGTTTTCTCTTCCACATTTTTTAGATATGCCTGTTATTTTTTTTTTATTATTTCTAAAGACACAAATCCTTATTCAATCTTTTCAAAATAAAGTTTCAGAACTGAACTGTCAGTTTAATAAAGCAAAAAGACATCTACTTTCTCGTGCCAATATATTTTAAATATTATCATTGATGTCTCAAACATTTTTTTTCTCTTCTTGTATTATGTGTAATGTTGAATGGGAGTTCTCATTAGATCCTTAACTGTGCCTTTTGAAAGTGCAGAATAATTTAAATACTTAGGATAAAGCATTTTTTAACAAAAGTGAAGTTTTACATAGGATGTCTTTTTAATGTAAATAACACAAAACACAGTATTTCTTTGTGAAGTATAAAGTCACAAGACATAGAAATTGCTGCCAACATACTTACAGAGGTTATTGACTTATCATATAGGGGAGGAAAACATCATGAAAATTGCAGCTGATCTCTAGTTAACATATTAACTGAAAGTGGTTAGCGAGTAGTGTGTGTGTGTTCCACTTATCTATATGTGTGTCCCATGCATCTGTAAGTCTTTGGTTTCAAAAACTTTGGTAGGTTAATATTAAAGCTGACAAATAGTTGGAATAATGAAGTGAATTCCTCTTGCAAATCTGGACCAATTTCTTTTCTGAGTCACTAAACATGCTTTGTAAAATAAGTGTTAGAGTATACCTATGTACAGCCTTGTTCACCTAAGGCAAAAACATGGAGCAAAATTTCTCTTCTTTTCTTCCAAAATCCTGTATCAGTTACAACAACATATGACAGTGACTTGGCTAATCCAATCAACTCGTCGGTGAAACGCTGCTATGTACGTGCTACCCGACACTCTGTAGGTGCAGACTTCATTTATTGCACCAAAAGCAGTCTTGCTTGGGAAGCAGAAGTGTTCATGTGGTGATTTTCTGTGGCTTTTCCCCATAACCGCTCTGTGATGGGCAACATCCTTCAGTTGTGTTTAACTAAGGGGTGCAGCTCAGATAATCAAAGAATGGATGCAGCCTCTTGACAGGCTGTTGCAGTGTGCCACCAGCTTCTTTTGGCATCTTCACAGCCCCCTTCTTGGCTTGGGTGGAAAATGTGTGTGATCCTTCCTTGCACTCAGAGTGTTCTTGTCTGCAGAGATTGCAGTACGAGGTTTTTTTGTTTGTTGCAATTTTTAAAGCAGAACTTCCTACTTTTTAGTAGTCTACAAACTGAAACCACCAAACTCAGCAGAGAAACAATAGATTCATCCCAGTGAAGACATTCCCAATTCAGCACAAGAACCTGATCCTTACAGAATTGTGACACACAGTCAAAGAAGCAGTAATGAAATTTAAAAAGCTGTGTCTTTAATATGTCAAATAAGAATTCTTTACATAATTCCTGTTGTGTTGGGGGTTTCAAAATATAAGTATTTGGAACACGAGAAGAATATTGTGATAGGTATGTCTTTTTCTGTGTTTGTAAAGAAATTTCGAAAGCAATTTCAAGGATGCATCTGAATTCAATTTTCTGTAACAGTAGCTACAAGCATCTGAAAATGGGCATTCAACTACTTCAGATTTGATGCGTGTGGTAGAATGCCACTGCTTTCATCTTTAAATTTAATATAAAATAGCAATGTGGTTTCAAACACAGCTTTTGGAAAAGTATCAAAAATCTGACTTACAAGAATCTTTTTCGGTGGCAGCTTTGGAAAGCAAGCTGTTAATCAAGGTCCTCTGAAACCACAAGGTTGTAACGTAGCCCTTTAAAATGTATATGTATTACAAGTATTGCACACACACAGAAATACACAGCTACTAAACCAGGATTTCGCTAGGATCCTATATTAGAAGTGTGATAAAGTATTATTGTTTTGGCTGTGCTGGAGAAACATCAGCCATCGCTACCTAGAAACAGGAAAGGAGATGGTTTTATGCCTTTAAGAAGTGGTGGAAGCAAGCACTGTGCCCCATGACATCTCTTGGGGGTTTTATTTTCTCTTGTGAGCTACCTGAGTGTGAGGCCTGCATTTCTTTTTTTTATCACACAGAGCATGTGGTGATGCTTGCTCAATAATGAATGTACCTGTGTAGAAAAAAAAATGAGAGTGAATCCTCTTCATCTTAAGAAAGCAGGCAATTTATGTGGAGGAGAAAAAGAAAACAAAAATTCCACCACCATTTTTGTCCATTCGTTCAGCTTCTTGTCTAAGATAAGCAAATGTTAGGGTCTTTATTTCTTTTCCTCTCTTCTCTTATTTTTTCTTAGTCTCTTTTTTTTTTTTTTTTAATTTTAATGTCTTCTGTCATTCTGTTCAATACAAAATGTAGCAAGAATTGAATAAAAAGTGTTCACTCTATGCTGGCAGAGGTTCAGTCTGAATGTTCACAGTCTCAGAATACTTTCAGCACTTACAGCATCCGAGATGTTCTCTATGGAGTCTTGAAAGATGAATTTTGATTTTCAGATACTTTTATTGGAGTCAGGCTGAAGCAAAAGCATTGCAGCAAACTCTTGCTGGGATTTCGTGGAGCTAGACTTAGAAAAGAAGAGAAATGAGACTTTGTTTGGGTTTAGATGTGATATCAAGCAGTTTGCAGTGCCAGTATTTTGGGAGAGCACATTGTGTGGAGAAAAAGACATTTCTGCCCTTCTTAGTATTTACCAAAGTATCTCAGAGCTATTACTCACAGACCAGGACTGCTTTGTGCAGGGCATTGTTCTTGGCCTGGGACTTGCACCACTGCAAAACAAATTTGCCTTCCTGACCTATTTTAAATCAATTAGCAGGACTTGTTGCAAGTCCTAGACCCCCCGTCTTTATTTTAAACAGCCAGAACTGGAAATTGCTGGCACTCAATTCCCAACCAGGGTGATTTTAATGGATCCATTTCCTCTCCAGGCATATTTAACATCTATATGAATCCAGCAGATGAACTGGTCAAACAGCAGATGTACATCTGCATGTATAACAAAACTCCTGCCACCAGCATGGCCTGGCACTTGGAAAACCTAAACTAATGAATAGAACTGAACTCAGTCAAGACCAGACAGAGAGTGATAGGCTAGGGAAAGCATTTGGAAGAATTCTTCATTCTGGTGATATTTCCATTTTGAAAGCTTCCTAGCCTGCATCCAGGACAGCTCAGCAATTTTGGAAAATTACTTGAGTAAGAAGGAGTTTGACAGTGCACTCTTGGAGATAGTGAACTAGCAAGTGCAGCTGTATGAGAGGCAGAGCCTTCCTAGGAGCCACCTCAAAGCTGAGGGGTTCTTTCCAACTAGCAAAGGGTCATAGATAGGTAGATAAAACATCAGTATGCCAGCTTCAGACAAGCAGAAAAAACTTTATCCTAACACTGGGAAAGATGGAAGCACAAGCACTATGATAGGTGAGCACAATTACTTTGTGCCTGATGGGAGAGTAGAGCAAGACAGACACGGTAAAAGAACGTATAGAGAGTAGCAGAATAGGGGGTCCATTTTGCAGTCCAGGCCTATGGAAGACTCCATGAAGTTTTAAATGCACCCTAACCCAAACAGGTGTGAATCAACAACAGTTCACACAGAGCAGGTGAATGGTATGTTGGAAAACTGTCATGCCCGACAGAAACTTAGAATGAAAAGGCTTGAATGCATGTTTGGCAAAGTAACAGTGGTGATTTAAATTCAGAAAAATCAAAGTGGACAACTTGCTTCTTTAAAAGAAAAAAAAAATTACTGACAGAGGGAGTTTTAAAAATAAATAAACCCTCCCCTGCAATATTTGAAACACAAAGCTGCAGACTACAGACTCAATACAAATCCAACTTTGCAGAGAGAAATGTAAAGGGTGAAACAGAAGCAGCTGCAAGCAGAAATACAAATTTTCTTCCCTTGTGAGAAGTTAACATATTTATTGTAAGAAACTGAAGGTATTTATCTGTCATATGCAGTTCCCATATAAACCAGAGTCCTTCTGTTGTCCTGTATGTAATATCTATGGAGTAACTGTTCATAAACTTCTCAGGCATAGACCTGACCTGAAGGAGGTTATCTGTGAATCTACAAATTCCTCTGGTGCAGCTGGAAAAGCTCGTATGTCCCAGGAGAGGAAGAACTGCAATTCGCAACCCTCACCATTTTTAGCTGCTGGAGTGTACGTGAGTGCTGTCAGGTGCCTGGAGGCAATTGCAACCTCTGCTGGAGGATTTCATGCAACTTACAGCTCCTGGCAGGCACCTGAAGGTAACATGGATACTCCTGGGTCACCCACAAAACCTCTGTTCACCATCTGATCCAGCTGCAGTTCAACTTAGGAAGTGAGGCTCCAGGACCTGAGAAACCATAAACTTCTACCAGTCCAGCAAGAAGCGATATTGTGGGGCAAATCCCACCAGCATCTTCCCCTTCACCCTTCACAATCATCATCATCTCACCAAGGATATTACCTAGTAGGATATTACCTAAGGGGAGGAAGGGTACAGAAGGCCCTGAAGTTCTCAGTTTGTTAAAACATAGCCACTGGAGGTTCACAATGGAACTTAAAGGAAAGCAGATTTCTGAGGGCCCATCTTCAAAAGAAACAGCAGAGATTCTGGCAGCTGGAGGTCTTATGAACATCTGTCACCCATGTCAGCAGTACATGTTGAAAGACTGATCAAATGGTTTCATTCCTTTGAGGTTTCATTTCTGCAGCCTCTGTGAAAGCACCTTCCTTTATCTTCCACATGATCATTGTTCAGAACTGTCTTAAGGTTGTGAACTGCCCTAAGTAAGCCAGCCAAGTAATTGTGTGCAGATACATTGGGTTTTCCTTTCTTTACGTCTAAGAGAATATTAGGGGAGGAATTAATTTAAAACACATTCTAAAGCAAGGAACTTGCCAGCCTGGCTCCTGTCCAAACTGTACTATCTTTACTACTCCTCATCTCATGCAGGTCGCTCCATCCTCTGCTATTTTCTCTAAGTACTAACCAGATAACGTATGTGAGAGACTCACCTAACATCATTCTGCAGCAGTAATCCAAAAGGAGATATATTCCATGATTTGCTTTCCACCCAGAGAGGACGAGCGTTTCTTCTACCTCTACCGCACCAGGAAGAGCAGAGGCTTCAGATGTCTCCACACATCTCAGCTGGAGACACACTCCCACAGCTACCTTCTCTCCACAGTAAGACCCATAAATCCTCATTGTGCAAGACCAAACAGCCAGCACAAGCTCTGCTCTCACATCTGCAATTTATATGCCTGTTCCTAATGGAGGGGATTGTATTTGGGTATTTCTAGGTGCCAATAACACTTTTGCGAGCTCATTAAGCAAGCAGGTGTCTTGTCAAAGAAGAATTAGTTTAAAAGAAGGTGTCACACCATTCCCAGAGCAGAAGAGCATTATCAGATGCACATGGAGCAAAACTCAAGTGCCAAAGCTGTGGACAAGAGCAAACAGAAACAAACTAAAGGAAAAAGAAAATTTTAAATTACATTTTCAGTTTCCTTAGTGCTGTTTATACCATGGAAATGAAGAGTAAATCTAAACCTTAGCATAACTCTAAACATGCACATATTACCTAGAGAAAATAAGGTCATCTATTTTAGCCAGTAATATCAGAAAACCAATTTTTTTTAATAGAAAAGGGAAAAGAAAAAATAAATTAAAAGTTTGAAAAAAAAGAACCAAACATTTTTGGTTCTGAAGAAACAGTGAAATAGGGCTACCAATGGCTGGAAAGCCTGAGGGAGGTAATGGGTGTTATCCATCACAGATTGTTCTTTGCAATCATGATCTTGCCCCTAAAGATAAATCAAGATAAAGCCCATATTAGGCTGCCTAAAGTAATCCAGTCCACGAGTGCATTTTACCCATTAAATTGAACCTATCTAAAAAGAAGTGGTGAAACCCCCTTTCTGTGTTACAACCTGGAGAGATCTCAACTCTTTCTGCTTCTGGAGCAGGGCACACACTGACTTGTGGTTACCTTTTAAAAGCAATTAAAACCAGTATCTGCACAGAGCAAGGCAATTCCAACATGTATGTCACCACATGCATGTCTGCTTCACCATGTATGGCTCATCATCTGTCTGCTCTGAACAATAACTGTTAGGTTAGCAGCCTTTTCACTTGTAAATGTAAATATTGTATCTAGAACACAATATCTGAAATACAAAATACAGTGTTATTAAGACAGCACTCACACATCAATTCTTGTGTGACTATAATTTGTGAAAATGCCTTAGGAGGGGCTTATAAATAAAGTATAAGGTGTTATTATGAAATACATTTTAACCAAATGCACAAAAATGCCTCATTCCTATTGAAATCAATAGCAAAACTCCCACTAATTTCAGTGGTAAAAAGAGGAGACCCTTGGAAATTGCTGTGTTACACTGAGCAACACATTACAGCAGATTTCAATCTTCATAAGTAGCAACAGCTCCAGAAGAAGAAAGGAGATGAAAATGGATATTAGAGGAGGCTGTTCGGAGCATGCTGAAGATTTTCATTTCCCACTGACGCGGCTGGTCGCGGTGGCTGGCGAGGCAGCACGTCCCCATGCGTCCGCACACGGCTCCCTCACCCACTGGCAATGGCACTGCGAGGCTGGTTGGGTGCTGGGGCTGCTCTGGGGCTTCGCCTGCCCTCGCAGCAAGCAACTGGGCACTGGCACCAGTGCTCAGGCATGGGAGCCCCTGCACACTCAACCGCACCCCCACACACCCTGAGGAGGATGCTCTTGTCAGGGCTGTGGACGGCTGCCTGTAACCCGCAGACCCCAGCACGCACAACAAGAGCTCTTCAAGGCAAGCAACGCCCAGGGCATCAAATGCCCTAACTTCTTCCCAATGTGCAGCCAGCCAGGGACTTTTCCCCGCCGACCTCTTCCCATAGGGCACAATAATGTGCCAGTGAGCCAGAAATGTCTCCTCTCCGCCGAGGCCAGCTAGCCTGTCACCGAAATATGCTCAAGGTTCATCCGCGCATGCAACTGCTTTATAGCATTGCTGCAGCTGCAGAGGTGCCGGGCTGTGAAAGGCTGCAGCCCCACAGCACAGCTTGCCCCGAAGGAGGCTCCAGCAAGGGGCTTAGAGGGCTGGAAATGGCTCGATGGAGGTCACCAGCGGCTGGACTGCAGGCAGTGGAGCTGCAAGGCTGAGAAAACCCAGGAAGGGCTATGAAGAGCTACAAGGGGCTGCCTCTGCTCGCGTATCAGCACCTGCAGGAATAGCAAGCATGGCACAAAAGCTCTCGAGGGAGAAAGGCATGAGAAGCTCATTTCCATTCCTGGTTGAGCAGAAGTTGGCATTTAGATAACAAACTACATTAGTAGGCATAAACATGCTAAATGGCTATATAAATGCTGGGTTTGTACCTGTAATTAATTGTTCCCAGGATCCACTTAGCTATGGAAGAAGGGACTTGCCTATTGTGGTGTTTAATGCAATCTGTCCATATCTGGACAAGCATAATGTGCTTGTGATTGTCTGATAGGTATACAAATATATAAAAATTATAAATATGTCTCATCAATATTTGCCAATGGATGGCTTCTGGGTAATTAAAACTATTTCACATTGATATAACAAATACACTTAAAACTGACCAGTATCAATTAAAAGGATAGATTTAAATCTAAAGTTTTTGCACAATTTTGCCTGCTTTGGGCTCTTGATTTTGCTAACTGTCATCTCCTGCTTTGAGTAAAGCTCCTCTTTGTCCCTGAAGGATTTGGGGTTTACGTGCATTTAATCTCATCTGCAGTGTCGCGACTACCTCAACACCACAACTCTGCTACTCTAAGTTTACAGTGAAGTGTTATCTGCGGTGACAAATGCGCCGAAAGGAAAACATAACCAGCCTAGATGGTATCTTTGCTTTACAAAGGCTGCTTGTGATGCCTGTGCTTTGACTCAAAACTCCCTGCACACTGGCTTTTTAATCATGAGATCCCTTTTTCAGCACAGCATCGCGAGTAACAACTGCACCACAATGAGCCAGCTTCATAGATATGGGAATGTTTAGATTTCCCTGCCAGTGACTAAAGGCCTTTAGCTTTCACTAGCCAGTCCCAGCTCACATTGTTGTTGCCTGTTGATTTGTCTTCTCTCATTATTCCTTGACATGCAGCTCTCCACCCACGCCCACACTAACAACCCTCACACAAAGCGCATTGAGGTATTAACCAGGTTACAAGTTCAATGGAAAATTACACTAAGATTGTGCTGTGTGGCAATATAAAGGGACGGTATTCACTCTCCCAAAGAGCCTGTTAAAAACACAGCTGGGCTGGGTTTTTTCCTTTTTAAGCATCCTAACAAAAACCATTTTCAGAAGTCAGGGATGTATATTTGCATGTATGTGTGTCTCTGTGTACTTTATGTACGATTACAACAGATAGACACAGACGTGCATCATGTCTCCACCACTGACTGGCACAATGCAAACTCCCCGCAGGAAATTCTGCTGGATTCTGGAGTTCGTTTAGGGCATCCCCAGAAATCCTAACTAAATAAACAACCTCCTCCTGCTCTCGGTTGCAGTTAGATACGTGAACCTATCTTCTTTTTGTTAGCCCAAATTACAGGCTGGTGGAAGGGCTGAAAGTCTATAAAAAACGTTTCTTAAGAGTCCTTCAGTACTGAAAACTGAAAATAAATTCAAAATAAAGCTTAATGAGATTAACCTAACACAGTAACAAAATTTGCAACACCACACTATAAGGTTAAAAAGAAAATAGTATAATAAAGGAAATACAAAGGCTTTGGCATGATTTTTACAATCAACAATGGTTAATTTTGATATGTAGTTGTGAACAACTTCAAAACACTTAAGTTTAAAACTCTTGCAAGCACTTTTAATTGATTAGGAATGAATTCTAGATGCACAAAAATGATTGGACTGTGAACAGTAGCACAACTATATCTAAGAACAATTAACTCTTGCCGACCAAAAAGAAACGTATGATGCATGAAAATGTGTATAAAACATCTATAGAATATTCTTGTCAAATATAAATGAAATTAACTTTATTATAGAAATCATTCTGGGAGATTTCTAGGGAAGACAAATACTTACATTTCGACATAAAACAAATCGGATTATATCGAAGACACAATCTACCTTTTTAGCTATCAAACTCTTTTCTTCATCGAAGTTCTCTCTTAACCCCTGTTTGCACATAGCTTCAGCCGTTAACAGCCTTTGGAAATACCAACAGATTTTTTTTTTTTTCTTACATAATTCTAGTGCGTACTGTTCCAGGTTTAATTATATGCAATGGAATGATACAAACTTGGAACATCAATCCATAATCTATGAACAGATTGGTAGAAGTATTCGATATATCTTGATAAAACTCTTAAATTCGTGGCAAAGCTTGTTGATCATGGCTTCTTTTTTTTTATTTTTTTTTTCCTTTTCTTTCTTTTTTTTTTTTAAACAACTTCATGACCAACACAGATCAAACATCCATCCAGTCTACATTGTTCTTTTTTTTTTTTTTCATTATAACATACAAATGCCCATTTACAAATAATACACCAAAATGAATAAAAGTTTGGATACCAAAATGAAGATTTGTTCCAACTGATATAATGCCTTCAGTGTACAAAGGTCCATGTGAAAGTCTTTTCCATGTGTTACAGCGTAGGGCACAGTTGCAGTACAGAAGTACTCTGAGAGCCATTCTTCCTTTATAAAATACTGCTGAACATCCAACTGTTGTCCATATAGTCATTTACGGAATTAACACATGTTTTACTGTAATCTTGGCCAGTATTGAGACATATCAGGTTCACTGCCAGGAACTTGAACTGGAACTGACACTCCAGGGGAAATGAGACCTGAAAATTGAGAGGAGAGAGGAATATTTTAGTTTTTCTAATTTTTGCTTTACAGTTTCACGTATTTGTGCTTGCGTTCTGGTGAGTACTAAATCTCATCATCTACCAGCCTGTAGAATCAGGTTGGGGGGG
>VWZE01018592.1:656-46430 GCA_013396675.1 Eubucco bourcierii
AAACCTGAACCCCCCCAAGCACACCCAAAACCCACTAAGGACACAGCAACTCAACCCTTGACCCCACCAGCACACCAAAAACCCCACCAAGCACACCCACCAAATCACCCCTGAACCCCACCAGATCACCCCAAAACCCCACCAAGCACACACCAAGTCACCCCTGAACCCCACCAAGCTCACCCAAACCCCACCAAGCACACACCAAGTCACCCCTGAACCTCACCAAGCTCACCCAAACCCCACCAAGCACAAACCCAATCCTTCAAGCCAACAAACACAACCCCCAAACTAAAACCTTTAAGCCTAACCAATCACTCAGCTCTCCCAGGCTGCAAACCACTGCCTCTGCAGGTCCTGCACAGACAGAGGAGCAGGGAAGGGAGGGGGGATGTTGGCAGAGGTCTTGCAGAGGCATTCCAAGTGTTGGGAATTGGTGGCTCTTTTTTAACAACCCTGCAGGAGGGTTTCTGCTCCATCTGCATGAGCCACAAGCACAGGGGCATCCTTCAAGGCATTCATTCTGCACCCCAAACACTCCCAGGAGTGGGGAGCACATTCTCCTTCTGCCAGGAGTACTCCTCTGGGGTGAAGTGCAGGAGGCACCAGCTCAAATGTAACCCCCTGGCAGCTCCCACTCTAAGTGATTTGCCCTTTTTGGCTGGAGGGTTTCCAGTGCATGTTGGTTTCAGGCTGGTGCTGGGTCTCAGAAGGGCAACAGAGGAGGGTCCTGTGTGAGAAGCTCTTTGCAGCTCTGGCTCAAGGCACTGCTCCAGCAGGACACTGAAGTGTTTGGTGCCATAAAGCAATATGGTGCTTTAGGCTGAGTATGGTTCTGGATCAATCACAACCCCAGGACGGAGGAGTTGGAAGGGATCTCAGGAGATCATCCAGTCCAAGCCCCCTGCCAGGGCAGGTCACACAGGAACACATCCAGGTGGGTTTGGAATGCCTCCAGAGATGTAGACTCCACCACCTCTCTGGGCAGCTGCTCCAGGGCTCCAGCAGCTTGAATTACAGATGTTCCTCGTCATGTTCAGATGAACTTCTGCTGTGCCACTTTGTGCCCCTTACTCCTTGTCCTGGCACCAGCACCACTGAACAAAGCCTGGTCCCACCCTCCTGCCACCCACCCTTGCAGTACTGAACAGCACTGAGCAGATCATGCAAACTGGGAATCTTCACAGGAGTCATTCTGGGCTATGCCCTGGCCTGGCAGTTCCTGACTGTGCCAGGGGGAGAGGCAGAGGCCCAGCCCTCAGCTGAGGGGCACTCACCAGGTCTGCCATGTTCACCACCGACTTGGCGTAGCTGTTGGTGTGGCCCACGGACAGGCGATGCTTCTTGCACTGCCAACACAGACAGCTGCTGACACACACAGCTGGCACAGGGGCTGGGGCTGCAGGGGCATCTGCAGGGCAGCCAGGACAATCCCTGCCAGAGCAGGGGCACCCAGGGCAGGACACACAGGAACACATCCAGATGGGGCTTGAAGGCCTCCAGAGCAGGAGACTCCACAGCCTCTCTGGGCAGCCTGCTCCAGGCTCCAGCACCCTCACACCAAAAAGGTTTCTCCTCATGCTGAGATGGAGCCTCCTGGGTCGCAGTTTGTGTCCTCTGCCCCTTGTCCTGTCACAGGGCAGCACTGAACAGAGCCTGACCCCTGCTGCTTGCCCCCAGCCCTCAGGTATTGATCAGCATGGAGCAGATCCCTCTCAGGCTGCTCCTCTGCAGGCACAACAGCCCCAGGGCTCTCAGCCTTTCCTCCACCACCTCCCTGCGCAGCCTGTGCCAGGCTCTGAGAACCCTTTCAGTCAAGAAGCTTCTTCTCATGTCCAACCTAAACCTCCCCTGGGGCAACTCAAGGCCATGTCCTCTCCTCCAGTCCTTTGCTCCGAGGGAGCAGAGCCCAACCCCAGCTGGCTGCAGCCTCCTCTCAGGGAGCTGCAGAGAGCAATGAGCTCTGCCTCAGGCTCCTATTCTCCAGGCTGAACGACCCAATCCTGGGGACACTCCCTGGCCAACAGAGGCCACTTCAGCCCTGGCTAAGGAGACCACAAGCTCCTCTCCTAGGGCCACCCTGGCTTGGCCCCACCCTGCCCCTTGCTGTTTGCTCTGGTGGAGCTGAGGTGCCACGGGGCTGGGCAAGGGGGTGGGTGCTGCAGGGTGCCAGCCTCACCATCAGGTGGTCGTTCACAATCATCAGTTCAATGTATTTGGTCTCCTCTTCAACCTTCCGTGGGATCCGACGAACCTGCAGAGAGAGGACAACTGCAGGAGTGCATCAGGGAGGTAAGGGCCTGAAGATGCCTGCAGCTCCTCTCTTGGCTTAGTTCTAGTCTCAGATGCTGAAGGAATTTCTGGTGCTTAGCTGCAAGAGTTCAAACAATTCTTTACCCTCCAGCAGGACATTTCCTTGACCTTGAAGAATGAAACCAAGTCCTTCAATCCATCTAATTCCAACTTTGGGTGGTTTGAGAGAATGAGGACCCTCAGGGGGAGTTCTGCCTCTAAAAGTGGCCCTAAGCTTTGGTTTTATTCCAGAGAAAGGGACTTCTTCTGTATTCCCCCCAAAAAATCTCTGTGACCATTCCCTTCTCCAGCCTCACACCAACAGGTTTGCACCTCTGCCTTTAGAAGGACTTAAGGCTGTGTCCTGCTCTTCCTGGGGTTTCCAGGGGAGTTGTGATATAATTCCAAAGCACACAACAATGGCAAGATGGCAGAGAGGTAGCAAACCTCCTGCCACCAAGGGAGACCCTCCCTAAGGGCTTCTGCCACTTCTCCAACATCTCTCTCCCTTCTCTTTTGCCTCTGAGAACTTTGTACTGGTTCACAGATTCACAGAATGGTTTAGGTTGGAAGGGACCTTAAAGCTCATCCAGCCCCAGCCCCCACCATGGGCAGGGACACCTCCCCCCAGCACAGTTTGCTCCAGACCTCATCCAGCCTGGCCTTGAACACCTACAGGGAGAGGGCATCCTGCAGGGAGGGTGAGTGAGTGCTGAGTGAACACTTTGTCTTCCTGGACAAATGAGTGGGGCAGACACACAGCAGCCCTGGTGGCACACAGCTCCCAGCAAGCAGGCTGGCACCTACCTGCCTCCTCCTCCTTCTGTGCCTTGGCTTTGCAAGCACCTCCTGTGCTGTGGTGTTCATGTGCCAGAGCTCTGAGCAGAAAGCACAAAACAGGGCAGAGTGACAACATCAAAGACTGCCTGGGGCTGGAAGGGACCAACCCCATCCCCACCATGGGCAGGGACACCTCCCACTGGAGCAGGCTGCCCAAGGGCCCAGCTGATCTGGCTTTCAACGCTGCCAGGTTGGGAGCCTCCACGGCTCCTCTGGGCAGCCTGTCCCAGTGCCTCCCCACCCCAATGGGCAGGAATTGCTTCCTCATGGTTCATCTCAGTCCAGTTGCTGCCAGTCTGAAGCCACCCCCACTCCTCCTGACACTGCAGGCCTTTGCCAAGAGTCTCTCCCCAGCCATTCTGCAGCCCATTCAGGTCCTGGCAGGCTGCTCTGAGGTCTCCCTACAGCCTTCTGTTCTCCAGGCTGCACAGCCCCAGCTCTCCCAGCCTGTGCCCACAGGCTCCAGCCTCCACTCATCTTGGTGGCCTCCTCTGGACCTGCTATAACAGTTCCATGTCCCTGAGTTGGGGGCTGTCCTGGTAGGTTTAAATAGACCAAAACTGGCTTAGACATGTCCTGGCTTGCCCAGCCATGTTGTTCTGCTCTCCCTCCTTCTGCCATGGGGAGAAGCCACTGCAGGAAGAGGACAAAGAACCTGGAGCCACTGAGTCTAAGGACTTTGGCTTGCCCAGACTTGTTTTGCATCCTGTGGTAAACAAGATACACACACGCTTGGCTTGTGCCTGCCTTGTGCAAGGCCTGTGTTTTTCCCAAATTTGGGTGAAGTAAGCCTATGGCTTCACCTAATATGGTCCATCTTGGCTGACCGCAAGTGGTGCCGACCGCAAGCAGGGTGCTGACCACAAGTGGTGCTGACTGCAAGCGGTGTGCCGACCGCAAGCAGGGTGCCAACCGCAAGCGGTGCCGACCGCAAGCAGGGTGCTGATCGCAAGCGGTGCTGACTGCAAGTGGTGTGCCGACTGCAGGCAGGGTGCTGACCGCAAGTGGTGCCGACCGCAAGCAGGGTGCTGACCACAAGTGGTGCTGACTGCAAGCGGTGTGCCGACCGCAAGCAGGGTGCCAACCGCAAGCGGTGCTGACCGTAAGCAGGGTGCTGATCACAAGCGGTGCTGACCAGAAGAGGTGTGCCAACCACAAGCAGGGTGCCAACCGCAAGTGGTGCTGACTGCAATCAGGGTGCTGACTGCAAGCAGTGCTGACTGCAAGCGGTGTGTTGACCACAAGCAGTGTGCTGACCGCAAGCGGTGCTGACCGCAAGCAGTGTGCTGACCGCAAGAGGTGCTGACCGCAAGCGGTGCTGACCGTAAGCAGGGTGCTGATCACAAGCGGTGCTGACCAGAAGAGGTGTGCCAACCGCAAGCAGGGTGCCAACCGCAAGCGGTGCTGACCGTAAGCAGGGTGCTGATCACAAGCGGTGCTGACCAGAAGAGGTGTGCCAACCACAAGCAGGGTGCCAACCGCAAGTGGTGCTGACTGCAATCAGGGTGCTGACTGCAAGCAGTGCTGACTGCAAGCGGTGTGTTGACCACAAGCAGTGTGCTGACCGCAAGCGGTGCTGACCGCAAGCAGTGTGCTGACCGCAAGAGGTGCTGACCGCAAGCGGTGTGGTGACCGCAAGCAGTGTGCTGACCGCAAGAGGTGCTGACCGCAAGCGGTGTGGTGACCGCAAGCAGTGTGCTGACCGCAAGAGGTGCTGACCGCAAGCGGTGTGGTGACCGCAAGCAGTGTGCTGACCGCAAGAGGTGCTGACCGCAAGCGGTGTGGTGACCGCAAGCAGTGTGCTGACCGCAAGAGGTGCTGACCGCAAGCGGTGTGGTGACCGCAAGCAGTGTGCTGACCGCAAGAGGTGCTGACCGCAAGCGGTGTGGTGACCGCAAGCAGTGTGCTGACCGCAAGAGGTGCTGACCGCAAGCGGTGTGGTGACCGCAAGCAGTGTGCTGACCGCAAGAGGTGCTGACCGCAAGCGGTGTGGTGACCGCAAGCAGTGTGCTGACCGCAAGAGTTGCTGACCACAAGCAGTGTGCTGACCACAAGCAGTGTGCTGACCACAAGCAGTGTGCTGACCGCAAGCAGTGCTGACCGCAAGCAGTGTGCTGACCGCAAGAGGTGCTGACCACAAGCGGTGTGCTGACTGCAAGAGGTGCTGACCGCAAGCAGTGTGCTGACCGCAAGCAGTGTGCTGACCGCAAGAGGTGCTGACCGTAAGCGGTGTGTTGACCACAAGCGGTGTGTTGACCGCAAGCAGTGTGCTGACTGCAAGAGGTGCTGACCGCAAGCAGTGTGCTGACCGCAAGCAGTGTGCTGAAAGCAAGAGGTGCTGACCGCAAGAGGTGCTGACCGCAAGCGGTGTGGTGACCTCAGGAACCTTCTCTTCGAGTTCAGTTAATGTTTCTGTATTACTGCTAGTTACTTGTTGTAGATGCTGAGTTACTCCTTTGTGTAATGTTTCCACGAGCGTGCGAAGAACTGATGATTATTAAAGTCAGTGGTCGGGGTGGGGGGGGTGAGACTCCTGAATATCAATATTAATTTTGAAATAAGTATCATCTCACATTAATTCATACCCCTCCATTACAGGGGCTCCAGAGCTGGCCCCAGGACTGCAGGTGGGGTCTCAGCAGAGCAGAGGGCTCGGTGTGGTACATCGGTGCCCCTGCTGCCATGTGACGGCAGCAGGACCTTCCTCCACACATCAGCTGTGGCAACAACTCCTCGCTGCTCATCTCCAGCTGGAAAGGAGGCTGCGTGGGATGCTGCCCAGGAGCTGGGCTCTCACTGGAAACCCTACTGCTGATCATCTGCTGTGCTGAGGCAGCTGATCTGGGGGTGGCAGGCTTCAGAAGGCACCACCACAGATGTTCTGCACCAGCACCTGACCAACGCTGGGCCTGCAGTATTCTTAGCTCAGGGTTTCCATGCAGTAAGTCAGAGGCAGCAGCCAGGCAGAGCTTTCCCAGCTGCATCCAAAATTCATTAGTGGAGCAGGGAGGGCAGAATTAATTCTCTAAGGAGGTTACAGTCACAAAGCCAAACATGCTGGGGTTAGGAGAACTCTGAGGAGGTTCTGGCAGAGCTCACTCTCCACAGTGTTCTTCCCTCCTAATCCCTTTGGGCCTTCAGCTTCTCACGCCTCGAATCACAAGCACCAAGAAGTTTATCCTTGGGCCAGATCCCTTTCACCAAATCTGTTCTTGGCTGCTCACTGGAAGGGGCACACAATAAAGGAAGCAGAATCACAGGACAGAAGCAGAGAGGTCTGGAGACTTAGAGAACCATATAATGGTTTGGGTTGGAGAAGACCTTCAGGCTCACCCAGCCCACCCACTCTCTGACTCTGCCAAGGCTGGGGCTGAACCATGTCCCTCAGCACCACAGCTCTGCCTCTGGAAAACACCTCCAGTGATGGGCGTTCAACAAATCAGGCACAGCTGAGACATGAGTATAAAATGCCATACCAGGTGGCAGGTCATCCGAGGGCATCTCCAACAGCTTGGACTTGTAGACAGAGTGGAAATGGGAGTCGCCCTGAAAGAGGAAAGGATGGCACCCAGAGCTCAGGGGCAGGGCAGATAACAGTCAGGGACTCCACAACAGCCCAACCCAGCTCAGGAGCATTCCACAGACAGCTCCACAGCAACTTCTCACCCAGCACCTACAGCGGTCGATGTGCAGGGGCAAAGCAGCAGCACTGCACTGCTCTCTGCTCCCCAGCTGGGATCTGATCCTTACCACCACCCCTAACCACCTTTCACTGGGAAGACCTGAGGAGGCTCCACTGTCCCCAGAGCACAGGTTCTCTCAGTGTGACACTCAGTGCTCTCAGTGACACTCACGTCTGAGCTGTAGCTCTCCTCGGGCTCGATCAGGTAGGTGTGGTTCCCATCGAAGAACATCCCACTGCAGGGCAGCAGACACAGAGTTAGTACCCAGGCCCCACTGCACCTGGCACCCAGGCTGCATGAGCTCCTGAGCTGGGAAAAGGCACAGAGAGGCAGCAGCTGAAAGGGTGCCAGAGGCTGCACAGCTCTTCAAGACTCACAGAATGCTTTGGGCTGGAAGAGCCCTCTGGGACCATCCAGCCCAGCCCTCAACCCAGCCCCACCACAACCCAGCCCCACCATGGCCACCAAACCATAGCCACAGTGCCATGGCCACACCTTTCTGTAACACCTGCAGGCATGGGGACTCCACCACCTCCCAGGGCAGCCTGTGCCAGTCCCTGACCACTGCTGCACTGTCCCTGATCTCCAGGTGTCACCAGCCCTGCTCTCCAACACACAAACGTGGCCCTGGCGAGCCCGTTCCCAGCAGACCCAGTGCCTTTGGTCTCCACCAGCACGGGCACCAAAGTCCTGGCCCAGCCTGGGAGCTGTGGAATCCACCAGGGGGCTCAGGGCTGCAGGTCCTGCCTGGCTACAGCTTCTTCACAGCCCAGCAACCAGTGGGGGCTGCACTCACGGTGCCCTCTCTTAAACTCTGCTCACAGGATCACAGAAGAGACCTCTGGAGATCACTGAGCCCAACCCCCTTGCCAGGGCAGGGGGACCCAGGGCAGGTCACACAGGAGCAGGTCCAGGTGGGTTTGGAATGTCTCAGGGATGCAGACTCCACCACCTCTCCAGGGCTCCAGCAGCCTTACATTAAAGAAATTCCTCCTCATGTTCAAATGAACTTCTGATGTGCCAGTTTGAGCCCTTTACACCTTGTCCTGGCCCTGGGCACCACTGAGCAGAGTCTTCCTGTCACCCACCCCTTAGATCTTTGTGAGTATTTGGAAGACTCTTCCCCCAGCCTCCTTTTCTCCAAGCCTCCACATGGGGAGAATCTTTAATCCAAGGCTGCTGGAGCCTTAGAGCAGCTGCCCAGAGGTGGTGGAGGCTGCCATTGGAATGGGCTGCCCAGGGAGGTGGTGGAGTCACCATCCCTGAAGGGGTTCAAGAAAAGAGTGGCTGGGGCACTTAGTGCCATGGTCTGGTTGATTGGCTAGGGCTGGGTGCTAGGTTGGGCTGGGTGAGCTTGGAGGTCTCTTCCAATCTGGTTGATTCTATGAGTCTCCATCTCTGGAGACATCCCAAACCCACCTTGGCTGTGTTCCTGTGTGACCCTCTCTAGGTGGCCCTGCTTGACAGGGGCTTGGACTGGGTGACCTCTAAGGTCCCTTCCAGCCCCTCCAGTCTATGCCTGCTCTCTCAGAGTGGCTGCTGCAGTCCCCACCTGCTCCAGCAAGCTTTGTGCTGCACCCATGGCAGGACTCCATCACCTCAGGGGACTTTTCCAACCCAACCCATCCCAGCACTATCTCCTGTGAGGGGGAACTGCTGGGATTTTGTTGGGCCAGAAGGAGGAAAATGCAGACTCTCCTCAAGGGACAGCTGAACCACACAGGGGAAAATAAAAAACCTCTTTCATCACCTGTGCTGGAAGGGCCCAGGCTGAACAGCAGTGCTCAGGAGTGCTGTGTTCAAGGGGGGACAGCAGCAGCAGGAACAGCCTGAGGAGCAAAGCCCAAGCAGCAGGGCAGGAAGGGACATCTGCAGCCTCTCCTTCCTCCCTGGTTTATCCCCTGGGAGGCAGCAGGGGCTGAGCCCCCCTGGCTGAGTGCTGCTGGAAGCTGTGCAGAGGCTCAGGATGCATTAAGTTGCTATTTTTAGGCCTCACTGCCCAACACTGAAAACTGGGCTCAGGTTTCTTGAGCTGCCAACCTTGCTCAGAGCAGAGCAGCACAGCTGGGGACCAGAGTAGGGTGAGGAGAATCCTGAGGAGCAGAGGTCAGAGCCCTGCTGCAGACAGAACCTGGCTGGGGCCCACCCATATAAGAGCTACAGACAGACAGGAGCTGCAGGACATTCCCAGCAGCTTGGGACAAAAGCAAAGCTCAGGAAGTCCCCTGGCAGGCTCCATGGCCTGCTCCAGCTGACCTCAGGACCCAGGAGATCCTGCTCTGGCAGGGGGGTTGCACTCCATGCCCTCTGGAGGTCCCTTCCAAGCCCAGAGCAGGCTGGTGCCAAGCTCCACTGGATCCCCTTTTCCCAAGGACTGCTTGGTGCTTGGTGCCAGAGCAGCAGACAAATCAATGCCCTCATTTTGCTGCACCCAGGCTCACATTGCTGAGAAGGCTGCAGGAGGCCAGGGAGAGCAAGGAGCAGACTTACTGTAGTCCATGGCAGGTGGACAAGGCCACGAAGGAGCTGGGGTTGCCTCGGATCTCCCCCTGGTAGTAGCAGTGTTCTCCCCCCTGCAACAGCAAACACAGGCTGAGAGCCCTCCAGAGAACCCCCCTGCCACCCTCCAGACACTGCTGCTCCACACACACACTGCCAGTCCCCTGAGATGGCACCAAGGGCTGCCTGTCACCCAGCAGCTCTTCACCCCAGCTGGCTTTGGTACCAAGATGGGCACCGTGGCTTACCGGCCACAGTGGCTGCTGGCTGGGCTCAGAGCATCATGGAATGTGTTGGGCTGGAAGGGACCTCAAAGCTCATCCAGCCCCAACCCCCTGCCATGGGCAGGGACCCCTCCCACCAGCACAGCTTGCTCAGGGCCTCATCCAGCCTGGCCTTGAGCATCCCCAGGCAGGGGGCAGCCACAGCCTCCCTGTCACAGTTGTCTCCCACCCTCACTGTCAGTGATCCCAGAGGGCTTCTCCAACCCAACCCATCCCATGATTCTTTCATCCCTTTGACTCTGCACCAAATGCAGATATTTCAGTCTCAAATCCCTGGCATCTGCAGGCAGAGTTCAGGGCCCCAGCACCTGCTCTGCACATGGCTGCATCACAGAGATGAGCTCTGCTCTGAGGGAAGGCAATTTCCTGCTCCTCAGGAGAAAGGTCTGGGCAGCCTGTGCCAGTGCCTCCCACCCTCACTGTGCAGAGCTTCCTCCTGCTGTCCAACCTAACTCTGCCCTGCTCCAGCTCCAAACCACTGCCCTTGGCCTGGCCCCACAGGCCCTTCTGAACAGTCCCTCCCCAGCCTGCCTGCAGGTCTCCTGCAGGTACTGAAATGCAGCTCTGAGGTCTCCCTGCAGCCTTCTCTGAGCAGCCCCAGCCATCAGCCCAGCTTCCTGGGGGCAAGGCCAAGCCAGGCTGCTGTTCACTGCCCAGCAGCTAGGAGACAAGATGCTCCATGATGTAGTTGCAGGGTGTGGACAGAGAGCTGATGCCAGGGCAGTGCCATCTGGTCTGCAAGCTGCCTTGGCATCTGCCTGGGCCTCTGGCCTTGACTCCCTTTGGCATCAGAGAAGATGTCTGAGATGAGTGAAGATGAGGCAGAAGAGAGCAGGGCTGGGGACCTCTGCCTGCTCTGCTGCCTGTAAGCAGAGACTGCTAAACTGGGTTGGGTTGGAAGGGACCTTAAAGCTCATCCAGTGCCAACCCCTGCCATGGGCAGGGACATCTCCCAGCAGCACAGCTTGCCCAGGGCCTCATCCAGCCTGGCCTTCAACACCTCCAGGCAGGGGGCAGCCACAGCCTCCCTGGGCAACCTGTGCCAGTGTCTCCCACCCTCACTGCCAAGAATTTCTTCCTCACCTCCACTCTCAGTCTCCCCTCTCCCAGCTCAAAGCCATTGTCCCTCAGCCTGGCACTCCCAGCCCTTGTCCAAAGTCTCTCCTCAGCTCTCCTGCAGCCCCTTCAGGGCAGGCTGCTCTGAGGTCTCCCTGCAGCCTTCTCTCCTCCAGGCTGAGCAGCCCCAACTCTCCCAACCTGTGCCCACAGAGGAGGTTCTGCAGCCTCTGATCATCCTCACAGCCTCCTCTGGACCCTCTGCAGCACTTTCCTGTCCTGCTTGTGCTGAGGGCCCCAGAACTGGATGCAGGAGCCCAGGTGTGGTCTCAGCAGAGCAGAGGGGCAGACTCAGCTCAGCTGTGATGCCATCATGGCTGTGAGCACACTGTGATGCCAGGGCAGGCAGCAGCAAGGTGCCAAGCTCTGAGCTGCTGCTTTGTGCCCAGTGTGCACAGATCCTGACACCCCCACATGGGGACTTTCAGGGCTGCCTATGGAAATCAGTTCTCTCAGGTTATATTTAGAAGATGCCATCAAACATTGATGGCTCTCATCTGCCACAGCCCAGCCCCTGCACGTTCCCTGGCTGGGACCTGAGGTGTCTGCACTGCTGAGCTTGTTCTGAAAGCTCCTGAGAGCTCACAGAACTGAGCAGTGTCTGCAGAGAGTCACAGACCCTCCAGCCCAGCCACCAGCCCAGCCCCACCATGGGCACCAAACCATGGCCCCAGTGCCATGGCCACAGCTTTCTGGAACCCCTCCAGGCATGGAGACTCCACCACCTCCCTGGGCAGCCTGGGACAGTCCCTGACCACTCTTGCAGCAAAGAAATTGTTCCTCATCTCCAACCTAACCCTCCCCTGGCACAACCTGAGGCCATTTCCTCTCCTCCTGTCCTTGTTCCCAGGGGGCAGAGCCCAACCCCAGCTGGCTGCAGCCTCCTCTCAGGGAGCTGCAGAAAGCAATGAGCTCTGCCCTCAGCCTCCTCTTCTCCACACTAAACAACCCCAGGGCCCTCAGGTGCTCCTTCCTCACCCTGTTCTCCAGACCCTTCCTCAGCCTCCTTGCCCTCCTCTGGCCCCACTCTAGCCCCTCAGTGTCCTTTTGGGAGGAGCAGAGGCAGAGCTCTCATTTCTACCCTGTCCAAAGAGGGAAACTGCAACATTTCAGACGAGAAAACATCACTGAAGAGCTCTGAGTTGCTCCTTTCTGGGGGAGGAGAATCCAGGCATATGAATCTCAGCACTGCAGTTGGGGTTTGCCTTTCATCTGCCTGACAGCATCAGCCACAGGAAGATAACCCAAAAACAGAGCTATAAAAGGACCTGGAGAGCACTGCAGCACCACCGAGTTCCACTGAGCAGCAGCTGGCAACAACAACCCCAGGCAGCAGTGCAGGCTGCAGGGGGATCCTGCTGCAGAGCTCTGGGAAAGGCACTGGCCATGCTGGTGGACCACAGGGTGCCCAGGAAGGACAATGTCTTTGCTGAAGGAGTGGTCAGGGACTGGTACAGGCTGCCCAGGGTGGTGGTGGAGTCCCCATGCCTGGAGGTGTTCCAGAAAGCTGTGGGCATGGCACTTGGGCTGTGGTTTGGTGCCATAGAATGGTAAAGTTGGGAGGGAGCTCAAAGATCATCCAGTTCCAACCCCCTGCCATAGGCAGGGACACCTCCCACTAGCACAGCTCACTCAAGGCCTCCTCCAACCTGGCCTGGAACACCTCCAGGGAGGTTGTGGAGCACAGAATCACCCAATGTGATCTTTGATCACATTGGGTGATTCTGTGCTCCACAACCTCCCTGGGCAACCTGTGCCAGTGTCTCACAACCCTCAACCTGTGCCAGTGTCTCACCACCCTCACTGCAAACAATTTCCTCCTAACATCCAGTTTCAATCTCCCCTCTGCCAGTTCAAACCCATTCCCCTTGTCCTGGCATTCCAAGACCTTGTCAATAGTCCCTCCCCAGCCTTCCTGTAGCCCCCTTCAGATACTGGAAGGCTACTCCAAGGTCTCCTGGAAGCCTTCTCTTCTCCAGGCTGCAGAGCCCCAACTCTCTCAGCCTGTCCTCTCAGCAGAGCTGCTGCAGCCCTCTCAGCATCTTGGTGGCCTCCTCTGGACCTGCTCCAACAGTTCCATGTCCTTCCTGTGCTGGGGGCTGCAGAACTGTACACAGCCATGGTGGGGCTGGGCTGCTGGCTGAGCTGGCTGCTCTCAGAGGGCTCTTCCAGCCCAAGGCATTCTGTGGATCTGTGACTGCAGGTCTCTGTGAGCTGTGTCAGCTCTCTGCTTGAAGCAGGTCCCAGAGCAAGTCACCGACAGCCACCCCTGAAGGTCTGCCTTGTGCCTGCCCAGCAGCCAGCCACAGGGCACTCTGGGGCTGTGCTGTGCCCACCAGACACATTATGACCCCACCTCTGGCAGGCCAAATCCTCCCAGACCTTCCCCATGCATTTAACAGTGCTGGCAGGAGGAGAGCCTCTGATTTCCAGGCCCTCTCTGCTTGCTGTCAGGCTTCACTCCTCAGACTGTGCTAATTCAGTGCTGGGCCTGGCAGAGATGAGCTCAGCTGGCTGCAGGCACACCTGGAGACAACCAAGGAGCTCCTTTGGTTCTCCTTCATCTCAGCTATTATCTTGATTTCTGCTTTGGCTCAGCTCCTGGGTGTGAGTCGAGGAGTTTGCAGTGCAGAGCAACAGCTGAGTCTGGACACCTTAGTGGGACCCCCAAGTGTCTGCCTCAGCTGCTGGGGGGGAGGTCAGGGAGCAGACAAAGCAGATTTGCAGGCTGCAAATGACAGAGAGGGACAAAGCAAGCCGAGTTTGCACCGACACCCAAAGCAAAGCAGAGAAGGAAAGCCTTACTTTGACTTCCACTGTCTTCCCCCCTTGCTCGATGTGCCTCTCCAGGTACTCAGAGGACAGCAGGTCACTGCGAGGGGAAGAAAAGAGCCATGAGCCCCGAGCGCGGCCCTGCCCTCCCTCTCAGCAAGCACCGATTACAGATTCCCATCTGAAAAGGACAAACCCCGCAGGGATCTCTGCCCAAAGCTTCCATCAAAGCCCCTGCTACAGCCACCCCCGCTGGAGCTCCAGCGCAGGGCACCTTTCATCCCGGGAGCTGGCACAGAGGAGGCACCAGAGGAGGCTTCTGCACAGAGGGCTCCAAAGCTGTTAACTGAAGAGACCTTCTCTGCTGCTGCTGCTGCTGCTGAAGTGAGCTTTAAGAACAGGAAGAAAGCAGAAGGAGGAGGAGGAACCTTGGAGTGTCCCAGGCAGGTGGAGTCACCCTGCAGCAGGCTACATCTGAGGGGCAAAGGCAGCTCCTGAGGAGCCACAGAAGGTAGGAGCTGGAAGGGACCTCCAGAGCTCATCGGGGCAGGAGGTGGTTGATGGCCATGGTGGTCCTGGGTCAGCAGTTGCACCTGATGGTCTCAGAGGGCTCTCCCACCCAAAACTGCTCTCTGAGTCCAAGTCCCTGCCTGGGCAGGGCACACAGGAACACATCCAGGTGGGGCTTGAAAGTCTCCAGAGCAGGAGACTCCACAGCCTCTCTGGGCTGCACCTGAGCGTGGAGCTGGTAGTGGTTAACAGTCTCCTGTAGGGAGCTGAGGTGGGGTCTGACCCAGCAGGTCTGGAAGCAGCCTCCTTTCAACTCTGCCATCTCTGCTTGGCTTCTCAGGGAGGTGCTGAGGCTGTTCCCAGCAGGCAACTGCTTCAGCTCCCCCCAAGCCGCATCCTGAGCTAACCTGCTGTCCTGGAGGGACCTCTGCAGCTCAGCAAAGATCCAGAAAGACATTTTGGAGACAAGGAAACCATCCTCTGCTGCTTGGCAACCTCTGCCTGGAGCCCACAGCCCAGCCCTGTGCTGGGCTCAGCCCCAGCAGTGTAGGCATCAGGGCAAAGAGGGGATCCTGCCGCTCTGCTCTGCTGAGATCCACCCTGCAGTGCTGGGGGGCAGCTCTGGAACCCCAGCACAAGCAGGACATGGAACTGTAGGAGCAGGGCCAGAGGAGGCCACCAAGGTGAGCAGAGGCTGGAGAGCCTCTGCTGTGGGCACAGCCTGGGAGAGTTGGGGCTGTGCAGCCTGGAGAAGAGAAGGCTGCAGGGAGACCTCAGAGCAGCCTGCCAGTACCTGAAGGGGCTGCAGGAGAGCTGGGGAGGGACTTTGGGCAAAGGAGTGCCAGGACAAGGTGGGGAGGGCTTCAGACTGGCAGCTGGACTGAAATGAGCCATGAGGAAGCAATTCCTGCCCATGGGGGTGGGCAGGCACCGGGACTGGTTGCCCAGGGGAGCTGTGGAGGCTCCCAGCAGGAGGTGTTCAAGGTCAAGCTGGCTGGGGCTGGGCTGGCAGGAGATGTCCTTTGCCCAAGCCAGCAGGGCAGGAACCAGATCTTTAAGCCCCCTCCCAGGCCCACCCAGTCTGTGATTCTGTGACTCCACTCTGCTGAGCCACAGGACAAGGCAGACCCAGCCATTAGGGTCCCCTCTGCTCAGCCAGGGGCAGCTCACAAAGGCCAGCAAGGCTCTGCCCCCAGGCTCCTGCCCTGCCCATGGTGCCCCCACTGGGCACGGGGCCCCGAGGGGCTCAGCCTCTGTTCGGCTGCCTGAGCCCCAGGTGAGGAACACAGGCAGGAACACAAAGCAGTGCCTCAGTGGCAGCCTCAGGAGCCCCCACTCACTGCAGTGCCCCCCAGGCACTCCAGCTGTGGGTCTGCAAACGCTCACACAGCTGCCTGGCACCACACTGCCACCTCCAGCACGCTCAGGACCACCCTCTCCAGCCCAGCACAGAAGTGCAGAAGGTTCTCCTGACTTCCCTCCTGCCTACAGGTTTCCAGAAGCTTGCTCCAGAGTTTCAATCATTTATGTCCCTAAAAATAACCTCTCCAGCAGGGCAGAGCTGACTTGGAGCAGCAGCTGCAGGGAGGGCTCCAGGTCTGCACTGCAGTGGCTTGAGCAGGAGTCCTCAGGGAGCCCAGGGGAGCAAAGCCTGCCAGAATGTCCACACAATGCCACAGAACATAAAGAAGCACAGAAGGATGGGACTGGTTGGGCTGGAGAAGCCCTCTGAGAGCAGCCAGCCCAGCCAGCAGCCCAGCCCCACCGTGGGCACCAAACCATGGCCACAGTGCCGTGGCCACAGCTTTCTGGAGCACCTCCAGGCATGGAGACTCCACCACCTCCCTGGGCAGCCAGGGACAGTCCCTGACCACTCCTGCAGCAAAGAAACTGTTCCTCATGTCCAACCTAACCCTCCCTGGCACAACTTAGCCCCAAGCTGAGCTGTAAAGCAGAGGCCCAGGAGCAGCCCAGCTGTAGGCACTGTCTCAGCACAGCTGCCCTGCAGCACTGCTGCCCAGCACACAGCACCAGGGCCCTGCAGCAGGACTGCTTCTTTTTGGCCTCCAGAGGAGTCTCCTGCCCTAGGCAAAGCTCTCCCCTTTTATTTTTCCATCTTCAGAGGTAACCAAGAGCAGCAGAGCCCAGCAGGCCCTGCTCAGCTGTCCTGCGGGGTGAGCTCTGGCACAGCCCTGCAGAACCAGCCAAGAGCAGCCACTGCAGCCCCTGGCATCTCCTGAGAGGGCACACACAGAGCAGCACAGCCACTGCAGCCCCTGGCATCTCCTGAGGGGGCACACACAGAGCAGCACAGCCACTGAAGCCCCTGGCATCCCCTGAGGGGGCACACACAGAGCAGCTCTGTGGGCAAGGCTCTGGAGAAGGGCAGGCACAACAGCAGCTACTGCCCCCAGGCCTGCAGAAGACCCTCCCCAGCAGACAACCAAACTCTTGTCTCAGATTCAAGCTGCTCAGCAAAGAGCTCTGGGCTGCTGGGTCAGGACTGGTGACTGCCCCACAGCAGTGGCCCAAAGGATGCCACACAGCACCCAGGGAGCCACAGGACAGCTGGCAGCATCACAGAGCCCTTTGGGTTGGCAAAGCCCTCTGAGCTCACCCAGCCCAACCCTGCTCTGCCTCTGCCAAGGCTGGGGCCAAGCCATGGCCCTCAGCACCACAGCTCTGCCTCTGGGAAACACCTCCAGGGATGGGCATTCAGCCACCTCCCTGGGCAGCCTGTGCCAGGCTCTGAGCCCTTGCAGTCGAGAAGTTTCTTTTCATGTCCAAACTAAACCTCTCCTGGTAACACCTGAGGCCATTTCCTGTTCTCCTGTCACTTGTTCCCAGGGAGAAGCCAACCTCAGCTGGCTGCAGCCTCCTCCCAGGGTGCTGCAGAGCAGGCACAAGTCCTCTGTGTGCCCCATCCTGACAATCCTGAAGGCTCAGAGCATGGCTTGGCTTGGATGGGACCTTCAGAATCATCCAGCCCCAGCTCCCTGCCATGCCCAGGGACACCTCCCACCAGCACAGCTTGCTCAGGGCCTCATCCAGCCTGGCCTTGAATACCTTCAGGGAGTGGGCATCCACAACCTCCCTGGGCAACCTGTGCCAGTGTCTGCCCAGCCTCACTGTGAAGATGGAGAAAAGGCCCAGGCAAGGCTCTGAGAGCCTTCAGTGTGAGCAGAAGAGGGGCAGAGCAGGGGGAGGGGCAGCAGAGGTTGTGAGGACAGCTGCAGACCATATGGGCATCTGGACACAGGGTCCTCTGCCAAAGCTGGATGAGCTTGCAGCACCCTTCCTGGCCTTAGGCCTGCAGCAGATGGACAGAGAGCACACAGGGGCATGGGAGAGACACCCCTCAGCCACGTGGCCCATCTGAGCTGGCTGTGCCCTGCAGTGGTCTGGAGATGGGCACAGGCTGGCAGAGTTGGGGCTGTGCAGCCTGGAGAAGTGCTCTGGGGAGACCTCACAGCAGCCTTCCAGTACCTGCAGGGGCTCCAGGAGAGCTGGGGAGGGACTTTGACAAGTTTGAGCCCATGTCCTGTCATCAGCCCCTCCTCAGCTCTCTTAGAGCCCCTTTCGAACCCCAGCAGGCTGCTCGGAGCTCTCCCTGCAGCCTTCTCCAGGCTGCTCAGCCCCAACTCTCCCAGCCTGTCCCCACAGAGGAGGTGCTTCAGCCCTTGGATCCTCTTTGCAGCCCCCATAGGAGACCCTCTCCAGCAGCTCCAGGTCCTCCCTGTTCTGGGGGCAGCAGAAGTGGAGGCAGAGCTGCAGGTGGGGTCCTACCCAATGGGCAAACTCCCACACTGCAGCTGTGCCCTCAGCCCCACAGTCCTACTGCAGCTCCAGGGCTCTGCTGGTGCCACTGCTGGGCAGAGCAGGGTGTCTGTGGTGCCCAGCACCACCTGGGATCCAAGGGCAGTCCTGCAGAGCTCTGCCTGCTGCCATGGCTCACAGGTCAATGCCAGCCTGCACTGTCCTCAGCACCTCAGAGGGCACAAATCCACCCCCTGCCAGGACATCCCTTCCTATGACCTCTTTTCTGGCCTGGTGGGGACAACATTCCCCACAAGCACTCTCCATCCTCCTCAGGGATGTGTGCCAGCCAGACACAAAGCCTGGGCATTCCTTGGGCATTAGGACAAGGTTCTTTACTCTGAGGGTGCTGGGACAGCAGAACAGGTTACCCAGGGAGGTGGTGGAGGCCCCAGCCCTGCAGACATTCAAGGTCAGGCTTGAGGAGGCTCTGAGCCACCTGATCCAGTTGGGGATGTCCTTGCAGAGTGCAGGGAGATTGGGCTGGGTGAGCTGCAGAGGTCCCTTCCAACCCAGACCATTCCATGAACTGACAGATCTGTGAATGAGGAGAAAGCTTCTCCTGGCACCCCTCCTCCTGGCACCCCTCTCCTGGCACCCAGAGGTGCTACGGAAGGCTGGGTCAGGCTGGGCTGTGTCCCAGCAGGGGCTGGCAGTGCTGCCCCCCAGCAGTGCTGGTTCAGCTGTGTTGCTGGGGAGGGCCTGGGTCCATGAGCCACCTCCCCTGAGCACCAGCAGCTGGCTCTGAAGAGGGAATTCTGCAGGAGCTGTCTGGGAGCTGAGCAGAGGAATTGCTGCGGCCCCCGGAGCCCCTCCTGCTCCAGTCTGGGCAGGCTCTGCTGGGCTTTTTTCAGCGCCTTCGTGGGCTCCTTCCCCAGCACTCCAAGGCTCTATTGTTAACTTCTGCATTATTTAAGAGACACTGAGCTTAAAAATAGCTGCAGCCTGCCAGGGAGCAGGGGAAGCAGGGAGTGGGGAGTGGGGAGTGGGGAGCTGGAGCTGCTCGGGCTCTGCCAGCAGCACAGCACAGCACAGCTCAGCTCAGCTCAGCTCACCTCACAGCACAGCACTGCTCAGCACTGCTCAGAGCACTGCTCAGCACAGCACAGCTCACAGCACACAGCACAGCTGAGCTCAGCACAGCTCACAGCTCAGAGCACAGCTCAGAGCACAGGTGCCCCCTCCCCACTCCACCTCATAGCAGCACTGCCACACAGCAGCCCTCACCACACCGTGGCCCACCATTAGCAGCTGGCACAGACATCTGCCCACCCACACAACTGTTTGGGGTGGCAAAGCCCTCCAAGACCATCCATCCAGCACCACCATGGCCACCAAAGCATGGCCCCAGTGCCATGGCCATACACAGGAGGGCTGCTGACAGCTACAGAAGGGGCCCAGGCCAGGCTGACTGCTCAGAGCTGAGCTTGGGGGGGTTACTGCCTGGGAGAAAGAGCCAGAGGAGCAAAACCGGTTGGGGTTTGTTTCCCTTTTAGCCCTCAGCAAAGCCCAGTGTGCAGAAGATCTCTTTGCAGGTCATCTGCAGGGCCAGCAGAGGAGGACTCCTGTCCCTGCTGTGTCTCACAGATGGCAGCACTTTGATTCCCTCTGGGATGGCAGCAATGCAGGAAATGGAACAGGATGAGGACACAGGACACAGCCCAGCGCTGGAGCGGACCAGGGCCTTGGGCATGTCTCAAAGTCACTGAGCTCCTGCCACACCACCAGTGCCCAGCCAAGTGCCCAAAGGATCTCTCCTGGCCTGTCTGAATTTTATCTCTCTGATGACCTTTAGTTTGGGTTTTCAATCCAAGCAGACTCCAGACTCCTCCACAGAACCCAGAAGGTCTGGGCTGGAAGGGACCTTCAAGCTCATCCAGTTCCAAGCCCCTGCCACAGGCAGGGACACCTCCCACCAGCCCTGAGCCTTCTGAGCCCCAGTTCCCATTTCTGACTGACAGCTTCTCTGCTGGGCCTTGCTCCCACAGTGCCCCCATCAGCCTGGCACTGCTCCTGCTCACCTGCAGCTTGAGGAGCTCCACGGTGTGCTGTGACCTGCTGTGGTGTATGGCTCTGTGCCAGCCCTGCTCTGGAAGCAACCCCAGAACTGGACACAACACTCCAGGTGTGGCCTCACCAGGGCAGAGCTGGGGGCTAACAGTTACCAGTTCTCAGCAGCTCCATCTCTGAACAGCTGCCTGAGCACCAGAATGTGTCCTCTGTGGTGAAAGATGGCAGCTGGAATGATCCCACTCAGTGCCAGCCACACTGCAGGAGTAACCAAGGGAGTACCAAAGCTGTGGTGGTACCCGGGACAGTAACAACAGCTTCAAACCTGCTACTACAGATTAACTCCATGCTCAGAACCAGGGCTGGGGTAACCCAGCCCCCCAAACCTCCCTGGCAAGGACACCTCCCTGGCATGAGGTCCTGCAGAAAGGCAGAGTGAGAGCTGGTCAGCACTTACTGGTTCAGTGTCACGTCCAGGATGAAGGAGGACCCAAAAGCATCCACCTGGAAGCTGGCTCGGGCGATGTGGGTGGACTGCAGGAGGGAAAGGGTTGGGATTAGCATCCAGGCACAGAAAACAACTGACAGAGCTCTGGGAATGCAGGCAGGGAAGACACCAACGACTGCACTGCCACAGCCCCAGCAGCCTGGGATCAGGCAGAGGTCTGATGCTGAGTCATGGAAGGCAGTGGGCTGGAAAAGCCTTCTCGGATCATCCACCCCAACTCCACCATGGGCACCAAACCATGGCCACACATTAATGGAGCACCTCCAGGCATGGGGACTCCACCACCTCCCTGGGCAGCCTCTGCCAATCCCTGGCCATCTTGTAGCAAAAAAAACCTGTTCCTCATCTCCCACCTAACCCTCCCCCGGCACAATTTCAGGCCATTTCCTCTCCTACCACCTGAGACTAGGGAGCAGAGCCCAACCCCAGCTGGATGCAGCCTCCCCTCAGGGAGCTGCCTGCCAGTGCCTGAAGGGATCCTGCAGGAAGGCTGCAGAGGGACTTGTGCTGAGGGGGTCTGAGACAGGCCAAGGGGCAATGGTTTGGAGCTGAGGTAGAGCAGGGTGAGAGTGGAGATGAAGAAGAAGTTCTGCAGCAGGAGGATGGCGAGAGTCTGGCACAGGCTGCCCAGGGAGGCTGTGGCTGCCTCCTGCCTGGGGGTGTTGCAGGCCAGGCTGGATGAGGCCCTGAGCAGCTGAGTGTAGCTGAGAGGTGTCCCTGGGCATGGCAGCAGGCTGGAGTGGATGAGCTCTGAGCTCCCTTCCTCCCTGAGCCATTCTGGGATGAGGAAGAGGGGAATCAAACCCACATGGTGCCAGCATCTGCAGCCCATCACAGTCCCTGTTTCTCACTTCCCAAGCATCCTCCATAAAGCACTGAGAGTTTTTCACTAAGCTCTTTGCAATTCCTATCAAAACAGAAGGATGTCTTTGGGGGAGGGAAATAAACAATTTATGAGACATTTCCATTTCTGCCTCTGCCCTCTGATGTAAAGAACTTCATATTCACCACAATTTATTGCACTGTGGCAACAAATTAAAAGATTCTGATCAGATCTGTGGGCTCCAAAGAAAGCATCAAGAGACTCAAGAGAGGAAATAATGCAGAATGTTCATAGATCCATGGAATGGGCTTTGTTGGAAGGAACTTTCAAGACCATCCAGTTCCAACCCCCCTGCCAATACATTGTTCAAGCAGCTGCTCCAGAAGCAAACTCCTGTTTCAAGTTGGCCAGAGTGAGGAGAGTTCAGTCCAGAACTGCTTCTCCTCCTGGCACAGCCCAGCAGATCCCAGGGCAGCAAGGTTTGCACTGCAGGCATTTTCTGCAGCTGGTGCTGGATTCACTTCTCCTTCCCAAACTTCAAGGGCTGGGACACTGAGGAGCTGTCCTGGAGCAAGCAGGGCTCCTGCAGCCTGCTCTTCTCCTGGGCATTGCCAGGGCTGCACCCCCACGCTTCCTCTGCTGGGCACTTCCCAGCCACTCTGCCCCCAGCCTGCAGCCTTCATGGGGTTGTTATGCCCCAAGGGCAGGACTCAGTCCCTGGCTTTGTTGAATCTCCTCTCACTGGGCTCATTCCACGGGTGCAGCCTGGCCAGGTCCCTCTGCAGAGCCTCCCTGCCCTCCAGCAGACCATCCCTGCCTGCAGCTCGGTGCCACCTGCAGAGTGCCTGAGGGTGCCCTGACCATTTCACTTAGAGAAACATAAAAAGAGAGACTGTGGAGGGCATTTGGTGCAGGTGGACAAGCCAGAGCTGCTCAAATGACCAGAGGAGTCCCCAGATGTCCCTGCCTGATGCCAAGTGCCCAGCAGCAGTCCTGGGCTTCTTAACCTCCTTTAAGTGAAGCCAGTTTGCCAGCTGGGCTCCTCCTGACTCAACAGCTCCACATCTCCTGCCCCTCCTGTGAGCCCTCCCTAACCACCTCTTCACTCCCAGCTGACCTTGGCTTTCTCCTTGAGCTCCCCCAGGTCCCTGCCGTGGAACTGCCCCCCCCACAGCCTGGCACAACCCACCCTGCCCACGCTCCCTGCAGCCCCTCAGCCACAGAGAGCTCCTGGGAGCACACAGGACCGGCCTCACACTGCCAGCACAGCCCAGCCCAGCACCCCAAGGCTCGCACAGATGTCACCTCCTGGCCACGGTGCCCCCGTGTGAGGCTGCAGGCTTGGCCGCCGCACAGCTGCTGCCCGCGGGCACTGCTGCTCCCCTGAGCCACCCACAGCCTGCAGGCCTCCCAGGGGGCTTCTGCCCAGGAGCACCTGCAGCTGCCAAGAGGCCTCTCTGGTCCCTTGCCCGCTCCAGAAGGTGCCTCCTCAGGGCAGAACAGCCATGCCCTACCCAGGCTGGCAAGCGCAGGGCAAGAAGACGCCCAGAAGGACTCCGAAGGCTTTTCTTGTCTCGAGGTTAAAGTTAAAATAAGTTTAAAAAGTCAAAGCTAGAGAGAAGAGAGGCAGGCTGGGAGCTGCAGGGCTCTCTGGAGGTGCCCAGCAGGTCTGGGTAGCATGCAGGATGCCAACGACTGCACTGTGCACACCGGAGCAGGCTGCAGGGGGCTGTGGCTCAGGCCCCATCCCTGCACACATGAGGGTCAAATGTGATGTGGCTCTGAGCAGCCTGCCCTGGCTGGAGCTGTCCCTGATGACTGCAGGGGGTTGGACAAGGCCACCTTGGAGGGTCCCTTCCAACCTGATGCAAGCTGCAAAGCTGTTTCTAGGAAATGCCAGGCAGAAAAAAGCCTTTTTGGGGACCACTGCACCCTGTTGGTGCACAGATGGGACAGGGACAGTGCCCAGGCTGAGAGCACAGCCCCGTGCCCAGGAGCAGAGGCCTGGACCTCCTCCCAGGGCTGGACTTCACCCTCCACACCCACGGTTACCTGGGCTCAAAGAACAGACGTGGGCCTGGGCTGCCAACAGCCTGCTGAGCTCCTTTCCCTGCAGCAGAAGGGCAGAGTGCCAGAGGAGAAGCATCTCTGGCACAGCAGGAGCCAAGGACAAAGATCTTCATCCTCTCTAGGGACAGAGACCTGGTGGGAGGCAGCCACAGTGCGTGGAAGGACCACAGAGCTGAGCAGAGCTGCAGGGACAGGGAAAAGCACTGAGCCAGGGCTGGCCAGCAGGAGCCACACTTTGGAGAGCTGAAGCTGAGGAGGCTCCTGAAGGTCTACCCAGGCTGGCTGACCCTCAGCAGTGTCTGAAAGGGTAGCAGGGGTCAGGAGTGGGCAGAGCCAGCAGGCAAGCTGGCAGCAGTGAGTCACTTGAAGGCTGGGCTGAGGAGGGGACTGCAAGAGGGACCTGGAGTGGTGGAAGAATAATGTCCCAGCAGACCTGCCATGATGGGGAGGGTGGAGGGAAAAAAGGCAGGCAGGAGAGTAGGGCAGGAAGGAAAGCAAGGAGGGAGGGAGGAGAGCAAGCCCCAGCAGCACATCTCACTGCTGCTGCTGCTCTCTCCAGCTCAGCACCCCTCAGCCTCCTGCCCCCTGGGCCTGTGACAGGTCTATCAAAAGCTGTGCCCACGTTTCTCCAGCAGACAGCAGCCACTTGATTAAGAGGACAACAGAGAAATTGTTTTAATTGGGCAGCTTCTGGTGACACTTCCCTGTGCAGAGTCGTCACCCATCAGCCCCAAAGCTCAGAGCTGCTCTGCAAGCCCTCCCTGGACAGTCACAACTCATTTCTAACACACACCAAAAAAAAAAAAAAAAAAAAAAAAAAAGACTTCCTAATTGTTTGAGCTACCCAGGAGGAGGACTTGTAACAGCTACAGGAGCTGACAGCATCAGAGCAGAAAACCAGAACGTTTCAAAGAGAGCTTCAGAAGCAGCTGCAGGGCATGGGGACAGCCTGCTGGGAGGCTACAGAGACAGGCTGAGGAGGCAGAGAACCCCAGAGCAAAGGGCAGGCACCACCTGAGCATCTAAGGAAGGTCATGGAAGCACAGAATGGTTTGGGTTGGAAAAGCCCTCTGAGATCATCCAGATGGTCACAGATGATGATTGCATCAACCCAACCCCACCACAGCCCCAAGTGCCACGGCCACAGCTCTCTGGAACACCTGCAGGGATGGAGACTCCACCACCTCCACTGGGCAGCCTGTGCCAGCGCCTCACCACTCTGGCAGCAAAGAAACTTTGCCTCATCTCCAGCCTAACCCTCCCCTGGCACAACCTGAGGTCATTTCCTCTCCTCCTGTCCCTTGTTCCCAGGGGGCAGAGCCCAACCCCAGCTGGCTGCAGCCTCCTCTCAGGGAGCTGCAGAGAGCAATGAGCTCTGCCCTCAGCCTCCTCCTCTCCACACTAAATGGCCCCAGGGCCCTCAGCTGCTCCTCCCCAGCCCTGTTCTCCAGACCCCTCCCCAGCTTCCTTGCCCTTCTCTGGCCCTGCTCCAGACCCTCAATGTACTTCCTGCAGTGAGGCCCCAAAGCTGACCCCAGCACTCCAGCTGTGGCCTCCCCAGTGCTGAGTGCAGGGCACAATCCTGCCCTGCTCCTGCTGCCCACACCAGTGCTGATCCAGGCCAGGCTGCTGGTGCCCTTCTTGGCCACCTGGGCACACCCTGGCTCACCTCCAGCTGCTGTCACCCAGCACCCCCAGGGCTTTCTCTGCTGCTGGGGGCACTTCCCAGCCACTCTGCCCCCAGCCTGCAGCCTTCATGGGGTGGTTGTGCCCCAAGGGCAGGACCCAGCCCTTGGTCTTGCTGAATCTCATACAAGTGACCAAGTGCAGGCAGAGCTCCATGAGCTCAGCATGACAGAGCAGAGCTTCTCTGAGTCAATCATCAGCAATAGGAAGACATTTTGGAAATTCAGGAGCCCTGCTCCCAAATCCAAAGGTGGAACTGTGCCATTTGGTCACAAACAGCTCAGAAGTGCCACAGACTGTGGAGGGCAAAGGAATCCTTGGCTGCAAATGAATGAGTCACTTGGGACTGCAAACAGTGTGTACCCCATGGGACCTCTCCTGCAGCACTGTGCCTGGCTCTGGAGTCCCCAGCACGAGGACATGGGACTGTGAGAGGAGGTCGTGAAGATGAGCAGAGGCTGGAGCAGCTCTGCTATGGTCTGGAGAGTTGGGGCTGTGCAGCCTGGAGAAGAGAAGGCTGCAGGGAGACCTCAGAGCAGCCTGCCAGGATTGTTTAGGGGTTGCAGGAGAGCTGGAGGAGCTCTGGGGAAGGACTTGTGACAAAGGCCTGGAGTGCCAGGAGGAGGGGGGACGGCTTTAGACTGGCAGCAGCTGGACTGAGATGAGCCATAAGGAAGCGATTCTTGGCCATGAAAGTGCTGAGGGACTGGCACAGGTTGCCCAGAGTAGCTGTGGAGGCTCCAAGCCTGGAGGTGTCCAAGGCCAGGCTGGATGAGGCCCTGAGCAAGCTGTGCTGGTGGGAGGTGTCCCTGCTTATGGCAGGGAGCTGGGACTGGATGGGCTTTCAGATCCTTCCAACCTGACCCAGTGACTCCACATAGCCCATCCCATGCCCTGTTCTACCCACTGCTGACAGTCTTCCGACGTCTGTGGATCAGGGGCAGAGAAATCTGCTCTGGAACAGAGATTTCAACTCAAAGCTCATGGTCTTGTGAAGTAGTGTGGGGAGGAGGCTTCTTGAGGAGGCTGAAGCTGGTGGCTGTAGGGCCAGCAGCAGTGCCCAGAGAAGCAGAGATCCCTCTCTGGGCTGGCACAGGCAGGGGGTGGCCGAGGAGCTGTGGAATTAGTGTCGAGCAGTGTAATTGTGCTGAGAACTGGAGACAGATAAAAGCAGGCAGAGATGAGCTGGGCAGAAGGAGCTGCCTCAAATCGGATCAGATCCCTTTAATTCCTGGATGAAAGCTGCAGCTGCAGAGAGGGCAGGAGCTGGACAAGAGTGAGACAAGCCCCAGGGTGGTGCTGCAGAAAGGGAGGTGAAGATGGTCAGGGAGGGCAGGGCCTGGCCTCTGGGCACCATCAGCTCTGCCAGAGGCTGGCGGTGGAGCCGAGCCAGAGCAGTGCAGCGCCGGACGGGGAGCTGGGAGAAGGCAGAAGGGGCTGGAGCTGAGGGCTGGCACAGCTCTAAGGCTTGAGGAGGCTGCTCCAGCATTTGTTGAGGCTCTCCTCTAGCAACCTGCCTTGTTTGGTTTGCTGGGCCTGGGCCACTGCCATAAGGACTGAGAGCCCTTTCCACAGGCTCACTGCTGACCAGCACAGGAAAGAGTTTGTGAGCTCACCCTGGACACTCCAGGGGTGTCTGCTGCAGAGACAGCCCCAGCTGGCAGCTCTGCGTGGCCAGCAGGGATGGGCTGGCAGCACAGCAGCAGGCAGGTCCCCGTGGCAGCAATGCCCTCATGTGCTGTCCACAGTGGACACTGGCAACTGACAGCACTTTGGGCTTCTGACTCCCTGGTGGCACAGAGTCACTGCCAAGCTTCATGGCACTCCTGGGCTCCGGTTTCTCTGCAGCCCAAGGAGGGTGTGAGCAGCTGCACAGCACTGGGCTGAAAAGCAACTGAGGCAGGAGACAGACTCACAGAGTGGGTTGGGTTGCAAGGGACCTTCCAGCCTAGTGCCATGGGCAGGGACACCTCCCACCTGCCCAGGCTGCTCCAGGCCCCATCCAGCCTGGTCTTCAGCACCTGCAGGGAGGAGGCAACCTGTCCCAGTGTCTCTGCCTTCCAACCCAAACCATCCCAGTACTGTGTGGCTGCACAGGAGCTGGTGAGTGCAGGCTGGTTGGTGCTTGCAGACTGGGATCTGAATCCCAAGGCCAGCTCCAGTCCCAGCCACTGCTGCTTTCTAAGCAGTCATCTCACAAAGGTTCTGAGCCTGGCAGTGTCCAAGGGTCCCCAAGGGACCATGCAATGCTTACAGGGTTTAGTGCTTCTCTTCCTGGTTTTTCTTAAGGATAAGCACCCATTTTGGAACTTCTAGAATCCTATTTTATGGTAAGTGCAGCCTCCAGGCCCAAAAAGTCTTCACACAGAGTGAGTTCCATCAGCAGAGCTCAAGAATGGTTTGGCTTGGTGGACTGAGAGGTCTCCCCCAGCCAAAAGGAGTCTGTGAGCCTCTGCCCCAGAGGTAAACAAGCAGGCTGTGAGGATGCAGTTTATTGCCTAACTGCACCAAATCCATGCCAGTTGCCAGGGCTTACAGCTCGCAGGTGACAGAGAAGCAGCCCGAGGCCATTTTCTCCATCCCTTTCCTCTCTGAAAGGGACAGTAGGCAGCTGGCAGAGGAGGCAGCAGTAGCCTGCAGCTCCTGGTGGGTGTCAGGAGAGACCTCCAAAAGACCTTTGAATCAAAGAGTGGTGAGGGCTGGAAGGGACCTGAAGAAACGACGGAGTCCAACCCCTCAGCAGGTCACCCTGGGCAGTCACCCTGGGCAGTGACCCAGCTGAGCTCTCAGAGTGGTCCCAGCCATCAGGACCTAGTCCAGGATGAGCTCTCATTGTGCAGCACCACACAAAGGTTTTACAGGAAGCCTTAGGAGTAAACTCAGGGAGGCCTAAAGGAGGAAGGTCCCACGGAGACAAAATGGTGCCTCGGACAGCTCATGGAGGTACAGATGGGTTGGCTTGGAAGGGACCTCCGAGCTCATCCAGTGGCAGGGACACCTCCCACAGCCCAGTTTGCTCCAGGCCTCACCCTGCCTGGCCCTGAGCACCTCCGGGGAGGAAGCAGCCACAGCCTCCCTGGGCAGCCTGTGCCAGTGTCTGCCCAGCCTCACTGCCAAGAATCTCCTCCTAATCTCCAGTCTCCATCTAACATTGCCCAAACGTTAACCATTCCTAAGATTCAAACTCTTCCTCCACAACTGGAATTCTCCCCCTCCGGCAGCACAGACCCAACCTCTTTCTCCCCTTCCATGTCCCACCCTGAGCTGCACCACCTCAGCATCCCTGCCTTGGCACAGCGCTGGGGCGGGCGTTGGGTAGCAGCGGTGGGGCTCGGTCTGCGGACACCGAGACCCGAGAAGGTGCCCGCTGGGATGGCACCGGTCCCACTGCAGTGCCGAGCTCCCGTTTCGAGCAGCTCCCACTGACCCCCACGTCCACGTCCGCAGCGCCCCCAGCCTCACACCTCCGCGCCAGCCCCCGGCCAGCCGCAGCCTTCCCGCAGCGGCCTCGCAACTCCCCTCGGCTAACTCCCGCAGCTCGCCGCGGGCACCGGCGGACCCCCGGGGGGTCTGAAAATCGACCGGCGCCGGGGCCGTTTGCAGGCGCCCGGGAAGCGCTGCGGCAGGACCGGCAGCGCCGAGGCTCCCCCGGGAGCGGCCGGAGCGGGCACTGGGCTGGGCTGCGCTGGGGCAGGGCTCCTCGCCCCCTCGCCCCTCCCCAGTCCGTGCTCGTCCCGGGGCCTCTGGGNGCGTACTCAGCGCCGGCCTCCGCGCCCCGCCGCCGCCCTCGCCGGAGACCAGCCGCAGCGGCCTGATGCTTTCCCGCTCGGCGAAGCGGTTCTCTCCCCGCCGCCCCAAGGGCGCTGCCGCCGGTCCGGCGCCTCCTGGGCAAGGCGAGAAGAGGCAGCCGTCAGCCCTGCGCCCCCCGCTCCCGGCCTGGGGGGCCCTGGGCGCAGCATCATCCCCCCCGCCCCAAGCCCCGGGTCCCCGCCGGTCGGCCCCACTCACCTGGGGCAGCGGGCAGGGCGCAGAGCGCCAGGCAGAGCAGGCAGGCGGCAGCCCGCATGGCGGTGCCCCCTTCACCGCCCTCCCGCAGCCGGCGAAAGGGGGCTGCGGGGCCGCGGCTGCCCAGCTCCGCCCCGCCGAGCCCCCCTCTCTCTGCGAGGGAGAGCAGATGATGGCGAGAGGCTCCCCGCAGAGCCCGCTCGGCACAGGGCAGTGCTGGGAAATGTAGTCGGGAGCCGCCGGGGCGGGAGGGAGCGGAGGGGCAGCCGCGGGGCCAGCGCCGCAGTGTCCGCGGCCGCCCCCGCCCCGTGGGGAGCCCTGGCACCGCAGTGTCCTGGGATCAGAGACCGCTGCTGATCAATCTCTCCATCAGCGATAGAGAGAGCCAGGCTGAGGCAGCCTCAGCAGGTCTGCAGGGACCCCAGGCTGAGTGCTGTGCTGGGCAGGACTGAAGGCTGGGATGGGGCCAGCCAGAGGCACCTGGGCAGGCTTGCAGAGGAGGCCTGAGGAGAATCTCAGCAGGTTCAACAAGGCAAAGTGCAAGGTCCTGCACCTGGGTCAGGGCAGTCCTAAAGTGCAGTGCAGGCTGGGGCTGATGAGGTTGAGAGCAGCTCTGCAGAGGACTCGGGGGTGCTGGTGGAGGAGAAGCTGGAAAGGAGCCAGAAGTAGACACTGGCGGGCCAGAATGCCAATGGCAGCCTGGGCTGCATCCAAAGCAGCGTGGCCAGAGATGGAGAGAGGGGATCCTGCCCCTCTGCTCTGCTCAGACCTCACCTGCAGGGCTGGGGCCAGCTCTGGAGCCCTTGGCACAAGAAAGACATGGACCTGATGGAGCAGGTCCAAAGGAGGTCCATAGAAGCTGAGCAGAGAATGGAACGGCTCTGGGCTGAGAGAGTTGGGGCCCCACAGTGCCTTCCTCGAAGCTGCTCTCTACTCAGAGCCAGTTTTCTCTTTACCTCTCTCCTTCCTGACCCATTGCCACTCTGGTTTATGCTTTCCAGGCTTCCCTTCCGTGCAGCTGGGGCTGAGGGAGGCGCTGGGGACATGCTGGGGACGTGCTGGCTGTGCTTGGCAGGAGGTGGAGGACACATTGTGAGCGTGGGGCAGAGCTAAGACTGCTTGCTCAGGGAGTGGAGCTGGCCTCAGTGTGTCAGAAAATTCCACACAGTGCTTACTGGCAAAGCAACGGTCGCTGGAGAGCTGCCCACAACTTCTTTGGGCCTCACGCAGCACTAGGGGAGGTTCAGGTTGGACATGAGAAGGAACTTCTCCACTGGAAGGGTTCTCACAGCCTGGCACAGGCTGCCCAGGGAGGTGACTTAATGCCCGTCCCTGGAGGTGTTTCCAAGAGGCAGAGCTGTGGTGCTGAGGCCATGGCTTAGCCCCAGCCTTGGGAGAGTCTGAGAGCCTGTTCCAGTCTTTAAGAACACTTCCAGTGTAGAGGGAATGTGGAGGACTCTGCTATGGACAGGCTGGGAGAGCTGGGCTTGTTCAGCCCAGAGAAGGCTTCAGGGTGACCTCAGAGCAGCCTTCCAGGATTTGAAGGGTGCCTCCAGGAAAGCAGGAGAAGACTGAGAGGACAAGGGGTGATGGATTCCAACTGGAAGACTGAGGTGAGACACGGGGAAAAAATTCCACCCCATGAGGGTGGTGAGGCACTAGCACAGGTTGGCCAAAGACACTGTGGAGGATCTAAGTCTGGAGGTGTTCAAGGCCAGGCTGGATGAGGCCCTGAGCAAGTGGGCTCCTGAGCTGGTGGGAGGTGTCCCTGCCTATGGGAGGGGGTTGGGGCTGGATGATCTTGAAGGTCCCTTCCAACCCAAGCCAGGCTGTGACTGTAGGACACTCCAGACAGCTGGGTTTAGTCTGTCTTCAGTTGCTTCTCTGTCGGAGCAGCCAAAAACCCCACACAGGCCTCCCTAACCCTATTTCCTTGTGACCATAGAGGCTCCTCACACAATTCTGGGAGGCAAAAATAAAATGCTGAGAGCAAAAGCCTTTTGTTTTGGGCACTCTCTCCTAAGTCAGCAGCAGGAGGAAGAGGAAGGAGCAAACCGTGGCCAGCCCCCAGCAGTGCCTATTGCACAGCTGCCTTCACCCAGGTATTTACCACGGCCTACAGCAAACCAATGACTTCAGCCCTCTGCCCTCCCCACATGCAGCTCCCATCCTACCAACTGCTGCTGCCCAGCACTTGCTTCAAGCCCAACTCAAAGGCTTCCAGCAGGGCTGACAAAGCCCCACAGACTGTCACACTTAGCACAGCCAGAACCTTGCAAAGCCAACCCTCTGTCCACTGCCCCACAGCAAGCAAAGGCTCCAGGAAGAAAAATCTCCAATCTGCAAGTTTATTTGGGAAATCTTTCTATTAAATAAAGCAGCATTAAAATCCAACAAAGGGGGATGAGGATGAAAAGGAAAACAACGACCATGGGATGTTGCTGTTCTGCCCTTCCCAGCGATCCTTTGTGCTTGTGGAACCTCTGCTCTCAGCATCACCTGAGAAACCTCCAAACTCTGAGTTCCTTTCACTGGTCTGGAACAGCTCCAGGAGGGCCTGCACTGGTGAGCTGCAGGAGCTTCTCTTCTCCTCAGGAGCCGACAGAGCCTCTGGATGCTGCTCTGGGCACAGCTCCACCTTCTGCCTCCGCTGTTCTCTCTTGTTTCTCCCCAGGCAAAGCTTCACTTTCCTGTGCAGCTTCACGGAGGGTGAGCTCTGAGCACCCTGCTCCCCCAGGTCTTTGTCTGCAGCAGCATCAGGCCACTCAGGCTCCAGCAGCAGGCCCTGCTGATGGCTCTCTCTGAGGTCACCCTGCCTCTCAGCAGGCACAGGCTGGGCAGCTGCTTTTCTCAGGCACTTGGCTGGCAGAGCTGCTGTGTTGGTTAATTTTCGTTTGGGCAGCAACAGGTTCTTGTCCTTCTCGCCCAGATCTGCAGCTGGAAGATGAGAATAGAAAGAGCAGGCCCCTTGCTGAGGGCCCTGCAAGTCCTTTTGCTTTCCTTGTGCCTCCTCTGGTTCTTTTCTGAGCAGCTGATGAGCTTGAGGCAAGCTCTCTGTGCAGGCCTGGGCATCTCTCTGATGGGGTGCCTGTGCCACAGCCCCTGTGCAGCTCGCAGCACAGCAACAAACAGCTTGGATGTTTGCTTCACTGCTTCTCAACTTAATTCTTAGTTCAGAAGCTTGTGGCAGGTGGCAGTGGAGAACTGGACAGCCACACTCAGCAGGAGGGGGTGGTGCTGGCAGGGAGCTGGGCTGAATATCTGCAGGCTGCTGATCCCCTCTGAGCCCCCAGGCTGCTGAGTCCTTCCAGGAGAAACTTTCCAAGGCCATCTGCTGCCTCTGCAGTCTCTCCTTCAGCTCCTCTGGCCGAGCCACCCTGCCCAGGGCAGGAGGGAAAAGTCCTGTGCTGCATTTGGTCCTGCAAGAAGACAGTTGTAGATGGTCAGGGAAGTGACCCTGCCCCTGCACTCAGCACTGGGGAGGCCACAGCTGGAGCGCTGGGGTCAGCTTTGGGGCTCTCACTGCAAGGAGGACATAGAGGGGCTGGAGCAGGTCCAGAGAAGGGCAAGAAAGCTGGGGAAGGGTCTGGAGAACAAGGCTGGGGAAGAGCAGCTGAGGGAGCTGGGAGTGTTTAGTGTGGAGAAGAGGAGGCTGAGGGCAGAGCTCATTGTTCTCTGCAGCTCCCTGAAAGGAGGCTGCAGTCAGCTGGGGTTGGGTTCTGCTCCCTGGGAACAAGGGACAGGAGGAGAAGAAATGGCCTCAAGTTGCCCCAGGAGATGTTTAGGTTGAAGATGAGGAACAATTTCTGTGCTGCAAGAGTGGTCAGGGATTGGCACAGGCTGCCCAGGGAGGTGGTGGAGTCCCCATGCCTGCAGGTGTTCCAGAAAGGTGGAGCTATGGTCTGGGGGCATTCCTGACCTCCTTGGGCAAGTTCCAAGATGATTTCAGAGGTCTTTTCCAACCTTAATAATTTTGGCAATTGCTTTCAGTTTCCTCTGATCCATCTGCACTTTTAATTTCTTTTCCCCCCATAATTTCTGTTTTCTTTCTCTTTTATTTTCTTTTTTTCTTTTTTTTTTTTTTTCCATTTGCTTTGCAAATTTCAGGGATTTATGTCAGGATGGAAAAAAAAAAAAACCAAACCAAAGCAAACCAAATTTATCAGCTGCAGAATTTCCCAACTAAATATCTTCATTTTCAGTGCCTTTAAAGCCTTTCAAATTCTTACCTTTTAAGTTTTTTGGCATCATCTTTGTACTCCACAAACTGATAAACAAACTTGGAGATTATTTCATCCACGATTCTGTACTCTGTGCTTTGTGCAAAGGTTTGGTGCTGCTCACTTTCAAGATGCTGGAAATAAAGGGAAAGGAAGAAAAAAAAAACCAAACAAAAACCAAACCAATGACCAAACAAACCATGAAATAAATGAAACAGCAGAGATAGGGAGGCAGAAGTCACAGAGTGGCATGGAGCAGGAGTTAAATGACATTAACTGATCAGCAGTGGCTCAGGGATAGGAACTGCTGCCTCCAGCTGTAAGGCAGAAGCACCAAGAATTAGCATTTACAAAGGGAAGGAAAAGGTCCTCACTTGCTGCTTTTTAGGAGATAAAATCTCTTCTACTGTTAATGTCTGGATGAGGGAATTAAGTGCAACCTCAGGCAGCCTGTGGATGGCATTAATTGGGTAGCAGGGTTGGTCTGCAGAGGGACCTGGCCAGGCTGCACCCATGGGCAGAGGTTCAGCAAGACCAAGGGCTGGGTCCTGCCCTTGGGGCACAACCACCCCATGAAGGCTGCAGGCTGGGGGCAGAGTGGCTGGGAAGTGCCCCCAGCAGCAGAGAAAGCCCTGGGGGTGCTGGGTGACAGCAGCTGGAGGTGAGCCAGGGTGTGCCCAGGTGGCCAAGAAGGGCACCAGCAGCCTGGCCTGGATCAGCACTGGTGTGGGCAGCAGGAGCAGGGCAGGATTGTGCCCTGCACTCAGCACTGGGGAGGCCACAGCTCCACTCTCCACTGCAAGAAGGACATTGAGGGTCTGGAGCAGGGCCAGAGAAGGGCAAGGGGAAGGGGAAGGGTCTGGAGAACAGGGCTGGGGAGGAGCAGCTGAGGGCCCTGGGGGTGTTTAGTGTGGAGAAGGCTGAGGGCAGAGCTCATTGCTCTCTGCAGCTCCCTGAGGGAGGCTGCAGCCAGGTGTGGGTTTTCCAACCCAATCAATTCTGTGCCTGCATCACAGCCCCAAGCTGTCACTTACTGTGTACAGATCTTCATATTTCTTCCCACAGCATTCACAATATCCTCTCTTCTTCTTGTCCTTCTGAGGCAGATGAAGAGGGGTCCCACAGTCCTTGTCACTGTTTGGTTTGTTTCTAATAACAGACAAAGAGATCTTGGGGATGGAGCTGAGCTCTAGTTTGCCTTTCATGTCATTCTTACTCACTTACAATAAACAATTTTATTCCTCATCTAAATATTTACATTCTTAGGAAAACCAAGAAAAAATTTCCACATTAGCTAAAAAAAAAAATAAAATAAATAAACTAAACCAAACCCAACCCTTAAAATGCTGTTTCCTGCAGGATTGGAAGCAGAGCAAGGCAGTCTGCAGGTCAGCACCAAGCATGCAGGTTAGTCCAGACGTGCTGCTATCCCTGACTCGAAAAAATCAAACAGCAAAAGAAGTCTGGAGAAATCCACATCCTGCAAAGTACTTACTGGAGGGCATCCCAGGTGAGGACAAAGAAGAAACCAGTGGCAGAAAGGAAAAAGCTATCTTATGCTGAGCCACAGTGATAGGAGAAGGCCACATTTTGTGATGTGTGCATCTGTGTGTCCAAAAAGAGGACTAAAGACAGGAGAAAGAGTGGACAGAGACAGACACCAGCAGTTAGAGCAGAGGGAGGAGCTGTTAGGGTTAAACCTCACACAAAATCAGAGCAATTCCTGCAGAGAACAACGACTTGAGAAGCACTTCAGAGAGCTGTGCCCCTCCTCCAGCCACCCACAGCTTGCAACCAACCTTTGTTTAGGCTGAGTTTGCTTCGGAGCAGAGGGAAGCTTCTTCTCCACCTCGAAGGGGCTGCAGGGCTTTGGGACAGAGTAGTTGAGCGCTGGGAAGATGTGGAACTGCAGGTAGAAGGGTCGGTACCGGCTGGGGCAGCAGCAGAGCCAGCAGGGATGGCAGAAGAGTTGAGAGCACAAATCACAAACAGGGCCAAAACCTTCTCCAAGGTTTGGTTCTCAGAAGCTTTGAATCCCAGAATGGTTCAGGGTGGAAGGGAGCTCAGAGCTCATCCACTCCAGCCTCCCCACCATGCCCAGGGACACCTCTCAGCTACACTCAGCTGCTCAAGGCCTCATCCAGCCTGGCCTGCAACACCCCCAGGCAGGAGGCAGCCACAGCCTCCCTGGGCAGCCTGTGCCAGACTCTCACCACCCTCACACTCAACAACTTCTCCCTCAGCTCCACTCTCACCCTGCTCTGCCTCAGCTCCAAACCATTGCCCCTTGGCCTGTCTCAGACCCCCTCAGCACAAGTCCCTCTGCAGCCTTCCTGCAGGATCCCTTCAGGCACTGGCAGCAGCTCTGAGGCTCCCTGGAGCCTTCTTCTCTGCAGGCTGCACACCCCCAGCCCCCTCAGCCTATCTTCAGGGCAGAGGTGAGGCCTGGCTGCCTTTTACAAAGAGGACAACATGTCTGTCAGAAAGAGCAGAGTATGGGGGGCATCTGAAGGCAGGAAATGGAAGGAAATGGAAAGGTGAAGAGCATTTCCTCAAGGCATGCTCAGTGCCTGTGAAGTTCTCAAGTCTGAGAACCAGAATGCTGCATGCACAGCACAGCACTCACCGGCTCCTGTCTTCCACCTTCACAAAGGGGTTCTTCAGCCTGCCTGCTCGAGAAAAAGACAAAGCAAAAAGCAAATTAAAAGACAAAAGGCAAAGTAAAAAGGCAAAGTAAAAAGGCAACAAGGCAAACTAAAAGGCAAACTAAAAGGCAAACTAAAAGGGCAAACTAAAAAGGCAAACTAAAAAGGCAAACTAAAAGGGCAAACTAAAAAGGCAAACTAAAAAGGCAAACTAAAAGGGCAAACTAAAAAGGCAAACTAAAAGGCAAACTAAAAGGCAAACTAAAAGGGCAAACTAAAAGGGCAAACTAAAAAGGCAAACTAAAAGGCAAACTAAAAAGGCAAACTAAAAGGGCAAACTAAAAGGGCAAACTAAAAGGGCAAACTAAAAAGGCAAACTAAAAGGCAAACTAAAAAGGCAAACTAAAAGGGCAAACTAAAAGGGCAAACTAAAAGGGCAAACTAAAAAGGCAAACTAAAAGGCAAACTAAAAAGGCAAACTAAAAGGGCAAACTAAAAGGGCAAACTAAAAGGGCAAACTAAAAAGGCAAACTAAAAGGCAAACTAAAAAGGCAAACTAAAAGGGCAAACTAAAAGGGCAAACTAAAAGGGCAAACTAAAAAGGCAAACTAAAAGGCAAACTAAAAAGGCAAACTAAAAGGGCAAACTAAAAGGGCAAACTAAAAGGGCAAACTAAAAAGGCAAACTAAAAGGCAAACTAAAAAGGCAAACTAAAAGGGCAAACTAAAAGGGCAAACTAAAAGGCAAACTAAAAGGCAAACTAAAAGGGCAAACTAAAAGGGCAAACTAAAAAGGCAAACTAAAAGGCAAACTAAAAAGGCAAACTAAAAGGGCAAACTAAAAGGGCAAACTAAAAGGCAAACTAAAAGGCAAACTAAAAGGCAAACTAAAAGGGCAAACTAAAAAGGCAAACTAAAAGGGAAACTAAAAGGCAAACTAAAAGGCAAACTAAAAGGGCAAACTAAAAAGGCAAACTAAAAAGGCAAACTAAAAAGGCAAACTAAAAGGCAAACTAAAAGGGCAAACTAAAAAGGCAAACTAAAAAGGCAAACTAAAAGGCAAACTAAAAGGGCAAACTAAAAAGGCAAACTAAAAGGGCAAACTAAAAAGGCAAACTATTTTTCTTCATCCTTCATTGGGGCAGTAGGTGAATAAATAAGGCAATTCTTTTGGGATAAAATAATTAGATTTGAAGCAAATAATTCTTATAAAATAACTGAATGAACACCACCACCACCACCCCCAGCCAAGGCAGGGGGTTGGAACTGGATGATCTTGAAAGTTCTTTCCAACTCAAACCAGTCTGGGCTGGAAGTGTTCAGCTGAGTGCTGCAGTCCAGTTTGAAGCCTGCAGAAGCTAAGGCAGAAGCAAAGGCTGTGGAAGCTCTGCAACACTCACTTTTGGACTTGGGAGCAGGAACTTGTTTTACCTGTTGAAGGTTAAAAAGAGAGAGAGAGAGAAGGTAAAACATCACTGTGAATAGGGGTGATGAGGAGAGAGAGGAAAGGAGGCAGAGGGACCTCAGAGCAGCCTCCCAGGATTTGAAAGAGGTCTCCAGGAGAGCTGGGGAGGGACTTATGACAAAGGCCTGGAGTGACAGGATGGGAGGAGATGGCTTCAGACTGGCAGCAGCTGGACTGAGACGAGCCATGAGGAAGCAGTTCCTGCCCATGGGGGTGGTGAGGCACTGGGACAGGTTGCCCAGAGCAGCTGTGGAGATTCCAAGCCTGGCACTGTTCAAAGACAGGTTGGCTGGGGCTGGAGTAAGCTGGGCTGGTGGAAGATGTCCCTGCCCATGGTCCCTTCCAACCCAAGCCATTCTATGATTCTGTGACACCTCAGGACTTCTGATCCTTAGACATCCCTTGCCAGAGCAAGGCTCTGCCTGTTACCATGAAGATGATTTCAATCAATTCACACACTAAACTAGGCTGTGGATAAGTGAGCAGGGGCAAGGCTTGCTGACAAGAGAGGCTGTGAGCCCCACAGGCTGGTGGGGTTGGACTGGATGATCTCAGAGGCCTTTTCCAACCCATGGCTCTGGGTTGCTGGGGCTCTGCCACTAGGAATGTCAGCAAAGTGGGTTTTTTGGAGCTGCAAAGAGCCACTCACCACATCTCTGGAAACACTGCCTGGCCTCCTGAGCAAGTAGAGCTCCTTCTTCTTTTGTTCAATGTAGTTCTTCACATCTGGCAAAAAAAAGAAGAGAGAGTGAGGCCAGGGAGTTTATTTCTGGGGAGGTCTCTGTGCTGAATTCAGCATGGTGAAGTTCAAGTTAAGCTTCACTGAACACAAACATTTACCATCAAGATGAAGAATCTTCACTCCCCAGCTGAGAGCACTGGACAGGATGCTGCCAGAGGGGATTAAGTCCTGCAAACAGCACAGGAATAACTTAAAGCAACATATGGTAATGATGTAAATCATCACAGATCCCTCACAACAGGTGAGATGGAAGCTGAGATCAAACCACAGATGCTCTGCTTCTTGCCAAAAAGTGGCTCACCTCACCTGGCTTCTCCACCTCCCTGTCCCCATCAGAAGGTCTCTAACCTTTCATAAAGCCCAAACTGCTCTCTCTTGGCACATTTCACAGGAACTGAGTTCTGAAGGCAATGAATTTGACTTCACTCAATCACACAATCATCTGGGCTGGCAAAGCCCTCTGAGCTCACCCAGCCCAACCATGCTCTGACTGCCAGGGGCTGAGCCATGGCCCTCAGCACCACAGCTCTGCCTCTGGGAGACCCCTCCAGGGATGGGCATTCAGCCACCTCCCTGAGCAGCCTGTGCCAGGCTGTGGGAGCCCTTTTAGGCAAAAAGTTTCTTCTCAAGTCCAACCTAACCCTCCCGTGGGGCAATTTGAGACCGTTTCTTCTCCTGTCACTTGTCCCTGCGGAGAAGAGCCCAACCCCCACCTTACTCCAGCCTCCTGCCAGGGAGCTGTAGACAGTATCCTCCTCTCCTCCTCTGCTCAAGGCCTACATACAAATTAAGGTTAAGCCCTTCTGAATCCAGAGCACAGACAGCTACTGAAGGCCTTTATGAGCACCTCCCAGATCCCAGCTCTGTTAGCATTGCTGATCCACTAGCAGATGACTCTTTGGAAGCTGAATTCTTTAGGAAGCATTCCGGAACCAAGACCTGACAGTTTTAGTCAGGAGAATTCCCTGACTTCTGCCAAAGTATTCCATGAGGGACTTCTTTCCTAGGCCACCAAGAACAGCCTTGCTAGGACCTGCCTGCTGGAAGAGCACAGCCCCAGTCTCTCAGGCATGACTTCTCTTGGCTTACCTGCTCTTTGATTGCCTTCTCAACCAGGGACCTTCCTCTGCTCATCCGCACCTGAGTGACAACAGGAACATAGGGGGGGACAGTCAGAGCTCATTTCAAACCCCAGCAGGCAGGAGAGTGGACACTGCTCCCAACCAGGCCAGACCAGAGCTGGGAGCCTCCTCTGGGTTACTGCACTGATGGTGTTCAGTAATCTGCACCCTTCCCACAAGGTGAGGGTCAGCAGAGTTGGGGGGAAAGAAAGCCCAAAGCCCAGTCCCACAGGCAGTCCCTTTCCAGACACCCCTGCCAGCCCAGCCTGCTCAATGTCCCAACCAAGCTGGCATTCAACACTGCCAGGCTGGGAGCCTCCACAGTTGCTCTGGGCAGCCTGTGCCAGTGCCTCACCACCCTCATGGGCAGGAATTGCTTCCTCATGGCTCATCCCAATCCAGCTCTTTCCAGTCTGAAGCCATCACTCTCCCTCCTGTCACAAGTCCCTCCCCAGCTCTCCTGCAGCCCCTTCAGGTCCTGGCAGGCTGCTCTGAGGTCTCCCTGCAGCCTTCTCTTCTCCAGGCTGCACAGCCCCAACTCTCCCAGCCTGTCCCAAGCTCCATCTCCCTGTTCATCTTCTGCAGGCATCTGCACTGCCAACAGCACAGCAGCTAGAGAGGAATGGGCTGTGCTGCTGAAGAGACAGGAACCTCTGGGCACCAGCAGAAGCCTCTCCATACTGATCCAGCTGTCAAACATAACCACCTCAGTGTTTAATTACAAGTCAGCCACACTCTATTAGAGCAGGTTTTAGCCTGCTCTGTTTATTGCAGGAGAGACTTCTTAGTACTTTATGAAACTCTGCTTAATTACTTTGCTTATTTGAAGCTTGAGAAGGGGAGATTGAGACTGGAAATGAGGAAGAAATTCTTGCCAGTGAGGGTGGGAGACACTGGCACAGGTTGCCCAGGGAGGCTGTGGCTGCCCCCTCCCTAGAGCTGTTCAAAGCCAGGCTGGATGAGGCCTTGAGCAAGCTGTGCTGGTGGGAGGTGTCCCTGCCCAAGGCAGGGGGTTGAGGCTGGATGAACCTGAAGGTCCCTTCCAACCAAACACAGATTCACAGTCCCCTAGAATGGTCTGGGTTGGAAGGGACCTTAGAGCCCATCCAGGACTGCCAGTTCAGCCTGGCCTAGCTTCATGCTTGATCTGTTAAAAAGTCACACCACAAGCCCTGCCTCAGCCAAGAGCAGAGGAAAGCAGACAGGAGCAGAACTGCAGGAGCAGATCCCATGGGCTGTGCCCCACCTGCAGCATCATTCCTCAGCCACTTACTGTGTCCACCACCTTGAATGAAGTCCCCTCCTGTCGCTCTCTGCAGGTGCTGGGGTGAGGGGAGCTGTTCCCTCCATGGTGTGCAGACTCTGGGCTGGGAACAGGAGAAATCTGAGCGAGGCTGGGTGCAAATTTAGCCTCCTTCTTGTTAGACACCAGATAGCTGATGTCTTTACTAAGGAAACTTTCCACTCTCTACAGAGAAAGACAGAAAGCAAATCATGATGTCAGGACAGAGAGTGAGCAACTCAGCTTTACATTGTGCACTTCAAACTTTAACCAAGTTCAAAAGCACTGAATTAAAGAGCTTCCTAACTTCTCATGCTCTGGATGGAAACTGCAGCTGAGCTGCAGGAGCACCTAGTAGTACACCATGTAGTAGCATTTGCTACCAGTGTTTAGCAGCATTCTAAGTTCATCTCATTGAAATTCTAAACTCTAAATTTGTCATCTCTGCCCAAAGAGCTTTGTTTTGCCTCAATTATTATTCTCTGAACCATTGAAACACTTTCCAATTACAGGAATTTGAGAAACAACATAACAAGTCAAAGGAAAAAAAATCAGTTTACAGTGAGTCTAAGCTCCTGCCAGGGCAGGGTCACCTGGAGAGGGTCACACAGCATCCAGGTGGGCCTGGAATGCCTCCAGAGATGGAGACTGCACCACCTCTCTGGGCAGCTGCTTCAGAGCTCCAGCAGCCCTGAATGACAGAAGTTCCTCTTTGTGTTCAGATGAACTTCTGATGTGCCACTCTGTGCCCCTTACCCCTTGTCCTGGCACCACTGAACAAAGCCTAATCCCATCCTCCTGCCACCCATCTTGCAGTATTAATTAGCATTGATCAGATCCCCCTCAGGCTGCCCCAATTCCCTCAGCCTTTCCCCACCACAGAGATGTTCCAGGCCCCTCAGCAGCTTTGTAGCCCATTGCTGTCCCCTCTCCAGCCAGTTCCTGTCCCTCTTGAACTGGAGAGCCCAGAACTGGACCCAATACTGCAGATGTGGCCTTACCAGGGCAGAGCAGAGGGGCAGCAGAACCTCCCTTGCCCTGCTGGCCATACTCTCCTTGAAGCAGCCCAGGATGCTCTTGGCCTTCTTGGCCTCAAGGCCACACTGCTGGCTCCTGGTCAGTCTGCTGTCCCCCAGGACTCCCAGGTCCTTTTCCCCAGAGCTTAACCATTGAAAGTGCTCTCAGAGCCTGGCACAGGCTGCCCAGGGAGGTGGCTGAATGCCCATCCCTGGAGGTGTTTCCCAGAGGCAGAGCTGTGGTGCTGAGGGCCATGGCTTAGCCCCAGCTTTGGCAGAGTCAGAGCATGGTTGGACTCAGCTGTCCAACAGCTCAGCCCCCAGGCTGTGCTGACCCATGGGCTTGTTCTTCCCCAGCTGCTGAACACTACACAAGGCTTCACTAAATCAAAACTTGAGTTTTCAGTGGGACTAAGCCATGGCACTGCTCACATTCCTGTGATCTCCTGTGCCTGCTTGTATCAAAGTGTTTCTTCCACATGGAAGCATCAGGAGAATTAAAAAACCCCAAGCATTAAGACTTTTAGAAAATGCCTGAGTGAAAAAAGGGCCTTTCCAAATACTCCTTGGTGTGCTCTGGGCAGAAAGTGCTGCCTGGAGTTCCTGATTTTCATGAAGCAGATGCCAAACACTTCTTTATTCAAGGTTCAGCAGAACAGCTTTTGGTTGGAAGATGTCAGTGTCAATGTACTCAAAGGCAGCAGGAAAAAAAAATCACCTCAAAGAATGAAACTTAGGGAATCTGGATAAGGACAGGAATAATCAGCTGAAAACAAACTTTGTTTACAACTGGCAAAGCAGTTTTGAGCCAAGAAAACCCCCACAAAATCATTTGTTGATAGCTGTTCCTATCAAACACCACAACAAACAAAAGCCACCACGTGTGAAACAGAAACCAGGCACGGGGGAGGAGAAGACATTCCCCACACATGGACTTCCTTCCACTTCCACAGTTCTCTGCTCAGGCACTTACCCCTCCCAGCTCTCTCAGGTCCTTTCCTATCTTCTCAGAGGTGACATGTGAAGGAATATCCAGGTAAAAAACCTTCCCAGTGAGGGGCTTCAACTTCAGTGTCTCTGTTTTCCCTGTGTCTTTTTTCACGCTCTTCAGAGCAGATTTTGTCCTTTCTGCTTTTCCTTGAGTTCCATCTGCTGCAAAAAAAAAAAAACCAAAAAAAACAAGAAGTGAATTCAAACAGGCCTGGCTTTGCGTTTTTCTGGTCAAAAAGAAAAGCTCCTCACTGTGGAAATGGACAAGGCAAACGTCCATGCAAAACAGGGCTTAGAAAACACAGTCACAGTCTGGACTGGGCTGCCTTGGAAGGGACCTTCAAGACCATCCAGTTGCAAGGCCCTGCCATGGGCACAGACACCTCCCACTAGAGCAGGTTGTTCAAGGCCTCATCCAAGCTGCACAGTGCCAGGCTTGGAGCCTCCACAGCTGCTCTGGGCAACCTGTCCCAGTGCCTCACCACCCCCATGGGCAGGAATTGCTTCCCCATGGCTCATCTCAGTCCAGCTGCTGCCAGTCTGAAGCCATCCTCCCTCCTCTTGGCACTGCAGGCCTTTGTCACAAGTCCCTCCCCAGCTCTCCTGGAGTCCCTTCAGGTACTGGCAGGTTGCTCTGAGGTCTCCCTGAAGCCTTCTCTTCTCCAGGCTGCACAGCCTCAACTCTCCCAGCCTGTCCTCATAGCAGAGCTGCTGCAGCCCTTGGATCATCTTGGTGGTCTCCTCTGGCCCTGCTCCTACAGTGTCCTGCTTGTGTGGCCCCAGCACAGCAGGTGGGGTCTCAGGAGAGCAGAGGGGCAGGATCCCCTCCCAGCCCCTGCTGCCCACACTGCAGGGGCCAAAGCCCAGGATGTTAAACATGTGAAATCCAAGGCACTAACAACACCAGCTGTAACCCTGAAGAGATTCTTTAGTATCAGATCCCAAACTGAGGCTTTTTATTTCTGCTGTCACACAAGCCCATCACTTTCCTCACTCAGTTCAGCACCTATCTGCTATCTCTGTCCCACAGGACAGGCTCTGCTTGCACAGTCACTGAGAATCACAAAAACACCATTTTAGGACCATCTCTTATTCTGTTGAAACAAAAAGGGTGACAACAGCAGAACAACAGTCAGAAGTACCTGAAATATCAAGAAACACAAGACCCAGATCCTCCTATTTATCTGAATTTTGAGCACCCACCCAAGCTGCAGAAAAGCTAAGCCTGAAGGTCACAACCACTCCTGTCCCAGGGAATCTTACCCTAAGACCAAGAACGAAATTAAACTGCCCTGATGAACTTTCCTGATGCTGCACAAAGGCAAACATTAGACAATCAGCAAATAAAACCTAGAAGCCTCAGACCTCAAGAGAAATCTTGGGCTGTGGCAGAGTTCCCCACAAGAGGGATCAGCTCAACGCTGGTTGGCAAGCAAAAACTCAGAAGGGAATTGCTAAGGGCCTGAAAATAAACTGGGTGATTTTATCATCCTACCCAAAAAAAGGCAGGACTCTGTCACACCTTAAACACAGCCTGCCAGGGAGTAACAGGAATGACCAAAGGCGTTGCACAGGAAGAGTTTATCAGTCTGCAAAGTCAATGATTCAAGAGGAAGCGAAGAGAGAGATGCAAAATTAAGAACAGCACATTAAAAATGGCCCAAACAGCCTATTCCAGCAGAAATAGGAGGCACCATACAAAACCAGGAGTCAAATGCAAAACAAAAAGCAGGGACTGATTTTCCCTGCCACTGGGCAACCCTGTGCAGCTTGCTGCCAAAGAATGTGGTGGACACAAAGGTAGGATTTCCAGCGGAGGCTGCAAGGAAGAGGTCCTAAATACACAGAAGTGACCTGCAACCCATCAAGTCCCCACAGAACTGGAAGCTAAAACATCATGAAGTGAAAGAAATGTTATCTTCTGTGGTCTCACAGGAGTCCACTTCCAACCAATGCCTGAGACAGAAGCAGCCACACTTAGCTTTACATTCCCCTTCCCTCCTCACTGACTCTCTCCTGGAGAAGCTCTCGGGGGGAGATGCTGCAGGAATCCGGCAGGCCTCTGTGATGACAAAAAGCCAACACCCAACAGTCCCTCGGCTGCTTCTCTCCCTCCCTGAAATCCAGAGATGGGAGAGGGAGCAGAAGGCTTCTCATGCTGCAAGGTTCTGTGGCTGCAAATGTGAGGGCACAGCAGCCAGCTGTGTGCTGCAAGGTTCTGTGGCTGCAAATGTGAGGGCACAGCAGCCAGCTGTGTGCTGCAAGGTTCTGTGGCTGCAAATGTGAGGGCACAGCAGCCAGCTGTGTGCTGCAAGGTTCTGTGGCTGCAAACGTGAGGGCACAGCAGCCAGCTGTGTGCTGCAAGGTTCTGTGGTTGCAAACGTGAGGGCACAGCAGCCAGCTGTGTGCTGCAAGGTTCTGTGGCTGCAAATATGAGGGCACAGCAGCCAGCTGTGTGCTGCAAGGTTCTGTGGCTGCAAATATGAGGGCACAGCAGCCAGCTGTGTGATGCAAGGTTCTGTGGCTGCAAATGTGAGGGCACAGCAGCCAGCTGTGTGCTGCAAGGTTCTGTGGCTGCAAATATGAGGGCACAGCAGCCAGCTTTGTGCAACCTCGGAGACAGAAAAGTTAGGGGGAAAAGGAAACCGGAGAGGCGGCTTAGGGCAGTGTGGATCTGGATCTAAGGACAAAAGATGGGTGAGGAGCTGGTGTGCAAGCAAAGCTGCAGGGGCGACCAGGGATGGGATGTGGTGTCACAGCCAGCACGGCTACGCTGTGGTATCTCGCATGGGATGCCAGCTCAAACATTAACGGCCTAAGGACGGGAATTAAGGCTGGAAAAGAAGCTCCTTCGGGATGACTGCAAGCCTGGGGTGAGCGAGCAGTGCTGCAGGGAGAGCGAAGCAAATGCGTTAGCCCTGGGCCTAGCGCCCTCCACGCGTGCTGCTGACAGCGCCGAGCCCTGCCCGTGCGGAGCCCTCCCCGGGGCCGCGGCCTGGCCGGTTCCTGCCCCTTCTCTGCCCCGCAGCAGCCTGCCGTGCCCCGCGGTTGGCTGTCCGGCAGGCACTCGCTCCCCGGCGTAACTCCCACCCCTCACTAGCGCTACCGCCGCTCCCGCAGCCAGCCCGAGGCCCAGCTGCAGGGCCCGGCCCCGACGCCTTGCGGGAGGTAGGAAGGCGGCCCCGGGCAGCGGCGGGAACGGCCCAGACCTTCCCCCTCAGCCCTAAGCCTTCCCCGGGCCGCGGCAGGTACCCCGGGGCCACCTCCGCTTACGGGGACGCGCTGCTCTGTCGGCGGCCTCCGCGGCGCTGGGCTTCATCTTCCCGCCGCCTCACATCGTCCTCCGCCCGCCGCCCGCGAGGGTGCCCGCGGCCGCTCGG
>VWZE01018592.1:46515-78301 GCA_013396675.1 Eubucco bourcierii
CCCTTCCCGCCGCGCGGGGCCTGGCTCCGCCCCCTCCCCCGAGCGGCGCGGGCGGGCCCCTCCGGCACGGGGCAGCGCAGGAGGCCCGCGGGCGGGAGGCGGGAGCGGGGCTGGCACTGGCCCGGCCTCACCTCGAGGGCCGGGGCCACTCGCTGCCTGCCGGCGCGGTGGGGAGCCAAGGCGGCTGTGTCTGAGCCCGGCCCCGCGCAGCGGCAGGGACTCTTCCGAGGAGCGCAAAAGTCACAGGCTCGGAGCCTCTGCCGCTGCTCTGGGCCACCTGTCCCAGTGCCTTGCCCCCCTCCTGGGCAGGAATTGCTTCTTCTGCCTCATCTCAGTCCAGCTGCTGCCAGTCTGAAGCCATCCCCCCTCGTCCTGCCGCTCCAGGCCTCTGTCAGCAGTCCCTCCCCTGCAGCCCTTCAGGCACCGGCAGGCTGCGTTGAGGTCTCCTGCAGCCTTCTCCAGGCTGACCCCCATCTCTCTTAGCAGGGCTGCTGCAGCCCTCGGAGCACCTTGCTGGCCTCCTCTGGTCCTGACCGCCATGAGGCATTTTGGCCTTTTTAAACCCTGCATGTTTACAAAGCAGAAATCCAAGCCCCAGGACCACCTTCTGGTGTCTTTCTCAGCTGCTGGCAGCTCATCCTCATCAGATGAGCTCAGGGTTGGTCCTGACTCCAAAGCCTGCTCCCCAGGCACGGGGCTGGCCCTTTGCCCCGGCAGGATGATTCCTCCTCATTTTCATCTCCATGGCTCAGTTGTAAGATGACTTTCTGGCATCAGGGAATAGACTTGGAATCACATACCAGTTTGGAGTGGAAGGGCCCTTCAAGATCACCTAATTTTAACACCACCCCAATTACATTAATGCCTCAATAATCACAGCACTGTTTGGGTTGGAGGAGCCCTCTGAGACCAGCCAGGCCAACATCGACATGAACACTGAGCCACAGTCCCAAGTGCCATAGCCACAGCTTTCTGGAACACCTGCAGGGATGGGGACTCCCAACACCTCCCTGGGTAGCCTGCACCAGTCCCTGACCACTCTGGCAGCAAAGAAATTGTTCCTAATATGCAATATAACCCTCCCCTGGTGCAATTTGAGACCATTTCCTCTTGTCTGATCCCCTGATACTAGGGAGAAGAAACCAACCCCTATCTTGCTGCAACCTCTTAGGGCCTGAGGGCAAGGCAGTGGCACCAGCAGGCTTTGGCCCACAGGGAAAACAACACAGCCAAACATCTCCATGTTCTGAGAGCCAAGCCTTGGCTGTGAGCTCAGCAAATCGTGGCCCTTGTCTTGTCCTGGTGATGAAAAGAGACAAGCAGCAGTGATTAGCCATGGTACAAAATGTTTAATTGATGTGCAACACTCATGGCAGGGCAGGACCAAAGGCAGAGCCTGGGCACTGCCTCAATGCCATGGGGCAGTGGTGAGCATTCAGAGCCAAGGAGGACACACAGAGCTGAGCTCTCAGGCACAAACTGATGCCCAGAAGCCCACAGTGAGGCCAGACCACACAGGAGACTTCAGTTAATGAGACACAGGCCTCAGAGCAGCAGCTCCACAAAGAAAGCCCTCAGCACACACAGCTGAGGGGGACAGAGGACAGCCCCCTGCACACCCCTGGTGTGGTGGGATGCAGAGAGGGCTTAGCAGCAGACAAGGCCCATGGAACCACTGCACCTCCACCTACACTGTCCTGGGGTGGGCTCTGGGCTCCCTCACTGGATCTGTAGTCATCAAATCATAGAAAGGGTTGGGCTGGAAGGGACCTTCAAGCCCATCCAGCCCAAACCCCTGCCATGGGCAGGGCCACCTCCTGCCAAGCCAGCTTGCTCAGGGGATCATCCAGCCTGGCCTTGAACACCTCCAGGGAGAGGGCAAAACTCATCTCTAGTCACAAGACATCTGAGTTCGTAAACCAGCATATCAGTGACCTGCCTCACCTGCCCCAAGAGCACAGCGACACAACCAGATGGAGCCATGGAGGTTCTGACACTGCACAAAGGCTTTGCCAGACTTTATTACACAGAAATTAACTGGTGGGTTCAGGAGGGCTTGAAAGATGAGGTCTGGTGGACTCTGCTAAGCTGCTTTAAAAGTCTGCATTGAGATGGCATCAGCAGCTGCTCACACTGCCACGGGCACAACCACCTCCAGCGCTGCAGGCTGGAGAGCTGAGGAGATGTCTTGGAATCCCACACTATTTTGGCTTGGAAGGGACCTCGAAGACCACCCAGCTTCAGCCCCCTGCCATGGGCAGAGGCACCTCTCACCAGCCCAGCTTGCTCAAGGCCACATCCAACCTGGCCTTGAATACCTCCATGCCTACTCCAGAGCCTCACCACCCTCATGGGAAGAATTGCGCTCAAATGGTTCATCTCAATCCAGCTTCTTCTGAAGCCATTCCCCCTCCTCCTGTCACTCCATGCCTCTGCCAAAAGTCCCTCCCCAGTCCTCCAGGAGCCCCCTTCAAATCCTGGGAGGCTACTCTAAGGTCTCCCTGGAGCATCCTCTTCTCCAGGCTGAAGAGCCCCAACTCTGTCTCCATAGCAGAGGTGCTCCAGCCCTCAGACCATCTTGGTTGCCTCCTCTTGATCATCTTGAGCCTCCTCCAGGTAAACCCAACCATACCTGGAGTTCCAGAGATCCACAGCCTCATGCTTGCAGCAGCTGAACTTCTCCTGTAGTTTTTAGGATCAGGAAGCACAAATCCTCTTTCATCCAAGCCCACCTCAAGAGCAGCAGATCACAGCAGCAGTGCCAAGTTACTGTCACAAGAGGCAAAGCAACTGGAAGCTGCCAGAAGATGGTGACAAGTGGGAAACACCGAGGAGCAAGGAGTCCTTCAGGGTCTGTCTGGTGCTGCAGCTACTCATGTAAACAAGTTCTGAAGCTTCTTTGGCACAAAGCAGCATTTTCCCACAGGCCTGGGAACACTGCCCAGTGCCAGGCTTTGGTGCTGGGAGAGCCACCAAGGGGCTGCTGAGCATTACCTCCTTAGCAGTGGCAGAGCTGAAGGGTCCCTTGTGTCCTACGAAGAACTAAGGATGGAGACTGCAATTCCAGAAGCTATGTGCAAGCTTTAAAGCTGTTGGGTGAGCTGGAAAGTTTTTTTTATCTAAAGTCTCCCCTAGTTTTGTTTCTGTCAGTGACTGAAGCCCATGGCAAGGACTCCAAGCTGGAGTCAGTTCTGCCTATCTCCTGAGCAAGACAAACCCTACTGCAGGGATGGGGGAAGTCCTCACCACTGCATTGCTTTTGCTTCTCCTTTTGCACTCTTCCTTGGGGATCCTGCCACCAAATACAACCCAAACCTGCCAGGGTCCACCCCCAGCATCCTTAGCCCCCAGACTTCCAGCAAGGCCAATAAACTAAGACAGTTCTCCTGCAAGCTTGGGCTGTCCAGACTCAGGTCACTCACAAGCCTGCAGTGAGGCTCTCAGCATGTGTGCTTCCTTGGCATGACCAGCTGGCACTTGTTCCTCACATGCAACTTCAGGAACTAGTGGGGAAAATGGGAGAAGTTGGAGGGGACCTCTAGAGACTGAGTCCAAGCTCCCTGCCAAAGCAGCATCACTCAGGGCAGGGCACACAGGAACACATCCAGGTGGGTTTGGAAAATCTCCAGAGCAGGAGACTCCACAGCCTCTCCAGGGCTCCAGCACCCTCACACCAAAGAATTTTCTCTTCATGCTGAGGTGGAGCCTCCCTGGTTCCAGTTTGTGTCCTCTGCCCCTTATCCTGTCACAGGGCAGCACTGAATAAAGCCTGGCCGCTGCTGCTTGCCCCCAGCCTTTAGCTCTTGCTGAGCCATTGATCAGATCCCCTCTGGGGCTGCTCCTCTACAGGCTAACCACCCCCAGGGCTCTCAGCCTTTCCTCATCAAATGGTCCAGGTCCTTCAGCATCCTCATAGCCTCCCTTGGACACTCTCTAGCAGAACCCTGGATGTCTTTGAGCTGCTGTTGCTGCAGTGTGGTTCTTCCCATGTGGACATCCCCCAGGTGCCGTGACCCTGGCAGGAATGCAAAACCCAGCACAGAGTCAACCTGATTGCTGCTGGTGGATTCAGGAGCGTTTGGGTGAGGGTCTGTGCAAGAAGCAAAGCTGGGGTTTAGGCAAAATGCTTCTTTCCTTCCTAGTGGTAAGGATCCCTGTGTGCTCTGCAGATGGAAGCAGCCATGGGCATGGCAGGGCCAGGAGGAATGAAGGCTGTGGCAGTGAAGGAGGGGACTGAGCTCCAAGCCTTTAATGTTAAATATTAGAGTTGATGTCCTCCACCTGCCCAAGAGTGAAATAGAAAAAAAAATCTCAGAAGTCCTCTGGGAAAAAAAAAAAAACCAAAACCAAACAACCAACAAAACCCAAATGAAAAGGAACAGAACTTGTGACTTGCTCAGGAAACCATGAGGAGAGGAAAATAAAGCAGCTGAGTTTGGTCAGTGGCAGTCCCCAGTGCTGTGCTGTGCAGCACCAAGCCCCCTGGGCTGGGCCTCAGGACGGTGTTAGCCCTGGACTTGTCATCTCTGTGGTGGGGCTGGCCAGGCACTCACTGGACTTCAGACTGGTGAGGGATTTGTAGCTGGCCACTGATGTGAGGGAGCCACAGAGGCCGAGCAGCGAGGGGGTGTCCTCCTTCCCTGGCAAGAGAAAGGAGAGGCAGGCTGAGCATTTGGACAGCACAGGATGGCCACCACTAAACCACAGCAGGGAGAGAGGAAACTGTTTGATCTGCTCTGCTGTGGATTACATCTTCTTGCTCCAGCACCTCTGAACCTCAGAAATGCAGCTGGGAAGCCAGAGAGTTGATGCTACCTGCCCTGGTCTGGTGGCAGAGGTCCCAGAGGTGCTGGAGCAGGTCCAGAGAAGGGCAAGGAAGCTGGAAAATAGTCTGGAGAACAGGGCTGGGGAGGAGCAGCTGAGGAACTGGGGGTGTTTAGTGTGGAGAAGAGGAGGCTGAGGGCAGAGCTCATTGCTATCTGCAGCTCCCTGAGAGGAGGCTGCAGCCAGCTGGGGCTGGGCTCTGCTCCCTGGGAACAAGGGACAGGAGGAGAGGAAATGGCCTCAAGTTGCAGGAGGGAAGGTTTGGGTTGGAAATGAGAAGAAATTTCTTGACTGAAAAGGTTCTCAATGCCTGGCATTGGCTGTCCAGGGGAAGGCTCTCTTCTCCAGGCTGAACACCCCCAGCTCCCTCAACCTGTCCCCACAGCAGAGGTGCTTGGATGGTCATGGTGGCCTCCTCTGGCCCCACATGCCTTACCTTTACAGAGGTAAACTCAAACACACACTCTCATTCTCAGAGGCAAGAACAGATCTTCTTACCAGAAGAGGAGTCAGAAATAGATCTGCACATGGCCTCTCCACATGGCCACACTGTTCTGTTTCCCTTTAGCAACCTGGGCCAGTGGGAGGTGTCCCTGCCCATGGCAGGGGGTAGAACTGGATGATCTTGAAGGGCCCTTCCAATCCAACCCATTCTGCATCAGGAGTCCTGCAGCATTCCCCTGCTGCCCAGAGCTGCCCACAAGATGGAGCAGCCAGACCTTGGCCGAGCAGCCAGCCTCTGAAGGTGTCTGCATCACATCTCTGCACCAGCATGGGGCACAGACTCAGAGAACCACAGAATGGGTTGTGTTGGAAGGGACCTTCAAGATCATCCAGGTCCAACCTCCTGGCATGGGCAGGGACACCTCCCACTGGCCCAGGTTGCTAAAGGGAAACAGAACAGTGTGGCCATGTGGAGAGTTATGTACAGATCTACTTCTGATTGCACCTCCCACCAGCCCAGCTTGCTCAGGGCCTCATTCAACCTGGCCATGAACACCTCTGGGGAGGGGGCACCCAGGACCTCCCTTGGAAACCTGTCACATCACCATCATCATCTCTCTGCTTTAGCCCAAGCACTGCCAGGGCCAGAGCCTGGAGCCTTTTTTTTTTTTTTTAAAAAAAAAAGGGGAAAAGGACAATGAATTAATTCCAAAGATTTGAGTGATAGCAGAGAGACAGCAGCAGATGCTCCTTGGAGCCAGCTGCCCCTGGGCCTCTGCTGGAGAGGGGAGATGTGCAACATTTTTGAAGCTTACCTTTGAGCACAGCACAAAGTCTTGCAATTATTGAAGTGTCCCTGCCCATGGCAGGGGCTTGGAACTGGATGATCTTGAAGGTCCCTTCTAACTCAACCCATCCTGTGAATCTAGAAATGAATCCATACCTTTATGCAACAAGTTGATTCCATCCTGCTTGCCATCCTGTGAGTGACCTGGCTCCAGAGAGGACTGGGAAAGGCTGACTTCTGCTGAAAGCTGGTCCAGGCTGTGAAAACTCTTCCTGCAAAGGAGTATTTAACAGCAAGGCTGTGAAACAGAATTCAAATTATGATGTATGGGCTAAGGTAAGAAATGTAATGATTGGACTTGATGGTCTTAAAGGTCTTTTCCAACCAAAACCCATTCTATGACAACAAAATATCCTCAGTTCTCCTGTAAGAGCATGCTGCAAAGAACTGGACACTCAACCTTCCCTCTCCTAGACACTGATTTGGAGCTTTCCTGAAGCAATGGTTTCCTTTTATTCCCAATGAATTCAAAGGAAGGACATTTTCCTGGTGATCAGGAGAAGGAGAACCTGCTCTTCTTGCCTGCTGATCCTTGCACACTGCAACAGGTCATTCCACCAGGACACAATCCAGAGCAGGCCAAGGCAAATGTGTCACTTGCAGCTTCCCTGCTCCTCCAAAGGTGAATCAAAGTCAACACTCAACTTACTCATCCCATTGCTGGTTGTGCTTTCTATAGAGCAGAGTGTCCAAGGCCACAGCATTGACATCCAGAGCTCCTGGGGAAGGCCACTGGTTGGTGAGGTGAGTGGTTAGTTCCTGTCTTGACCTCAAGTCATTGTTCTTTAGCACAGTCCTGGGAATGCAAAAAGCAGGACACCTCCTTCAGGGACAGGGAAGAACAGGACCAGCAGCCCTGACCATGCTGATGCTCCACTCTGGCCAACAGCCTGCAGGCTTCCCAAAGCCTCTGACTCTGCTCAGCCTGCTGTGGGCAAGCAGCTGAGAAACCTACTGAGAGGCCTCTCTAGGAAGGGGGGAAAGCTGAACTGAGACTCTCTCTGCACAAGCACTACAAAAGCAGCTGCAGCCTGGAGATTCTGACAGCACAATGGCAACCAGCAGCCAACTCTTCTGCAGCCCAGCTCTGGGAACAAAAAGCCCTCTCCATCCTCCTCAGCTCCATGGACAGTTTGAACTGCCCCCACCCAGTGCTGCTGCAGCGTGAACCAGAACCCAGGCACCTTCCTCCTGCCCTGCATGTCCAGCTGAGACCAAACACAGGCCTCAGCTGCTCTCCACCACCCTCCAGTCTGTACCCATGAGTGGCTGCAAGTGACAGCAACCATCTCCCCTGAGCACCCTGCAGGTTGGGTTTGCCTTCTGAACACTGCCCTGAATCATGGAGTCCCAGACTGGCTTGGAAGAGACCTCAGAGATCATCCAGCTCCAACCCCCTGCCGTGGGCAGGGACACCTCCCACTGGCCCAGTTTGCTCAAGGTCCCAACCAGCCTGGCCCATAACACCTCCAGGGAGGGGGCAGCCACAGCCTCAGAAGCAGAGCAGGTTTCTAACCTCTGGGAAGAAGGCAGCTCACGTGGCAGTGCTGGGAAACAGCTGCCAGGAGTCCTGGAGGCAGCAGGGAGGCCTGGTTCTGCAGGCAGCACAAGACCACCTCTAGATACAAAATGTTGTGTTGTGAACCCACAAGTCCTCTGCTCCAGGACATTCCAGGCAGCAGGCAAATGCTGCTTTACAATGAGTTTGTCTCTCTGTGGCTTGAAGCAAGGAGCAAATGTTGGGCACCTCCATGCTGAGTGCACTCAGCAGTCTGAAGCCAAAGGCCCCATGGTCACTGCACACCTTAGGTGACTCTTCCTGCCCTACAGCTGACCACAGCACCACAGAATGCTCTGGCTTGGAGAAGACCTTTAAAACCCATCCAGCCCAACCCCTGCAGCCAGCAGGTTGCTCAGAGCCCAGTCCAACCTCATGTGCAATGTTTCTGATGCAAGGGCATCTACCCAGCTCTTGGGCAACCTGTACCAGTGTCTCATCACACTTCATAGGGAAAATGTCTTCCTTAGATCCAGTCCAAACCCAGCCCCTTTTACTTCACAGAGTCACAGAATGGTAGGGCTTAGAGGGGACCTCTGGATGCCATCTGCTCCACCCACCTGCCAAAGCAGGTTCATCTAGAGCAGGTTGCTCAGGATCATGTCCAGGTGGGTTTGGAATCTCTCCAGAGAAAAAGACTCCACAACAGAATAGCTTTGGTTGGAAGAGACCTCCAAGCTCATCCAGTCCAACCTGTGACCCAGCACTGCAAGGCCACCACTAAATCCTGTCCCTCAGGGCCAGCTCTACACACCACTGCAACACCCCTGGGGATGAGGCTCTCTCTGGGCAGAGCATTGTAATGTTTGAGGACCTTTTCAGTGAAGGAGTATTTGCTATCATCCAGCCTGAACCCCACCCCCACCCCGGTGCTGGTGCTTGCCAGAGGGAGAAGAGGCTGCCCCCCTGCCTGCCAGGAGCTCCTCACTGCTGTGACTCCACAGCTAACATCCTTGGGGATGCAGCTTGTGCTCTGGGCATACCTGAACTCTGCAGACAAGAACCTCAGCAATGAAACCACCTAAAGTGCCAAATCTTCCCCACAAGAGCAGGCCAGACAGCAGCGAGCTCAGAAGGGCTGTTTGGTAGCTGGCTGGGAGAGAGGAGCACAGCAGCTTGGCAGGATGAGGTGGGCAGCACCACAGGGCACAAAGCTACCTTCCAGAAGCTTGTCTCAGGACATGAAATTCCCCCAGTGCTCATGCAAGTGAAAAATCAGCTCCTCTGCCCTGAGATCACCCCCTCACCTCCTAAGGGATCTGAGGGACAGCCACTTTGACACCCCAAAGCTCACACTTCCTGGCATCACCCCCTCATGCCATGGGGCACCAGCACTAACCAGCCCAGCTTCTTGGTCTGAGGAAACCCAGACCCTAGCCTAGGCCTCAGGGGCTTAGCTACTGACACTGCAGCACCTCCTGATTCAGAAGGACTGCACACAGTTGGTTTAGTTGGAAAAGACCTCGAAGACCATTGAGTCTAACCATGATCTAACTCTGCCAAGGCTAAACCATGGCCCTCAGCACCACAGCTCTGCCCCTCTGAGATGCCTCCAGAGATGCAGACTCCACCACCTCTCTCCTCCAGGGCTCCAGCAGCCTTACATTACAGAAGTTCCTCCTCCTGTTCAGATTAATTCCTGATGTGCCAGTTTGTGGCCCTTGTGCTGGCACTGGGCATCACTGAACAAAGCCTGGCCCCATGCTTCTGCCACCTACCCTCGCAGTACTGATCAGCATTGATGAGATCCCATTCAGGCTGCCCCAATTCCCTCAGCCTTTGCCCATCACAGAGGTGTTCCAGGGCCCCCAGCAGCTTTGTGGCCCTTTGCTGTCCTCTCTCCTGTTGTTACTGCAGGGGGAGGTCTGGGCACAAGCAGCTTTGGTTCTGTTGCTCTGCTCCCAAGGACAGAGCACAGCTGAGAAACACCAACTGCAAGCCAGAGCAACCTGAGCTGTGGCAGCCTCAGCACCCAGACCCCAGAGAGGGCAAGAGCTGCCCAATGAGATGGAAGAGACCCCACAGGCCAGCCCAAGAACAACACTGAAGGCCACAAGCCATAGAATCCCAGAGTGGAAGGGCTGGAAGGGACCCCAGAGATCACTGAGTCCTAACCACTGCCAAGGCAGGGGCACCCAGGGCATGACACACAGGAACACAGCCAGGTGGGGCTTGAAAGCCTCCAGAGCAGGAGACTCCACAGCCTCTCTGGGCAGCCTGCTCCAGGCTCCAGCACCCTCACACCAAAGAAGTTTCTTCTTATGCTGAGATGGAGCCTCCTGGGTTGCAGTTTGAGTCCATTGCCCTTGTCCTGTCACAGGGCAGCACTGAACAGAGCCTGACCCCTGCTGCTTGCCCCCAGCCCTCAGACATTGACCAGCATTGATCAAATCCCCTCTCAGGCTGCTCCTCTCCAGAAGCATGGAGTTGGATTTAAACTAAAATGTGATCCAGCATTGCTCTGTTGGAGCTGTGAGGGTGTGAGGTCTGCAGACAACACTGTGAGGCATTCCCAGCTTGCAGCAGGTTGGAAGCCTCCTGGTCCAGTGGGAGGTGTCCCTGCCCGTGGCAGGGGGCTGCAAGTGGATCCCTTCCAACCCAAGTCATTCTATGAAGGTACAGAGAAGCTGAGGGAAGAGGGAGCTGAAAACAGACCTGGCTGAAGTACTGAGGACTTCATACTGTTGTTCCTAGCTTGGGGCAGAGAGGGGACACCCAGGAGCACAGCTAAAGTGTGGCTGATGTGCATCATGGCTCGAGAGCCAGGAGCCATGAAAGCTTCCCAAGGAAAGCAGGATTAGCACTCTCAGCTTTGACTTCTAGGGATGAAGTCTGCCAAGGAGATCAAGGATTAAAATTTAATCTCCCACTTACTTTCAGTGAGAAAAGAAAGCAGCAGCAAATGGGATTTGGTGTGCTGAGCAGCTGAGGATTAGAGCCTTACAAAGAGAGAAGGCTTACAGAGGGACTGCCTGAAAGGTGAGAGAGCTCCAGCAGGGCACCAGATGATTTCATTTGCACAGCTTCACAGATTGCATTGGGTTCAGGAGAGTCTCAAAGCTCATCTTGTCCAACCCCTGCAGGCAGCAGGGACAGCTCCAATAGCTCAGGCTGCCCAGGGCCACATCCAGTCTGGTCTGGAATGTCTCCAGGGATGAGCCTCAACCACCTCCCTGGGCAGCCTGTGCCAGTGCCTCCCACCCTCACTGTGCAGAGCTTCCTCCTGCTGTCCAACCTAACTCTGCCCTGCTCCTGCTCTAAACCATTGCCCTCAGCCTGTCCCCACAGGCCCTTCTGAGCAGTCCCTCCCCAGCCTGCCTGCAGCTCCCCTGCAGACACTGAAATGCAGCTCTGAGGTCTTCCTGGAGCCTTCTCTTCTGCAGGCTGCACAGCCCCAACTCTCCCAGCCTGTCCCTACAGGAGAGCTGCTCCAACTCTCCCATCACATGAGAACAGTTTGAATTTCCTAACATTCACTTTCAGTTAACCCTGCTGTGGCCTTCAGCAACCTGGTCCCATGGGAGCTGTCCCTGCTCACGGCAGGGAGGTTGGAAATGGATGATCCTGAAGGGTGCTTTCAACCCCTCCCAACCTACTCTACTATTCTGTGGATCTCAGGCTTCTCTTGGCTGTCCTCCTGTGAGCTGTTGAGTTTTCCAATGTTCATCCACAAGTAGTCCTGGGCAAAAGCATCTCTCAGCCATGGCAAACATGTCAGGGACAGCCAGAGTTTGCCTCCTCATCATCACAAGTGACACAGCACTGGGCAAGCTTTCATCTGGAGCTGCTGCCAGGGTGGTGAAGGAGCAGCCTGTTCTTGGAACAGACAGAGTAGTTCCAGATGGAAGAGACTTCCCATAATGATCTAATCCAACTGCCTGATGGCTCCAGAGCTGACCAGCAGTTAAAGCACACTGCCCAAATGCCAGCAAACTTGGGGCATCAACCACCTCTCCAGGCAGCCTGTTGCAGTGCTTGACCACCCTCCCAGCACAGAAACGTTTCCTACTGTGCAGTCTGAGGGTTCTCCTCGATGAGCTGTGCTGTAGCCTGTCCTACTGATGGTCCATCAGGTGCTCTAGTACAGCTTCACAAGCCAGGCTGAGGTCAGACTGTAGTTGGACCTGAGGATCTCAAAGGTCTCTCCCAACAGTTCTGTGACTGGGAAGCAATCCTGGAACAGGCTGCCCAGAGCAGCTGTGGATGCTCCAAGCCTGGCAGTGCTAATAGCCCTGAGTGAGTTGTGCTGGTGGGAGGTGTCCCATGGCACAGGGCTGCAAACAGATGATCTGGAAGGTCCTTTCCAACCTAAACCATTTGTTGATTCTATGACTTGCCAGCAGAGAGCTGCCCAGTCCCCAGCTGGGAGGGCATGTTCTGAGAGACACAAAACCATGAAGGACATGGAAGTGTTGGAGCAGGTCCAGAGGAGGCCACCAAGGTGCTCAGAGGGCTGCAGCAGCTCTGCTGTGAGGACAGGCTGAGACAGTTGGGGTTCTGCAGCCTGGACAAGAGAAGGCTTCCAGGAGACCTTAAAGTAGCCTTCCAGGATCTGAAGGGGGCTACAGGAAGGCTGGGGAGGGACTATTGACAAGGTCTGGGAATGCCAGGACAAGGGGAATGGGTTTGAACTGGCAGAGGGAAGACTGAAAGTGGATGTTAGGAGGAAGTTGTTTGCAGTGAGGGTGGTGAGACACTGGCACAGGTTGCCCAGGGAGGTTGTGGAGCACAGAATCACCCAATGTGATCTTTGATCACATTGGGTGATTCTGTGCTCCACAACCTCCCTGGAGTTGTTCAAGGCCAGGTTGGAGGAAGCCTTGAGTAACCTGCACTAGTGGGAGGTGTCCCTGCCTATGGCAGGGGGTTGGAACTGGATGATCCTTGAGCTCCCTTCCAACCTTCCCATTCTATGATTTTATGATTCTATAACCCTGCCACCTGCCTAAACTTTCAGCTTCAGCATTTTCCTGCCATGAAATGGCTTTGAACTAACTGAAAGTTATGCTGCTCCTTGTGCTTTGGGGAGTAACCCCAAGTACCAAGCAAGCCAGGCCTCTGCTCTTCACTCCCCAGTTTTGGGTTGGTTTGGTTGTCATTGTTGCATTTGGTTGGTCAGTTTGGGGTATTTTTGATACAGACCTGGACAGAGTCAGGTTCTGCCCAAATCTATTGAGAATTACATGGACAACATTCTGGTTGCACACCTGTGAAACACCACTTTGGAGAGATCAACAAATACTCACTCAAGAGAAGTTTGAAGCAGCAGAACAGCAGCAAGTGGGATAGAAAAACAGCATTTAAAAGCCAGGCTAGAAATGTTTCTTTGCCAAGGTTTCCATTCCACAGCCAATGATCCCACAGCAGCTCCCAGTGCCCTACAAACAGCACTCTGCTGTGCCTGGGGCACAGTAACAGCCTCAGATTTGCTCTTCCCTGCTGACAAAGAATTCAGAAAGATGACAGCACAGACTGACTGCTTCAAACTGCTGCTACTGGGAGGAGAGCAAAGCACTGAGCTTTCTGTGAGCACCAGGCCAAAACTCACAGCTCAGCACAGCCACAGTGGAGCTACAGCATCTGCTGCTGCCTGTGCAGCCTTGGGGGAAGGAGGAAGGGAGGAAAAGGTAGAAGGGAGGAGGAGGAGGAGGAAGGGAGGAAAAGGTAGAAGGGAGGAGGAGGAGGAGGAGGAAGGGAGGAAAAGGTAGAAGGGAGGAGGAGGAGGAGGAGGAAGGGAGGAAAAGGTAGAAGGGAGGAGGAGGAGGAGGAGGAAGGGAGGAAAAGAAAGGAGAAGGAGGAGGAGGAGGAGGAAGGAAGAAAAAGAAAGAAGGAGGAGGAAAGGAAAGACAAGAAAGGAGAAGGAGAAGGAAGAGGAGGAGGGAAGGAAAGACAAGAAGGAGAAGAAGGGGAAAGAGAACTATGAAAGACCTGCCAGGAACCTTTCTGCCCTCCCCTCTCCCCAGCTCTGAGTTCCCAGCACAGTTGCAGAAGCAGGCTCTGAGTTGAGTTCCCAGCACAGTTCCAGAAGCAGGCTGCCCTCACAGCAGTGCACAATTCCCTCTCCCCAGCCACGGAGTGCAGCTCAGGCTCCTGCCTGCAGCCTCTCCCCAGCTCCCTGTCAAGGTACAGCAGGAACTGCTCCACGATCTGAGCCCTCACAGAAGCAGGCAAACACAACCACATCCTGAAGCCTGAGATCTCGAGAGCAGACTGGGTACAGCTCAGCTAAAACTCAACAGCAGGTCTGGATGTTCAGAATTCCCAAGCATCAGAGTGGGCTTCAATGAGCTCACACCTTTCCCCCTCCTCCCCCAAATCATCAGGGAGGCCAAAGATGGCTAACATGAATCACTCAGAACAGAACTCTGTGACAGGCAGCTTGAGAGAAGAGAAAAAAAAAAAAAAATCCAGGCTCAGAAAAACAACTTTTCCTCCTCAGCTCCCAGCCTGGCATGAATGAAATGCAAATGCTGTGCTCCCCAGGAGCTGCATCACACCAGTTTCAAGCACTGGTAACAAAATGATCAACCACGAGAGAGGGGAAGATGAAAAAAAAAAAAACACCAAAAGAGGGAGTTGTTTACAGCTGGAAACACTTTTTACTGCATAGAAACTGCACCTTCTGGGTGGTGTCTGAGAGAGGGAACCAAAGCAGCCCAAAGCCATCTTTACCTTCACCCTGGGTCAATTCAAAGGCCACAGACCACTTCCATTTTACTTCAGGGCTCAGACACATACAAATTACTCCAGATAAAAGGTACAAGAATGGAGTTGGGATTTGTCAGGAAGAGCACAGAGCACACAGCTACTGCAGATGCAAACTACAGCAGTCTCCTGGCAATTTGTCATCACAAAGAGGTTCTTCATCCCTCTGGGCCTTGAAATGTGACCAGGGGGTGTCTGCAGAAGGACAGCACCTCCTTGCCCAAAGGATAGGACTGGGAGGATGAATTAGGTAAGGCACTGGTACAGGTTGCCCAGGGAGGTTGTGGCTGCTCCCTCCCTGAAGGTGTTCAAGGCCAGGTTGGATGAGGCCTTGAGTGACCTGTGCTAGTGGGAGGTGTCCCTGCCTATGGGACCAGGGGGTTGGAACTAGATGATCCTTGAGGTCCCTTCCAACCTTGCCATTCTATGATCTTAAGCCACTCAAGCATTTCTCACCTGTGGGTGATGTGAGCTGCTTATGTGGCTCCTAAAATGCTCAATATGCTATTAAAAAACAAGAGAGACCCAAACCTCCTGCTGCCTTAGCAGCATGCCCTGAGCAGAGGAAAGGGTGAGCAGCAAACTGCTCCAGCTCAGATGAACTTTGATGGTGTCTAAGCCACACTAAAGTAAAACAGAGCCTGTACAAAGACAGTGATTAGTTCTTTATGCTCTCCTGCCTAGCACTTCAATGCAGCCTTCAAAAAGAAGCCTCCTGCCTAGCACCTCAAACACAGTGTTGGAAAGGAAGCTGCTTCCAAAGCACTCTTTTTAAGGGTAATCTTCAAGTTGGCAGTAATAAAATACAAAGAACACCTTATAAAAACCTGTTAAAAATCTAAGCAGGTTTCCTGTAAGCTATTTCAGGTCAAACCAAAAACCCTCCACGAGTCTCAGAGGGATTCTGCCTTGCACTGCTGCAGCTCTCAGGGGGGAGGTGTTCCTGGGTGTATGATTTTTCAAGAGGAAGAAGAAGGGAGAGGGGGGAAAAAAAATTCAAATGTAAAAGACACCAATTTTTTGCCAGTAGTTTGTACTCCTTTCCACAGGACCAGAAGGTTTTTGTGCTGAATAGAGAAGTTAAATAATGCTGCTCTAGTAATGAGTCCTGGATGAGGCCTGGAGCAAGCTGGGCTGCTGGGGAAGGTGGCAGGGAGGGTGGAACTGGATGATCTTGGAGGTCCCTTCCAACCCGTTCTGTGAAGCCATAAACAAGAATACACTAACTTACAACTGGTCTTGCAGCTCCACAATGATGTATTCCAACTGCTCCTTCTCCATTTTGTGGGCTAGGTGCATGTCCTCAATCCTCTGGAGCAGCAGCTTGTTCTGGGAGACAGACTCAGAGAGTTGGTTCTCTCTGAGCCGCACCAGCTCCTCCAGGTAGCCCTGGGAATGGAAGTGCAGAAGGCTGTGAAGAGCACACAGCAAACAGCTGTTTATGGGTTGCTCAGGTCTTTCCAGCTCAAGGTTCTCTGCTTTGGGTTTTCTGGAGCTGTGGGAGGGGTTTTAAACTTTTAGCCTAGTAAATTGACTCTCAGATGAGATTTCCTGACAGCTACCAAGGAAACAACCTACTTAGTGACATAACAGAGCCACAGAGCTGCTTGGGCTGGAGAAGCCCTCTGAGAGCAGCCAGCCCAGCCAGCAACCCAACCCCACCATGGCCACACACTCCTTGAACACCTCCAGGCAGGGGGACTCCACCACCTCCCTAGGCAGCCTGTGCCAATCCCTGACCACTCTGGCAGCAAAGAAACCTTTCCTCATCTCCAGCCTAACCCTCCCCTAGCACAGTGTCAGGTCATTTCCTCTCACTTGAGATTAGGCAGCAGAGCCCAACCTCCACCTGGCTGCAGCCTCCTCTCAGGGAGCTGTAGAGAGCAATGAGGTCTCCTCTCAGCCTCCTCTCCTCCACACTAAACACCCCCAGGGCCCTCAGCTGCTCTTCCCCCACTATTTTGGGACACTCTCCCCTCACTTAATTCCTCTCCCCATTCTGAGACGCTTCCATTCTCCTCTCTGTGTTGGAAAAACAGAGCAATGGATGCAGAGGGAGCCAGGAATGGCAGCAGTGTGAAACACTTCAGTTTTCAAAACCCACATGAAGCAGGCAGTAGCAAAAGAAAGAGATCACAACTGCAGCCTTGCTATGGCCCTGGGCAGCCTGCTCCAGCTGGAGCTGTCCCTGCTGACTGCAGGGGGTTGGACAAGATGACCTTGGAGGGTCCCCTCCAACCCGATGCAATCTGTGATGCTGTGAATTTATTGTAGCCTCAGTCCAAGTTCTGAGTGATCTTCAGAGCTTTTCAACCCGGGGGTAGTTCTGCCCTGTCAGAAGTTACCTCTCCTTTGACTGCTAAGGTACAGCTTGGAGCTCTGACTAGTGCTTTGGAAGTACTAACTGATGCACACAACTCCTGCCTCCCAGAAACTGCAAACAAACATCTTAAAGAGAGGAATTTTAGCTATGAAGCTCCAGCATCAGGACCAGAAATCTGTGAGCAGCAAACACCTCAGCCTGTAAGGACAGGGAGATGCAGTGGCAGCTCCAGGACTCCAGCACAAACAGGAAACAAAGAATGGGGCAGCTTGCATCTTTCCAAAAGAGGGGGAGGGAGAGCTACCCACAGAAGGGACAAAATGTCTAAACTGTGACTCATCCACCTGGACAAGAGACAACTTGGAAAAGAGAAGCTCCCAGATTTCCAGAGTGGCCTGGTGAGGGCAGGAAGGAAGCCACTGCTCGTGGTTTGCAATGTCCAAGAGCCAGGCACCGCGAAATGAAGGCAGCAGGAGCCAGATCCAAAGGACAGCAAGGGAGGAGGCTTTTCACACAGCAGATGGAAGGCAAGCAGGACACTGCCAAAACCATGGCTTGGGTGCTAAGAATTTGCATGAGGCCAAGAGGCTGCCTGACAAGTGCTGGAAAGAGAGATCCAGCATGGAGACCTTTCTGTCCTCAGCAAGTGCTGCAGCTGCTCTGCAGAGGAGAAACAATGCAGCTGCACTGGCCTGGGGTTTGCTCCTGCCCTCACACCTCCTGTGGGCAAGTACCCAAGACAGGACAGTGGCACAAGCAAGGCTAAAGCAGCACTGCATTGCTGAGCCAACGCAGCAACCATGGAATCATAGAACTGGCTGAGCTGGAAAAGCTCTCAAGGACCATCCAGGCCAACCACCAACCCCACCCCAGCGTGGCCATGGTCGTGCCTGCAGCTAGCAGCTTCAGAGACACAGTGCCTGTGGCTGTCAGCACGCAGGAAGGAGCCAGAGCTCTCCATTAGATTTGGGACATCTCAATTTCACAATGAAATCTCATCCCAGCATTATTGTTGCTGCTGTTATTCTCCTCCCTCCCTCCTCAAAACTCTTCTCCTTCAAATCAGCCAGCAAAGGCACTTAGACACTTTGCTGGTTTGAGGCTAATTGGAGTATTTTAATGGAGAAAATTATACCATAGGTTGCGAAAAGGAAACAGTGGTGATGTCTGCTGCTCTCACAGGCTTGCTGAGATGGTTAAGACTAAGAACACAAAGCATAGACAAGCCACTTGGGCACAGACACTCTGGGGCTGTCCAGCTTCTTGCTTCCTCCTCTCTGCTGAGTAACCTCACTAACCATTTTCCTTCTAATCCCCCTGGCCCATCCTCCAGACTCACCTTGTGCATAAGGCAAACCTTGGGGTAAGATACAGGGGTGGGGAGAAGGTGGAAGGGTGGTTGGGAGCCCCTCCTGGGGTCTCTGATTTCTGGGAGGGGAGTTGTGTTGCTGTATTCCCTTTAACTTGTCTATGTCTGTAACTATTCCTGTCTATTGTGCCTATCTCTGTTTGTACACTGTGCTGAGCTGTAAATACAGCTTCAATCCTTAACTTCCAGCTGGCTGAGTCTAGTCTGGAGGATTTTACCCAGGGGAGGGGGGCAGGGAACTCCCAAACCATCACACTCTGTGGATCAGACAATTCCAGAGCACCTGTGTGAAGCTAAGCAGCATTTAATGAGTTTTCTGCCTCTGCTGCAGCGGAGATGCCAGCACTCAGCTGGTGCTGAGTTCAGCTGCAGCCCCTGCCCAGGCTGCCCCTTACCTTCTGCTCCAGGGCCAGGCGGTACTTCTGCTCCACCCTCTTGCACTTGTTGTACCAACTGTTCTCATCAGTGATGAAGGGAGGCCCAATGTTCTCTGGGGTGCTGCCCTCACTGCCACTGCTGCCCAGCGTCCTCAGCTCCTCCTCGTCGCTGCTGATGCTGTCGGAGCTGAAGGAGCACAACCTGCAGTGAAAAGCTGCCCTTGGGCTAGTGCAAACTCCCCTTCCAAGTAAAGCAGTGTGGCTCTCCACTACAGCTTTAGATAGCCTCACAAGGTGCCTGCAGCTCTAAGCCAAGGACTGGAACGTGGGCACAGATCATCTCACAGCTCAAGCTGTTCCCTGTGCAGCCAGCCAGAGAACAGGCAAAATGTCAGCTTCTCTTGGGGCACTCAGACAACTGTGTGCAGGATGCTCTCTTGGAACCACAGAATGGGTTTGGCTGGAAGGGACAATCAAGATCATCCAACCTCAACCAGGGACACTTCCACCAGCCCAGCTTGCCCAAGGGCCCAGCCAACCTGACCTTTCAACACCTCCAGGCTTGAAGCCTCCACAGCTGCTCTGGGCAACCTGTCCCAGTGCCTCACCACCCCCATGGGCAGGAATTGCTTCCTCATGGCTCATCTCAGTCCAGCTGCTGCCAGTCTGAAGCCATCCTCCCTCCTCCTGTCTCTCCAGGCCTTTACCAAAATTCCCTTTCCAGCTCTCCAGAACCCCTTTTCAAATGCTGGCAGGCTGCTCTGAGGTCTCCCTGCAGCCTTCTCTTCTCCAGGCTGCACAGCCCCAACTCTCCCAGCCTGTGCCCACAGCAGAGCTGCTCCAGGCCCTGAGTCATCTCCACAGCAGACAGTGTCAGCTCTGTTCATTATTACTCATGTGGCTGAGCAGAAGAGCAAGATGCAGCTGGGAGGTCAGATCAGAAGCTCAGCTGGTCCTGGTTTTCTGTTATGTTGTAACTGCTCCTGCTACAGATCTGTCAGAGAATTGTTTGAGCTGGGGGAGCCCTCTGAGATCCTCCAGCCCAGCACCACCATGGCCACCAAACCATGGCCCTAGTGCTATGGCCACAGCTTTCTGGAACACCTGCAGGCACGGGGACTCCACCACCTCCCTGGGCAGCCTGTGCCAATCCCTGACCACTCTTGCAGCACAGAAATTCTTCCTCATCTCCAACCTGAACCTCCCCTGGTGCAGCCTGAGGCCATTTCCTCTCCTCCTGTCACCTGCAGACCCAAGCCACATTTTACCTGCTGGAACTGCAATATGCACAACAATGACTTCTGGGTTGATGGCTACACAGCCAAGCCCCAGAGAGAGGACAGTACAGAAGGTGTGGTGAGAGTCCAGGTGAGAAATACCTTTGGGTGAACTTCAGGTAGGGGGTGTAATCTATGACAGCTGGAAAGCTGCCATCCAAGCCCTCTCCCTTCAGACAGAAACTGGGAAAACAAAGAAACAAGGATAAGGTTACCACAGGAAGATTTAATGGCAGCAAAGCTGCATCTCAGCAGTGGGAAATTTGATTTGTCTTCGTGTTGTGGTAATGAGAAAGGCCTGGAGAAGTGAGCACTGAAACCTTGCTCAGCCAGGCTGAGCTGCTCAATATGAAATGGAAGTCCCTCAGCAGATTAAAGGCTAATGAAATATTGAGTAATAAAATAATGAAAGAAAAAAAAAAAACCCATCTAAAATGATACTGGGACTACTGTGAGGGGGGGAAAAACAGATCCTGTTCTCACCAGGGCTCCCCTATCTTCACCTCAAAGATTTCTCTACAGTTTATAGCTTCATAGAATGGGTTGGGCTGGAAGAGACCTTCAAGATCATCCAGTGGCAGCCTCCTGACATGTCCAGGGACACCTCCCACCAGCACAGCTTGCTCAGGGCCTCATCCAGCCTGGCCCTGAACACCTCCAGGGAGGGGGCAGCCACAGCCCCCCTGGGCAGCCTGTGCCAGACTCTCACCACCCTCACACTCAACAACTTCTTCCTCAGCTCCAAACCATTNTTCATAGAATGGGTTGGGCTGGAAGAGACCTTCAAGATCATCCAGTGGCAGCCTCCTGACATGTCCAGGGACACCTCCCACCAGCACAGCTTGCTCAGGGCCTCATCCAGCCCGGCCCTGAACACCTCCAAGGAGGGGGCAGCCACAGCCCCCCAGGCAGCCTGTGCCAGACTCTCACCACCCTCACACTCAACAACTTCTTCCTCAGCTCCAAACCATTGCCCCTTGGCCTGTCTCAGACACCCTCAGCACAAGTCCCTCTGCAGCCTTCCTGCAGGATCCCTTCAGGCACTGGCAGGCAGCTCTGAGGTCCCCCTGGAGCCTTCTCCTCTGCAGACTGAACTGTGGCATCACTTTGTTTTTACCCAGAGAAGCAATTCAAGGTCTCCTCCTCTCTCCCTCCTCACCCTTCCAGCCACCCCCCAGGCCTTGTCTGTCACACTTCCAAGGGAATCTCACATTAGCCACTGGTTGCCAAGCCCCTTCCCTGAGCACTGTCCTGGAGGCAGCAAAGCTGGTACCTGAAATCGATGGCGTTGAGCCCCAGCAGCATCCCAGCCAGCATGTTGGCTTCTTCCCCAAGGACAATGGCTCCATCTTCATAGAACCTCCTTCAACAGGACACACTCAGTCAGCACCTTCTGCTCTCACACAAGTCACAGATTCACACAATGGGTGGGCTTGGAAGGCACTTTCAAGTTCATCCAGCCCCAAGCCCCTGTGCCATGGGCAGGGACACCTCCCACCAGCACAGCTTGCTCAGGTCCTCATCCAGCCTGGCCCTGAACACCCTCAGGCAGGGGGCAGCCACAGCCTCCCTGGGCAGCCTGTGCCAGTGTCTGCCCAGCCTTACTGCCAAGAATTTCTTCTTCATCTCCAGTCTCAGTCTGCCCTCTCCCAGCTCAAAGCCATTGTCCCTCCTCCTGTCACTCCTTTGTCACAAGTCTCTCCCCAGCTCTCCTGCAGCCCTTCCAGGTACTGCCAGGCTGCTCTCAGGTCTTCCTGGAGCCTTCTCTTCTCCAGGCTGAACAGCCCTAACTCTCCCAGCCTGCTCCCATAGCAGAGCTGCTCCAGCCCTCTGATCATCCTCATGGCCTCTTCTGGACCCTTTCCAGCACTTCCATGTCCCTCTTACACTTGGGGCACCAGAACTGGATGCAGTGCTCCAGGGGAGGCTCTTAGCAGAGCTGAGCAGAGGGTCAGAGTCACCTCCCCCATCTGCTGCCCAGACTGCTTTGGCTGCAGCCCAAGACATAGTTGGTTTCTGGGCTGCAAGTGGCCATTGCCAGCTCACTGGGACTCAGGTGAATGTTACATGTGGGAAGAGGGGAACCAAGAGCTGCCCAGCACCAGCATCAGGTGGACCATTCACTTCCAATCCTGAGTCCCTCACTTGGGAAATGTTTGCTAAAACACTGCAGAGCTAAAGTCCTGCCAGGACCTGGTTGTTTTGAAGTCTCTGAGAGCTGTGGAGATGTATTCAGACAGGTGCTTCTCCATCAGTGCCACTCTGATCCAGGCCCGACCCTGCAGGGAGAAACAATAGCAGATACTGAAGCATTCCACAATCAGAGCCTTGATTTTCCACCTGAGAGCAAAGCCTTGGCTCACTCAGGGGCAATGCACTGATGAGTACCACTGCCCCAGCAGGAACTGTTGCCAAGGTGGAAGCACAGAACAGTTTGGGCTGCTGCTCCTCCCCAGCCCTCTTCTCCACACCCTTCACCTGCTGCTTTGTCCTGCTCTGGCCCCACTCCAGCACCTCAATGTGCCTCTTGGAGTGTGTGCCCCAGAAATGCCCCCAGGTCTCAGCCAGAGCACAGACCTGGCTGGAGCTGAACTTACAGCAAGCTGGGCAGATGGTGAACACCAGCAGCAGCAGCAACAGCACTGTCACAGACACCAACAGCACAGCAGCAGCTCGGGCAGAGGGCAGGGAAGTGAGGAGGATGTTTCTCTGGAGAGCTGCCTTCAGGCTGCAGTCCTCTGCAGCACAGACTTAGCGACTCATACAACCACCACGAATGGAGAAGACCTTTAGGGCCATCACCAAGCCCAACCTTCTACCCAACACCTCCATCACCACTTCATGTCCCCTCAAAACTCTCTTGCCAGAGCTCCTCACCTGCCAGAAGGCTACTCCCCTCCTCACCTGGAGACTGCTCATGGGGCTTGGAGCAGACTTGGACTCCTCATAGAATCATAGAATTGTTTGGTTAGGAAAGCCCTCTGAGACCACCCAGCAACCCAACCCCACCACAGCCACCAAACCATGGCCACACCTTTCTGGAACACCTCCAGGCATGGGGACTCCACCATCTCCCTGGGCAGCCTGTGCCAGTCCCTGACCACTCCTGCAGCAAAGAAATTCTTCCTAACATCCAACCTAAACCTGAGTGAAGGTCCAACCCTGCTGCTGCTGCCCTGACTGGCAAACCTTCCTTAACAGCTTCCAGGCAGCTTCAGCAGGCACCCACTTGGACCACCAGGAAAGCTGATCCCCATGGCACTGGTATCTATGTAGAGCTGCTTCTACCCTTTCCAAATGAGGACATCCCAAATGCTCCTCCCCACACCCTGAGAAATTCAGCAGCACTCCTCACCCTGCTGCACGAAGGAGCTGCTGTGTTTACTCCTTGGCATGAGGCTTTCCAGAGGAAGATGTGAATTTATTTATCAGGCTATTGCAGAGAAAAGCTTTGCTTCTTATTGCCCACTGGGGTCACATCTTTGTGTCCATTAAAATCTTTGGATCCAGAAACACCTCCCAGATAAATCTTGACTGGAAGCAAAATAATCATCAGGCTCTGTAACATGAGGCTCTCCAGAAAGGATTTGTAAACAAAAGCTGCTGGAGCAGTTCTGCTATGGGCACAGGCTGGGAGAGTTGGAGCTGTTCAGGCTAGAGAAGAGAAGGTAGCAGGGAGACCTCAGAGCAGCCTTCCAGTACCTGAAGGGGCTACAGAAGTGCTGGGGAGGGACTTGTGACAAAGGAGGAGGGACTATGGCTTTGAGCTGGGAGAGGGGAGACTGAGACTGGACATCTGCAAGGGCTGGGAGTGCCAGGATGAGGGGGGGATGGCTTCAGACTGACAGAAGCTGGGCTGAGACAAGACATGAGGAGAAAATTCTTCCCCATGAAAGCGGTGCCCTCCTCTGGACCTGCTCCATCAGGCCCATGTCCTTCCTGTGTTGAGGGCTCCACAATTGGTCCCAGCCCTGCAGGTGAAGTCTGAACAGAGCAGAGGGCCAGCCTTCCAGTATCTGAAGGGGGCCTACAGGAAGGCTGGGGAAGGATTATTTACAAGGTCCTGCAATGACAGGACAAGGGGCAATGGGCTTAAACTGGCAGAGGGGAGATTTAGACTGGATGTTAGGAGGAAGTTCTTTACAGTGAGGGTGGTGAGGCACTGGAACAGGTTGCCCAGGGAGGTTGTGGATGCTCCCTCCCTGGATGTGTTCAAGGCCAGACTGGATGAGGCCTTGAGTAACCTGTACTAGTGGGAGGTGTCCCTGCCTATGGCAGGGGGTTGGAACTAGATGATCCTTGAGGTCCCTTCCAACCTTACCATTCTATGATTCTATGATTCTATGATCTCCTCTCTCCATCTCTGGCCACGCTGCTGTGGGTGCAGCCCAGGCTGCCCTTGGCCTTCTGTGCCGCAGGTGCCCATCGGTGGCTCACTCGAGCACTGAGAAGCTGCAGGGCAGGCTGGGCAGTGGGGGTTGTGCTGTGGGTGCAGAGCTGGCAGCTGTATGTGAAGGCAAGGGAGGAGAGCAGGTGAGTGTGAGCTGCTGAGCCCTACCTTAGCCCGGGAAGAACCAACGTTCTCCATGCTCTCGATACTGCAGATGCAGCTGGGCGAGACCTTGCGGCAAGCTACACGAATGTAGTCCCAGAAGCTGCGAGGGCTCTCGTAGCCAAACCAGGAGATCTGACCTGAGCCAAAGCACAACACAGCAAACGGTCAGCAGCCTCCCCCTGCTCAGCACAGAGAAACAGTTGCAGTATTTCTGTCTGAGGCACCTGCACCAACAGCATTTTGTGCTAGCGAGATCCAGAGAGTCACCGAATGAGTTGGGGTGGAAGGGACCTTCAAGATCATCCACTCCAGCCTCCTGCCGTGCCCAGGGACACCTCTCAGATACACTCAGCTGCTCAAGGCCTCATCCAGCCTTCAACAGCCCCAGGAAGGAGGCAGCCACAGCCTCCCTGGGCAGCCTGTGCCAGACTCTCACCACCCTCACACTCAACAACTTCTTCCTCATCTCCACTCTCACCCTGCTCTGCCTCAGCTCCAAACCATTGCCCCTTGGCCTGTCTCAGACCCCCTCAGCACAAGTCCCTCTGCAGCCTTCCTGCAGGATCCCTTCAGGCACTGGCAGGCAGCTCTGAGGTTCCCCTGGAGCCTTCTCCTCTGCAGGCTGCAGACCCCCAGCCCCCTCAGCCTGTGCTCACAGCAGGAGTTGATACCTTCAGTGCTAACTCCCAAGGACTACACAGGCCCCGAGCCCTGTGGCAGCCTGGGGGAGACCTCTGCAGTGCTCTGAGCTGCAGGCAGGTTTTAAACCACAGATTCACAAAATGAGTTGGGTTGAAGTGACCTCAAAGCTCATCCAGCCCCAACCCCCTGCCATGGGCAGGGACACCTCCCAGCAGCACAGCTTGCTCAGGGTCTCATCCAGCCTGGCCTTGAACACCCTCAAGCAAGGGGCAGCCACAGCCTCCCTGGGCAACCTGTGCCAGTGTCTGCCCAGCCTTACTGCCAAGAATTTCTTCCTCATCTCCAGTCTCAATATGCCCTCCTCAGGTTTCAATCCATTCCCTTCCCATCAATAACACATCATTGCCTTTCAGTTCTGTGTTCTATGATATCTCCACAGCACTGGGCTGGAAGGGACCCTCCAAGCTCACCTTGTCCAGCCCCTGCACTCAGCAGGGAGCAGCGACAGCTGCAACCAGAGCAGGCTGCCCAGGGACACATCCAGTCTGGTCTGGAATGTCTCCAGGGATGAGCCTCAACCACCTCCCTGGGCAGCCTGTGCCAGTGCCTCCCACCCTCACTGTGCAGAGCTTCCTCCTGCTGTCCAACCTAACTCTGCCCTGCTCCAGCTCCAAACCATTGCCCTCAGCCTGTCCCCCTCAGTCCCTTCTGAACAGTCCCTCCCCAGCCTTCCTGCAGCTCCCCTGCAGGTACTGAAATGCAGCTCTGAGGTCTCCCTGGAGCCTTCTCTTCTGCAGGCTGCAGAGGCCCAACTCTCCCAGCCTGTCCCCACAGCAGAGCTGCTCCAAGCCCCTGATCACTTTGGTGGTCTCCTCCGGACCCTCTCCATCATGTCCATGTCCCTCCTGTGCTGAGGGCTCCAGAGCTGGCCCCAGCCCTGCAGGTGAGGTCTGAGAAGAGCAGAGTAGGGGGGCAGGATCCCCTCTCTCCATCTCTGACCATGCTGTGCTGAATGCAGCCCAGGCTGCTATTGCCATTCTGTGCCCACTGCTGGCTCCTGTCCAGCTTCTCCCCCACCAGCACCCCCAAGTCCTTCTCTGCAGAGCTGCTCTCAGCCTCATCACCCCCAGCCTGCACTGCTCTCTAGGATTGCCCTGACCCAGGTGCAGGACCTTGCACTTTGCCTTACTGAACCTGCTGAGATTCTCCTCAGGCCTCCTCTGCAAGCCTGCCCAGGTNGGCCTCCTCGGCAAGCCTGCCCAGGTGCCTCTGGCTGGCCCCATCCCAGCCTTCAGTCCTGCCCAGCACAGCACTCAGCCTGGGGTCCCTGCAGACCTGCTGAGACTGCCTCAGGCTCTCTCTGTCACTGATGAAGAGATTGATCAGCAGGGTCCCAATACAGACCCTTGAGCACAGCACTTGTCCATTCACCTCTAACCTATTTGTCAAGCTCTGATGGCTTCTCCTCTGTCCTGAGCAGCAGACCATGAAGCAAAAGGTGTGGGGGATAAAAAATATATATATATATATATATATATATATAGTCTGATGGTTTGTGCTCAAGGACACCTGAAGCTGGGGGAGAAGGAGGAACCTGAGCACTCTGCCTGCAGCCTCAAGCTGCTAAGTACCCTAATGACTGCACTCAGCTTTGTCTCAGTGTGACAAACACCACTGTTGTGCTCCTCTGGGTGCTTTGGTTCCTTTCCCTTCTGTGACAGAGTGACAGCAGGTAGCAATTGTGCTGCTGAAATGTCAGCCCCCACACAAGGCTGTTCACAAAGCTTGGTTATGAAGATTACCAAGCAGCAGGAGGAAAAGGAGTGGATTGGCATCTTCCACATCTATCTTTAGATGATGATGATGATGCCCTTCAGAATCCTCAAACGGTTTCAGGAGCTGTACACAGAAGTGAGAAGTGTGGAGAAGCTTCCAGGGGCTGTTGTGGTGCCTGCTGGTGCCGAGGCACACTCTGTTCCCTCAGCAGAGCAGCTTCCTTCAGAACAATCAGAGCAGGCACACAGACATCTTCCTGAATGAGAACAGCATCTGAGTTCCCACCAGAGGAGAAGCCACCACTGACCTTTCCCAAAGCAACTTAACCCAGACCCATCACATTCCAACAGCAAAAAGCAGCTTAGGAAAGGACCTAAACAGTATCTGGAAAAGCAGGCAACAGAAGCAGGGGAGAAAGACAGCAAGGGAGCAGCACCATGGATCTGCTCTCTGCAGCATCTGGCACAGCAGCAAACACCACAGCTCTCCTGCAGGCTCAAGAGGTTACCATGAAGCAGAGCTCAGCTCCATACAAGCACAGAATGGTTTGGGCTGGAAGTGAGCTCCAAAGCTCTCAGCAGGGACATCCTTCACTATAGCAGCTTGTTCACAGCCTCACTTTGAGAATGTCTCCAGCCATGGGGCTTCAATCATATCCCTGAGCAACCTGTGGCAGTGTTCCAGCAGCCTCCTGCTGCACAACTTGTTCCTCACATCCAAGTTCAATCTGCTCTGCTCTCATTTCAAACCACTGCCCCCATCCTGTCCCTGCAGGCCTTTGCAAACAGTCCCTCTGCAGCCTGATTGCAGCCCCTTCAGGTCCTGGCAGGTTGCTGTTAGGTGTCCCTGGAGCTTTCTCTTCTCCAGGCTGAACATCCACTTGTTCTTCCAAGCACAACTCTGGAAATGTGTTTCCCAACTCCCCTTTCCTGCACTCTTCCACAAGCAATCAGTGGCAGAGGGACACTCTCTCTGTTCTTCACAGAGAGTGATTGGCATTGGAGTGGGCTGCTCAGGGAGGTGGTGGAGTCACTGTCCCTGGAGGTGTTGAAGAAAAGCCTGGATGGGACACTTAGTGCCATGGTCTGGTTGAGTGGCTAGGGCTGGGTGACAGCTTGGACTGGATGAGCTTGGAGGTCTCTTCCAACCTGCTTGATTCTATGACAGCCACACAACACCAGCCCTTTTGCTCAGCACCCAGAAGTCCTGGTTCTGGTCCACCCTGGTTTCATGGCCCCAAATCCTCCTGGCAAAGCCCTCCCCAGTGAGGCAGCCCAGGGGCTCACCTTTGAGTCGATGGCTTAGGATCTGCTCCAGAATGGCTGCAAAGTTGTTGAACTCGGGGGAGCTGTCGTCGATGGTCTCAAAGCACGAACGGTCGATCAGGGTCTTGACTGAAAACCTAGAGCAGGAGGACAGGCAGTCAGAAACTCCAGCAACAGCTCCAGAGCAGGACACTGCTTTGTACAAACCAGGTCAGCAAAGAGCAGAAATCCACCTCGATGGTGCCAGTCAGAGCAACACAAACACATTCCAGAAGAAGAAATGGATGAGTTCACTCAGCCTGGAGAAGAGAAGGTTCAGGGCAGACCTTGTTCCCATGCACCAGGGCTCAGAGGGTGGCTGCAGGAGATGGAGACTCCCCTTTGCCAAGGAGTCCCATGGGAAAGACAAGAGGTGATGGGGACAGGTTACTGCTGGGGAGATTCCCATTGGGCTGCAGAAGGAAATGTTTCCCCATGAGCACAGCTGGGCACAGGACTCCTCTGCCAAGGGCAGCAGTGCAGTGCCCTGCACTGGGCAGTTTGCAGCCTCAGCTTGACAGGTGCTGTGCCAGCTCTGTTCAGCTGCACTGGCACCTAGAAAGGCTGGAGCAGATGGGCCCTGGGGGCCCTTCCAGCCTGGCACTCTGTGATTCTGTATGTAGCAGCCTGAAAACTACACTAGCAGTGCTCTGTGCTGCAGAGGTAACTCCAGAGCCTCCTGAGCACAGCCACACAGACTGCTGAAGCTCCTTTAGCAAATGAGACTAATTCTGCTCCCACTCAGCTGCCAGCTGAGTTTGAAGAGTTTCAGCTCCATTATCTAATCCCGAGGAACCTGGTGAAGCAAACCTCCCCATCTCGCCTCTCCTGCAGGCTCCTATTGTTTTCCCGGCTCTGGCAGGACAGCAATTAGGAGTGAGGAGGGTGGAGGAGGAAGCTGCTTTTGCACTGCCAAGTTATGACTCAGTTTTGAACTCCTCCACGTTCTTAACCAATTTTCAGTGACAGACATCTGTGCTCAGCAGGGCATTTCTACCCAGCCAGAATCACTGCTAGGCAGCTGTGGAAGGGAGGTGTTTCCAAGAGGCAGTGTGGTGCTGAGGAAGATAGTTTAGTCCCAGCCTTGGTGGAGTTATAGAATGGTTTGGGTGAGCTTAAAAGACTCTTCCAGCGCTGCTTTGGATGCAGCCCAGGCTGCTATTGCCATTCTGTGCCCACTGCTGGCTCCTGTCCAGCTTCTCCCCCACCAGCACCCCCAAGTCCTTCTCTGCAGAGCTGCTCTCAGCCTCATCACCCCCAGCCTGCACTGCTCTTTAGGACTGCCCTGACCCAGGTGCAGGACCTTGCACTTTGCCTTACTGAACCTGCTGAGATTCTCCTCAGGCCTCCTCTGCAAGCCTGCCCAGGTGCCTCTGGCTGGCCCCATCCCAGCCTTCAGTCCTGCCCAGCACAGCACTCAGCCTGGGGTCCCTGCAGACCTGCTGAGGCTGCCTCAGGCTCTCTATCACTGACGATGAGACTGCTCAGCAAGGTCCCTGTATAGACTCTTGAGCACAGCACTTGTCACCTACCTCCTTCTAGACACAAAACCTTTGACCACTACCCTCCAGATGCTATTTTCCTTGGGATCTGTCACCCAACCTGGGTGAGCAGCCCCATGTTCCCAATTTAACTGAATCCACTCACTGGAGTTATTTTAAACAGAAACATTCCACACCCTCCAAGGATTTTGATTGGAAATGACAATTTTCACACCGGGTTTGAGCCTAATTTGGCTATTGCTAAGAAAACACCAGAAAAATATCAGAAAATGTGTGATAAAGGCAGGAAAGCACAGAAATGGTTTCCTGTTACACTGGCAGAAGAACAAAAATGCAAATAAATGTAGGCACATGGTGATACCAAGCCCTTCACCTCCTCATCCGTGCCAGGTACTTGAGGTGGATTCACAGATTTCAGATTTTCCAAAGGTGTAGCAAAGTTTAACTGAAAATAATTTAAAAAGACATCAAGTTCAGGCAGCTTCTGGAGCAACTCTTTGCCCTGTTTGGCAGAAATTCCCCACAATTTTTAAGTGTTTCAGCATCATTTTAAGTGCAGGACAAGGACAGCAAATAAACCAAGTGAACAATGCAATGTAAGGGCCCAGAGAGCAGCAGAGTTGCTCTCAAGGCAGAAAACCCTCGTGGGCTCTGCAGAGGACAATCTGCTCCTGGCCTGGACTGATCTCACTATTTGAGATCAGTGAGAGCATTGTCTGAGCCTGCAAGGTGGCAACATCCACAGTTCTGCAACGAAAGTGAAATGGAAACCTTCTGCTTCACAGAACCCCAGAAGGGCTCAGGGTGGAAGCGAGCTCAGCGCTCATCTGCTCCAATGTCCCCACTGTGCCCAAGGACACCTCTCAGCTAGACTCAGCTGCTCAAGGCCTCATCCAGCCTGGGCTTGAGTACTTCCAGGGAGAAAGCAGCCACAACCTCCCTGGGCAGCCTATTTCAGAGTCTCACCACCCTCACTTATAGAATTTGTTCCTCATCTCCAGTCTCAATCTCCCCTGCCCCAGCTCAAAGCCATTTCACCTTGTCCTGGCACTCCCAGTGCCTGTCACAAGTCCATTGAAGGTTTTCTCCAGATAACACTGAAATTAATTTGATAATTAAAAAAACAACCCAAAGGAGCCTCTGCTGCCAGCATGCTCACAGCTTTCCCTGCTACCAGCATGCTCATGGCTTTAGAAGTCTGCCGTGATGTAATGGGGCAGTGCTGCTAGCCTGGCACGGCTGCATGGATCCAACAATGCCATCAGTGGAAAGCCACAGGGAGGATGGTTGAGGTTGTATAAGCTCAGCAGCAAGATGCTGAAATCAAGATGTGGGTACCCCAGATGCAGGCTGTGCTGCAGATCTCCTGATCTACATTTTGGAGATAAAAATATGCCCTGAATGCAGCCTCCCCAGGACTGCTCCTGCAGCACCAGAGCAGTCAGAACAGCACAGGCTGCACCACTTCTGTCCACAGCAGCTTGGAAAACAGCTCAGGGCTTCCCCTCCCATCCAATACCTACGGCCTGAATTTTAGAAGCAGCCACACTGTGCCAGTTGAAGATGCTGCACCAGGACCCAGATGGTCTAGGTGGAACTAGATGAGTGGAATCCTGAGAAAGAGAGATTTAAACTGGAGATGAGGAAGAAATTCTTAACAGGGATGCTGGGAGACTCTGGTACAGGCTGCCCCCTCCCTGGGGCTGTTCAAGACCAGGTTGGATGAGGCCTTGAGCAAGCTATTCTGGTGGGAGGTGTCCCTGCCCATGGCAGGGGGTTGGGGCTGGATAAAGGTCCCTTCCAACCTAAATCATCCCACAGCTCTGTTCGCACGAAGATGAAAACCTCAGCCCAAGACTGCGGTTTCCTCTGCCCTGCTCTGCTCCAGGGCACGCTGTCGGCCCAGGAGCGGAAGCAGGTCCCCCAAACGAGCTTCCCCCCTCCGAAAGCAGCCGGTCTGAAGCACCGGTGCGGCGCAGCAGCTGCGCCTCGGCCGCCGCAGCAGCTGAGTCAGGTTGGTGGAGGCTGCGCTCCCCCATCGCTGCGGGACCCCGCGGGCTGGGGACCGCCTACCCCCCCGGGGGCTGGGGACACCCTAGTCCCGCAGGGCCCGGCAGGCAGCGGGCACACCCCCGGCGCCCCGCAGCCCGGGCGGCCGCAGCACAGCTCCCACCTCCTTCGTGCAGCCCCCGCGGGCAGCGGCCGCCGGCCACCTGCGCTGCCCCCGGCGCCGAACGCTGCTCCGGGCCGGGCTGCCCGAGGCCGGACCACGCCAGCGGCGGG
>VWZE01018592.1:78514-99460 GCA_013396675.1 Eubucco bourcierii
CGGTGCTGGGCGGGGGGCGGAGCGGGGTCTGGGGGGCTTCATGAGCCCTCTGCCACATGGGCACAGCCGCCGGGCACGGCTTGGGATGCGCTGGAAGGGACCTGAGCGGTCATCCAGCTGCGACCCCCCTGCCGCGGGCAGGGACACCTCNNNNAACCTGCCCCAAGGTCTCCCCACCCTCACGGGCAAGAACTGCTTAGGGTGCATCTCGATCCAGCTTCTCACAGCCATTGTCCCTCGTCCTGGCACTCCAGGCCCCTGTCTAATGTCCCTCCCCAGCTCTCCTGAAGCCTCTTCAGGTACTGGAAGGCTGCTCTGAGGTCTCCCCGCAGCCTTCTCCAGGTTGAGCAATCTCAGCTCTCTCTGTTCCCACAGGGATTCAGCTACAGCCCTTGGATCATCTTTGTGACCTTCTCTTGTCCCTCATTTACCTCCCCTCACTGTGGCGTTTGGCATCCTTCTGGCTCTCTGGGGAACGGTCTGGAGAACAGGGCTGGGGAGGAGCAGCTGGGGGATGTTTAATGTGGAGGAGGCTGAGGGCAGAGCTCATTGCTCTCTGCAGCTGCCTGAGAGGAGGCTGCAGCCAGCTGGGGTCGGGCTCTGCTCTCTAGGAACAAGGGACAGGAGGAGAGGAAATGGCCTCAAGTTGCCACAGGAGAGGGTTAGATTGGAGGTGAGAAGAAACTTCTTGGCTGAAAGGGTTCTCAGAGCCTGCCCAGGGAGGTGGCTGAATGCCCACCCCTGGAGGTGTTTGCTGAGCCCCAGCTGTGGCAGATTTAGGGAATGGTTGAACTGGATGATCTTTAAGGGCTTTTCCACTCACACCCATTCCCTGATTCAGTGAGTGGGCTGAAGAGCACTTGTTGGTTCTGAGGAGCTGGCATCTGTGGCTGGCAGTGCTCGCATGGCAATCACTGCAGCCCAGAGAGCAGAAGACTCAGCAGCATCCCTCCCGGTGTCCTGGCTGCCAGTGGAGGGGAAGATGACTTTTAAACATCCTGTTTACATAACTGAAGCGGCAGAAATCCCATTAGGGGTGATCCTCGTGGCAAAACGAGCTGGGAAGTGCTCCCCTCTCAGACCTGCCAGAACTCATTGCAGTTGTCTGCTGAAGGCAGAAACACACTGAAAAAAAAGGCCCAGGAGGCTGAACCTCCACAGAATCATGGACTGGGTTGGAAGGGGCTTAAAGGTCTTCCTGTTCCAGCCTCCTGCCACGGGCAGGGTCACCTCCCCCCAGCACAGCTTGCTCGGGGCCTCATCCAGCCTGGCCTTGAGCACCTCTGGGGAGGGGCATCCACAACTGCCCTGTGCCATCCTCACTGCCAAGAATTTCTTCCTCATCTCCAGTCTCAATCTGCCCTCCTCAAGCTTCAACCCATGCCCTCCTCATCCTATCACTACAAACCCCTGTCAGAAGTCCCTTCCTGGCTTTCTCAGCAGGTTCAGGGCTCAGCAGAGCTTGCATCTAGAATCATCACTTAGGAACAGTTTAAATATTTACAGGATTTAGTTCCACTTTAGCAAACCTACTGCAGGAGCTGCGTGCTGAGCCTGGCAGGGCTGCAGTTAATGCCCCTGGCAGCAGCCCCTGTGGGGCTGTGGTTTGGGTTTTCTGCCCAAATGCTGCTGGCACCACACCAATAGCCCCAGCGCTGTGGTGTTCGGGCAGCGTTAGGGCTGCCTGCACTTGTCACACTGCAGCAGGCTGGGGTGCAGCAGATGCTGCAGGAGGGGTCACAGCCAGGCCAGCAGACCCCAAAGGGAGGTCCAGCTCCAGTGATGTGGGGAGAGCTCCGAGACAGAAAGGAGGAAGCAGCCAACCCAGAGGACGCAGCTTTTGCTCTCACGAGTACCTTGGCAGTGCCAAAGCTCTGCCCTCCTGCACATGGCTGAGCCCCTGCCACACAGCTGCAGTGCTCCTGGGCTGACTTTGCTTCACTTGTGTGCCCTGCACTGCTTCACTCCTTGGAATGGCTTTGGTCAGCCCACAGCTTTGCTTCACTTGTGTGCCCTGCACTGCTTCACTCCTTGGAATGGCTTTGGTCAGCCCACAGCTTTGCTTCACTTGTGTGCCCTGCACTGCTTCACTCCTTGGAATGGCTTTGGCTCAGCCCACAGCTTTGCTTCACTTGTGTGCCCTGCACTGCTTCACTCCTTGGAATGGCTTTGGTCAGCCCACAGCCCACAGCTTTTCACCTTCCAGTTTGTGGAATTCACAGAATCACAGGATCACAGAATGGTTTGGGTTGGAAGTGACCCCTAGAGATCATCTAATCCAGTGTGTGTGTGTCCCCCACAGTGAGCTGGGACACGTCCAAATATGTATCCCATAAAGCATTAACCTTTAAGGAGGACAGTGAGTAGAGGAAACCCAGGCATGGCTGCATAGAATCATAGAATTGTTTGGTCAGGTTGCTCAGGGCCCCATCCAACATAGCTTGGGATGTTTCCAGGGATGGAACAGAATTTCTACATCGATGGTGTCCAAAATTTCCCTTGCAACTTCTACTCCCTCTGAAACAGGATCCCTACAGCACCGCCCCCCTTCCCCGAGTGTGTTGTGCTCAGTCATACAGAAGCTATTTCTGGATCAGTACTACAAGTGTCCCTCGGAAAGAAGGAGTCTCTCTGCTCTGGGCTTGTTTAGGCTGGAGAAGAGGAGGCTGGGGGAGGCCTTCTGGCTCTCTACAGCTCCCTCAGAGGAGGCTGCGGCAAGGTGGGTGTTGGTCTCTTCTCCCTAGGAACAAGTGGTAGCAGGAGAGGAAATGGCCTCAGGTTGCCCCAGGGCAGGTTTATGTTGGAGATAAGAAGAAACTTCTTGGCCAAAAGGGTTCTCAGAGCCTGGCACGGGGAGGTGGCTGAATGCCCATCCCTGGAACATCTGCAGGGATGGGGACTGACTTTAACATCCCTTCTGCTGGCAGTGATTCCGAGGCTTCCCCTACACTGTTAATTTGAGCAGCAACATCTCCAGCACCACAGGCTTACATTTTGTTCCCTTATTTTCTTTCCCATCATCACAACTGGAACTGAAAGTAATTAGGAAATTTTCCATCTAGAGCTTTATTTGCTAAGCTCTTGCTTTTTTTGCTCTGGGACTAGTCCAGCCTATCTACTGTATCCAGCCTGGCCTTGGACACCTCCAGGCAGGGGCCATCCACGGCCTCCCTGGGCAACCTGTGCCAGTGTCTCCCCTCCCTCATTGGCAAGAATTTCTTCTTCATCTCCAGTCTCAGTCTGCCCTCTCCCAGCTCAAAGCCATTGTCCCTCGTTCTGTCACTCCCAGCCTCTGTCACAAGTCTCTCCTCAGCTCTCCTGCAGCCCCTTCAGGTCCTGGCAGGCTGCTCTGAGGTCTCCCTGGAGCCTTCTCTTCTCCAGGCTGCACAGCTCCAACTCTCCCAGCCTGTCCCCACAGAGGAAGTTCTGCAGCCTCTGCTCATCTCGGTGGCCTCCTCTGAACCTGCTCCAGCAGTTCCCTGTCCTTGTGCCGGGGGCACCCAACTGGGTGCTTTGCTCTAGGTGGGCTCTTACAAGGCAGAGGGGCAGAACGACCTCCCCCGCTGGCTGCAGCCCAGGCCGTGGCCGGTGGCCGGGCGGCAGGTGCCGGTCCCGGCTGGGTCGGCAGCGAAGCAGTTAAAGCTCTCCGCTTCCGCTCCGAGTCACATCCTTCGGGCTCCTTTTTAACATCGTTAGCAGCGCCTGGGCGAGGGCAGGCAGCTCTCTGCTCCCCGCAAGGCTTGCGGCGCAGCTCGCTGAGGCTTCGCCCATCCTTTGGAGAGGCATTGGAGCCGTCTGGGGACCACCCTGAAGACAGCAAAGCAGCTTCTGTCCGATGAGAGACACAGCAACAGGTAAAGGGCTCCTCTGCCCTGCTCTGGGGGTTAGGTGGCACCGAGAGCTGGGGGGCACGGTTTGGCACCTTCTGCTCTTGCTGTCTCAAAGCCGATGCCCACCAGCTGCCCTGGGCTTTGTTCCATGCCCAGCTTGTGCTTTTCCACCCTGTCCTACAGTGGAGGACTTCAGTGTGATGTGCTCTGCTGCTCAACAGGCCCTAGGGATGCGTGCCCAAAGCTCACTGCCTGTGCCAGCACTAAACCTGGTTTGTGGTATGGGCTACGCTTCTTTGCTGCTGGCCTCAAGGCTCTCAGAGCAGAGGGTTCTTGCTCCTTCACAGTGCCAAGGTCTGACAAGGGGGTGCCCAGCTGAACCCCACACAGCACATGAGTCTGGGGTTCTGGGAGTTTCAGTGGGCACAATTCTGCTTCTTTCTGCTCTTTCCATGCTCGTTTGTGAGGTTTCATCACCGCTTTGATTTGTGCTTCCCTGACCTCTACAAAAGGAAGGAAGTTCTCACCAGAAAATGTGAGCGATGCCAAACACCTCCTACAGTAGTTACTGCAGGACTTGGGCTCTGGCAGCCCTTTGCTAACCCCAGTTCCACCCTCCCTTCCTGACCTGAACCTGCTCAGGCTGCCCCCAGTTTTGCCATTATTAGCCCTAAAGCCTGGGCTTTGAGTCCTGCTGATAGCTTCCTGAGGATACTCTTGGGCCTTCCATTCCCTTTTCCCTTGTGCCACCCGTGGAGCACAGGACAGGAGGTGCTTTGGTGTCATTTCATCCACCTATGGTGTATTTGATCTGAAAGTCTTGAGGCAGGTGCACTAAGCAGAACTGCTTGCCCTCAGAGACAGAACCCTGGGCTTAGCAGCCTCTGCTGGGGGAGCTGCAAGGAGAGCACTGGGCTGAGGCAGCGAGATACAGGAGCTTCAGCACAGCTCCACACCACCAGCCTGAGGGGGCTGCTCTGCTGCCCTGCTGAAATTCCACTGCGAGGCTCTCTGCTTTGCCTTTCACTCTGGACAAAATGCACAGAGTCACAGATTGCATCAGGCTGGAAGGGACCCTCCAAGGTCATCTTGTCCAACCCTCCTGCAGTCAGCAGGGACAGCTCCGACTACAGCAGCATGTCCAGGGCCACAGCAAGGCTGACCTGCAGTGTCTCTGGGGATGGGGGAATGTCTCCAGGGGTGGATGAGTATCTCCAGGGGTGGGGGGAATGTCTCCAGGGCCAGATGAGTGTCTTCAGGGATAGGAGGAGTGTCTCCAGGGGCAGATGAGTGTCTCCAGGGGCAGATGAGTATCTCCAGGGGTGGAGGGAGTGTCTCCAGGGGCAGATGAGTGTCTCCAGGGGCAGATGAGTATCTCCAGGGGTGGAGGGAGTGTCTCCAGGGGCAGATGAGTGTCTCCAGGGGCAGATGAGTATCTCCAGGGGCAGATGAGTATCTCCAGGGGTGGGAGGAATGTCTCCAGGGGCAGATGAGTGTCTTCAGGGGCAGATGAGTATCTCCAGGGGTGGGGGGAATGTCTCCAGGGGCAGATGAGTGTCTCTGGGGGTAGATGAGTATCTCCAGCGGTGGGGGGACTGTCTCCAGGGATGGATGAGTGTCTCCAGGGGTAGATGGGTATCTCCAGGGGTGGAGGGAGTGTCTCCAGGGGCAGATGAGTGTCTCCAGGGGCGGATGAGTGTCTTCAGGGGTGGGGGGAGTGTCTCCAGGGGCAAATGAATGTCTCCAGGGGCAGATGAGTATCTCCAGGGGTGGGGGGAATGTCTCCAGAGATCAGTGTGAATGTCTCCAAGGACAGGGTAGAGGTCTCCAGGGACAGGGTAAATGTCTCCAGGGATGGATGAATGTCTCCATGGATAGGTGTGAATGTCCAGGGTTGGGATGTTAAAAATTATAGGTCTCCTGTACCAGAACCTCAGTTTCCAGTAAACTGGTTGTGGGTGGCTTGGAGTCCTCCTTCTGCTCATGAGTGCTGCTGCTGTTGCCTGGAAGGAGGACCTGGGCCTCCAGTCAATATACAACTTCTGTTTTTCCACACTTGAATTCACAGAGGCAGAAGTTTGAGGAAATTCTGTTTCCCAAATATCCACTGTTTTTACTTCCTCCGGATTCCTCCTAACAAAGCATCAAGGAGCTGCAGGAATCTCTCCACCCACACCTCCCACTGCTCGGCCCCAGGTCCACAAACATCCGCAGCAGAGATCTGCAGCAAATCCATTTTGTTTAGCAAGGCTGTGCCAGTAATTCCCTGCTGGTTCTAGGAGGGATCCTCCCATCCCTAAGCTCAGAAGGAGCTCCTGGGCTTGGGAACTCTTTGGCTGCAGGCAGAGATCTCAGTGCAGGTCAAAGATCCTTTTGTGCATCTCATGCAAGTTCTACCATCCCTCCACTGTCCTGACTTGTAGCTGCTTGGGCTCTTCTCCAGAGGAGCAAAAGATGGGAGGAGAGGAAATGGCCTCAAGGTGCCCAGGAGAGATTTAGGTTGAATGTGAGAAGAGTCTTCTTAACTGAAAGGGCTCTCAAAGTCTGGCACAGGCAGCCCAGGTAGCTGCCCAGGCTGAATGCCCATCCCTGGAGGAGTTTCCAAGAAGCAGAGATGTGGTGCTGAGGTGGTGGTAGATAATGGCTGGACTTGATGATCTTAAAGGGCTTCTCCAACTAAAACCTTCCTATGAACCTATGAAGTGTTAATCACAGAATCACAGAGTGGGTTGGGCTGGAAGGGACCCCAAAGCTCATCCAGCCCCAACCCCCTGCCGTGGGCAGGGACACCTCTCACTGGTGCACAGCTTGCTCAGGGCCTCACCCAGCCTGGCCTTGAACACCTCCAGGCAGGGGGCAGCCACAGTCTCCCTGGGCAGCACATGCCAGTGCCTCACCAGAAGGGTGTTTCTGGACCCCATGGGATCAGTTGCCAGCATGGCACTAGGGGTAGTGCCCACCCAGAGCTGCTGCTGTCATCGGCCACTTGCCTTGGTCATCTTCTAACTCCAGCTGTAGACCAGGGCCGAGCATGCAGCAGTCTGCAGCCTTTGCTCTTCAGAGGAGGAGATGCCTTAAGGCTGTGCTGAGAGGGACCTGTCAGCTTCTGTAGCTTTTGCTTCCAGCTTGGCAAAAGAAGGCAGGCAGGGAGATGTGGATCCCTGCCCAGTTTCTCCTGCCTTGCCTCTGTGTCTCCAATGTAAGCCCTGGGCTTGGTGTTCCCTAAAGGAAGCTTTCCTTGTGTTCTCCCAGGCTCTCCTGCAGAGCTGCTCCCGCGGTGCTCAGCCCAGGCTCGGGACTGCGTCCCTCTTTCTGTGCCTTGTGCTCTTCATCTCCAAGCGGCCGCTGTGGCTCCTTCTGCCCGCAGTTCTGCAGCTTCCACCGTGCGCAGCCTCCTGCCAGCTCCCCGGGTAGGAGCTGTCCTCGCATTGCCTCTCACCTTTCTTATCTTTGTTCAAGCTGAACTTGCAGCCCCTCCCTCGCTATTTCTGCTCCATTCACACGGCTCAGCTTTACCCCTGCTGACTTAACCTTTGTGCCACTGCCACTCTGAAGTCACTCTGCTTCTGCTGGCTCAAACTTCCCCAAGTGCCAATCCCAACATTTTATTTCCACGATACTTCTCAGAGTGTTCCTCTAGGTGGAGGAATCTACCAGCTACAGCTCCTCACAGAGCTCTGATGTCTACCTCCTGGACCTCTGACAGATCCTTTCTGCAGTGCCCCAGATGATCATTGCCCACTCCAAGGCAGAGGGCTAAAGGCTCTGCAATCTTTACCAGTTTTGTGTTCAGTTTTGGGGCTCTCACCCCAAGAAGGACACTGAGGGTCTGGAGCAGGTCCAGAGAAGTGCAAGGAAGCTGGGGAAGAGTGTGGAGAAGAGAGCTGGGGAGGAGCAGCTGAGGGCCCTGGGAGTGTTTAGCGTGGAGAAGAGGAGGCTGAGGGCAGAGCTCATTGCTCTCTGCAGCTCCCTGAGAGGAGCCTGCAGCCAGCTGGGGTTGGGCTCTGATCTTCAGGATCTGGTGATAGGAGAGGAAATGGCCTCAGGTTGTGCCAGGGGAGGCTTAGGTTGGAGGTTGGGAACATTTTGTTTGCTGCTAGATTGGTCGTGGATTGGCAGAAGCTGCTGCCCAGGGAGGTGGTGGAGTCCCCATCTCTGGAGGTGTTCCAGAAAGGTGTGGCCATGGCAGTGGGGGCATGGTTTGGTGGCCATGGTGGTGCTGGGCAGCTGGCTGGGCTGGATGGTCTCAGAGGGCTTCTCCTGTGACTTTCTGATGGCCACACAAGGGTATGCCAAGCCAGGACGTTTGCCCAGGTGAGCAAAGCCATTGCCACCTTCCTCTCTCTGCCCTGGTGGTTTAACATTACTGTGTGAGTCACCTGACAGGGGCTGGCAATCAGCTCCTTATCTGTGCCCATGGCAGCCCGTGGGAGGAGGTCAGCTTGCTTGGCTTCCCTTATCAGAGGAGTCCCCACTATCACTATTGTGCCAGCACAAAGGATCTCTTATCAGTGCCACAGTGCTGGCAGGCAGACCCAGGCAGGGTCACAGCTTCTGCCCACTCTGGAGGCTCAGGTGTTCATGGGACCATCCTGCCTTGCAGTCTTGGAGCAAGCATTATGCTGCCTGCCTGTCTTCACCCTCTGTGGACCAGAGGGAAGTGTCTGCAGCTGCCAGATTTCACTGGAACAGGACTCATAGAATCCTGGAATGGGTTGGGTTGGAAAGGACCTCCAAGCTCACCCAGCCCCAACCCCCTGCCATGGGCAGGGACCCCTCCCACCAGCACAGCTTGCTCCAGGCCTCATCCAGCCTGGCCTTGAACACCCCCAGGGAGGGGACATCCAGGACCTCCCTTCCAACCCAACCCATTCTGTGACTGGATGGACCTATGGAGTCAGAACTGGGGACAGGATCTGGCCTTGCTGTGGTCACACCTATTCAGAACTGCCACCTCAGTGGAGCTCTTCATGGACCAGCTGCCAGCCACATGTGGGCACTGCAGAGAGTATCAGCTGTCCTTGTATAAGCTCAGCAGCAAGATGCTGAAATCAAGATGTGGGTACCCCAGATGCAGGCTGTGCTGCAGATCTCCTGATCTACATTTTGGAGATAAAAATATGCCCTGAATGCAGCCTCCCCAGGACTGCTCCTGCAGCACCAGAGCAGTCAGAACAGCACAGGCTGCACCACTTCTGTCCACAGCAGCTTGGAGAACAGCTCAGGGCTTCCCCTCCCATCCAATACCTACGGCCTGAATTTTAGAAGCAGCCACACTGTGCCAGTTGAAGATGCTGCACCAGGACCCAGATGGTCTAGGTGGAACTAGATGAGTGGAATCCTGAGAAAGAGAGATTTAAACTGGAGATGAGGAAGAAATTCTTAACAGGGATGCTGGGAGACTCTGGTACAGGCTGCCCCCTCCCTGGGGCTGTTCAAGACCAGGCTGGATGAGGCCTTGGGCAAGCTGTTCTGGTGGGAGGTGTCCCTGCCCATGGCAGGGGGTTGGGGTTGGATGGTCTTGAAGGTCCCTTCCAACCCCCTTCTTAACCCAGTTGAGGCAGCTCCTCAAGCTGTAGTTGTCATTATCTTCACAGAGTCCCAGCAGTCCCCTCTGGGATGGGGCTGAGATGGACACATAGCAGAGTTTTGGAGCTCTTGAGTGCAGGAACCTCATCAGCCCTCATTTTATTTGCTTGTGAAGGAGTTTGCACTGTCCAGCATGTGCCATGCCAGCTGATCCCAGCTTCTTCTGCTCAAGGAGCAACAAAACTGCTTTGGGAATGAATTTTGAATAGTTTATGAGCTTTAAATAGCTCAAAGGTTGTAAATTGCTCACCGGAGGTCATAAACTGCTCATCAGAGGCCATAAATTGTTCATCTCTGTTTAGATCCATATTCTGTGGGGCATTTTGTGACTAGTAAGTAGGAGAAAAAGAGAGGCTTTCCTCCTGGACTTTTGAGTGGGCATCACAGTCTGCTTTGAAGCAGTTCAGAACACCTCTGAGTGAAGTCAGTGCCTATCAGTCTTTACAGCAGGGTGGGGAGATGCTGGGGCAAGGCTGTGGCTGTCTGCTCCCTGCAGGTGTTCAAGGGCAGGTTGGATGAGGCCTTGAGCAGCCTAGTGGAGAGGTGTCCCTGCTCATGGCAGGAGATTGCAATTAGATGACCTCTAAGGTCCCTCCCAACCAAAGGCACCCTGGGGCTCTGTGATGTCTCCACTGTGGTAGCTTTTTGTGCCAGAGAAGGACAGACTGAGATTGTTCTACTTCACTCTTTTACTAAGCAAAAAGTGAAGTTAAGCAGTTAAATAATAAGACTCTTGCTGGATTGGAGATGAAAATACAGAGAGATTGCATTTAGAATTGTGCAGGAAAAGATAGGGCACACCTGAGTCCTTAACACCTAATACAGACACAGGATACATGAAAATTCCCCCCAAAACCTTCCCCCCAACCAAACCAAAAACCAGCACCAAAACTCCACTGCTCATTTCCACTCCTCCCCTCCCCTACTGCCTCCTGTTTAAACCCCAAACAGGCCAAAATTCACTGCAGCCCACAGCCCTGAAGGCTGCTGCCCTACAGGGCACCTCCTGCATGGGTACCTGCTGGGCTGCAGGGCACCTCCTGCATGGACACCTGCTGGGCTGCAGGGCACCTCCTGCATGGGTACCTGCTGGGCTGCAGGGCACCTCCTGCATGGGTACCTGCTGGGCTGCAGGGCACCTCCTGCATGGGTACCTGCTGGGCTGCAGGGCACCTCCTGCATGGGTACCTGCAGGGCACCTCCTGCATGGATACCTCATGACCCAGCCAGGATCCCTCTGGGGAAGCTGGGGAGGCAGGGAGGGAATTTGCTGCTGGCTTCCCAAGCGTTTGCAGGGTTTGGGGTTGAATAACACAATTCTGCTATCCGGGTTTGATCAGTTCGTCCCCTGGGGTGGATCTTGGTTGCTGTAGTTTTCCTAGGGGCTCTGGAATCACCTGGAACCCCTCCAACCATGCCATCCACACATCTCCTGACCACCCAGGATGGTGCAGATACCAAAACATTGCAAGAATCCTCAGTTTTATCCAACTTCTGAGGTGACAGACAAGTGTGCCTGAAAGGAACAGACCACAGAGTCCTGGAATGGTTTGGGCTGGGAGGGAGCTCCAAAGCTCAGCCAGTCCAACCCCCTGCACTCAGCAGGGACATCCTCCACTACAGCAGCTTGCTCACAGCCTTCTCCAGCCTCACCTTCAGTATCTCCAGCCATGGAGCCTCAACCACCTCCCTGGGCAGCCTGTGGTAGTGTTCCAGCAGCCTCCTGCTGCACAACTTGTTCCTCACATCCAAGCTCAATCTGCTCTGCTCTCATTTCAAACCATTGCCCTCGTCCTGTCCCTGCAGGCCTTTGCAAACAGTCCCTCTGCAGCCTGCTTGCAGCCCCTTCAGGTCCTGGCAGGCTGCTGTTAGGTCTGCCTGGAGCCTTCTCTCCTCTGCAGGCTGCACATCCCCAGCTCCCTCAGCCTGCCCTCACAGCAGAGGTGCTCAGCCTTCTCATCATCTTCATGGCTCCTCTGGACCTGCTCCCTCAGGTCTCCCAAGGCCAGGTGTTTTATTTTGCTTTAGCTACATTTTAGCCCTGTAGAGCTGTTGAATTTCCCTAGGTTCCCAGTAACCACTCCAGGAGGGAATTCCTCTCTTGGCAGTGATTTCAGTATTTGCTGCTGCTTTTCCTGAAGTGATTCCTACAGATCCTATTGAAAACAGCACAGCCACAATAATCACAGAGCCATGGAACTGCTGAGGTTGGCAGGGACCTCTGAGGTCCTCAAATCTAACAGTTTGCCTGCTGCTCACAACCCCACCACTGCTGCTGAGCCACTGCCACTGAACAACAGCCCTCAGCACCTCCTCCAGGGATGGGAACTCCACCACGTCCTAGGGCAGCCTCTTCCAGTGCCTAAGAACTCATCTCTAACCTGAGCCTCCCCTGGCACAACTGGAGGCTGTTTCCTCTTGTCCTGTCCCTTGTTGCATGGGAGAAGAGACCAACCCCACCTCCCTCTGACCTCCTTTCGGGTGACTGTAGAGGGTGAGGAGGTCTCCCTTAGAAATGAGTGATCTTAGAAGTCTTTCCTAAGCCAAGAAGCTCTACCAGAAAAAGTCTATTTCAGACAGCTCAGAATCCAACCACTCATTAAAAAATCATCAGGTTGCTAATTGAGCAGATCTTGGCTCCCCAGAGCTATTTCCACATTGTTTCTAAATGGAGTCTGGAGCTCATCCTGCTGCTCTGTGGCTATTCCAAGGGAAACCAAAACACACTGGGGTAAAATCCTGCTCTTTCAGGTTGGATGAGTCATGGTTGTCTGCACTGGGCTTAGAAGAGAGGAAAAGGAGCAGAAGAGTGCAAGCCTGGGTTTGTGTTGGCTGCTTTCGCTCTCGCTGCCTGCTCAAGAATGGGTCCAGCCTCAGCTGTAGCAGGCACCTGGAGCCTTCAGCACCACCTGGAATAAGGTAAGGAGGAAGGCTCCACAAAAGCTTGTAGTGATGGGGTGGGAGGGAATGGGTTGAAGCTTGGGAGTTGGAGTGAAGATGAGGAAGAAATTCTTTAAAGTGAGGGTGGGCAGACACTGGCACAGGCTGCCCAGGGAGGCTGTGGCTGCCCCCTCCCTGGAGGTGTTCAAGGCCAGGCTGGATGAGACCTTGGGCAAGCTGTGCTGGTGGGAGGTGTCCCTGCCCATGGCAGGGGCTGGATGATCAATAAGGTCCCTTCCAAACCAACCCATCCCATCCTGTGAATCTCTGAACTCTTGGGAGGTTTAAGAGTAGATATAGGGTAGGTAGGAGATTGGAAGTGAGGAGGTAGGAGATGAGGAGGAGGTAGGAGATGAGGAGGAGGTAGGAGATGAGGAGGAGGNCCGTCCCATCCTGTGAATCTCTGAACTCTTGGGAGGTTTAAGAGTAGATATAGGGTAGGTAGGAGATTGGAGAGGAGGAGGAAGGAGATGAGGAGGAGGTAGGAGATGAGGAGGAGGTAGGAGATGAGGAGGAGGTAGGAGATGAGGAGGAGATATGAGAAGTTCTTTCTCCCTGTGGAAGAACGGACCCTTCAGGCCTGCTTTCTTGAGTGGCAATGAAATAGAAGAGTATTGAAGGGCTGTGTTTGCTAAATATTCCCTTTAGGAAGAGGGAGGCAAAGTCCAAAGTGCGGGCACTGCACTCTCCAAAGTAGGCGAGGCAAGGGGAGGAGGAAAAGGCCCAGGACGCTGCCGCTCATCTCTGCTTTACATAAGAGCAAAGTCCAATCATGCTGCGTGTCCTTACCTGTGTTCGTTCTCCTGGGCTCTAAGTCATCAGCCAGAGGACTATACAGGGAGCAGGAGCAGCCTCCACGGTAGGTCTGTACTTTGTAGTTGTTGCTTGAAGTCGGAGAGGTTTGTCCCGGGCTGGCTGCTGCCTGCAGCTGAGGGGGGGATGCCAACGAGCTGCACATTCTTCTGCAATGAGCATTTCCTGTCTGGTTTATTTTGTGCATCTGTGCAGAGCTGCAGAGAGCACAACGCTGTGCTGAGGTGAAGTTAGCAAAGAGACAGGAATGGAAAGGGCAGGGCTTGGCCAGCAAGCTCAGAGAGCTGATCCTGCTGCGGCATGGTCCTGCCTGCCCCTTCTGAGCATCCACTGCCAGGGAGGACTCTGCTAACCTTACTGATTAAATAACCATCTCTGTGTTCCTTGAAAGCAAATGGCCACTGGGATGACTTCCCTTGGCACGTGTCTGTCTTGGTCACAAGACAGGTGTCTGTCTTAGTCACACATTATTCCAGGGAGCCATTGGAAGGAAATTTAAGATGCCTTCCGAGGAGGAAAGGAAGAGCAGCGCAGATGGAAACAGCCTTAAGATGACCGCATCCGACAAGGGTCATGAACCTGAAGACAAAGGGTAAGTGTTCTTCAACAACATGTCCTGAAGCTTGTGAGATTATCTCATTTTAGGGTTAACTTTAGGTTTTATTGGATTTTCTGAGCCATTTTATGTGCCTTTATCAGCAAAGCCTAATCACAGAAGGCTATGTATGGGCTTGGCGTGAGGAGCCTTTATCTTCTGAGGTCTGAGTGTCCACGTTACTGACAACAGTCAATTGCACAGCAGCTCTAAAATACGACAGGAGTGGTGCTGGGAGGGACATTTTGGGTGCAGTTGTGCCACCAGCTTAACCTGATCTCGATTTTTTCAGTCTCAGTGTTTTATGTGCCTTGAACAGTTTCTTTATCCTTGCCCTCCGTGTGCAAAACCACTGATTTTGTGCTGCCGCCTTCTTTCCCGTTTTGAAAGCCATTTGCTGCCTCAGTTCACAACTTCCCTGAGCAGACAGGGGAACCAGCAGCCCTTGCTGGTGTTGTTTCACCCTTGGAGGGGTCAGCTGAGAAGCCTTTAACTGAAATCTGCAGCAGTTGGTAGCTATTGGTAGCAGTTGGTAGCTGATGCTATTGCTGTACCTGGAGGTTTAAATCCAAACACCTCAAGCATGCTCCACAAGCCACATTCTGTTCACATAGCATTCTTTGGTGTAAAAATCTTTCAGGATTAGCTTTTAATTGGCCTTCATTAACATCTTGCATCAGTATTTCTGTGAGCTGTCGTATACTGCATAAGAGTATCTGCAAAATGTTGCTTTGCAAACACACTGAAGCTCTCCTGCCTTTCCAGCGAGGAGGAGAAGGAGAAGGAGAAGAAGAAGAAGAAGAAGGCAGAAAAGGCCAACCTGGTCAGCCCACTGACACTGGTAGGCTTCCTGCTCTCTTTCTCCCTTCCTTACCCTGGAAGTGTCCAAAGCCAGCTTGGATGGAGCCTGAAGCAAGTTGGTCTAGTAGGAGGCTGTGAGAGTTGGGTCTGTTCAGCCTGGAGGAGAGAAGGCTGCAGGGAGACCATAGAGCAGCCTTCCAGCAACTGAAGGGGCTCCAGGAGAGCTGGAGAGGAGAGATTGAGACTGGAGATGAGGAAGAAATTCTTGGCAGTGAGGGTGTGGGACACTGGCACAGGTTGCCCAGGGAGGCTGTGGCTGCCCCCTGCCTGGAGGTGTTCAAGGCCAGGCTGGATGAGACCTTGAGCAAGCTGTGCTGGTGGGAGGTGTCCCTGCCCATGGCAGGGGGTTGGGGCTGGGTGATCTTGAAGGTCCCTTCCAACCCAAACCACTGCATGCACCTATGAGCTGTCCCTGCCATGGCAGGAGGTTGGCACTGGCCTCTGGTTAAGATCCTTTCCAGCCCAACCCACTCTGGCTGTGGAGCACACACCGAAGCAGCAACCTCTGCTGTGCAGAGCTTCTGTGCTGCAAGTGCTCCGTGGGAGGATCTCTGCCTGCACGCTGAAACTGGGCTGTGAACTCAGTCGCTGCCTGGGCACAGCTGTGGCTCTGTGGCAGTAGCTGCACACCCAGCAGCTTCTCCTTGGCTTTCTTGCTGTGTAGCCAGAGCCCTGTGCTTGCCTCCTGCTGCACAGTGAGTTTGATGTCTCTCCTCTCTCGCAGTTCCGCTATGCCAGCTGGACAGACACGTTGCTCATGTTGCTGGGCACTCTGCTGGCAGTGGTCCACGGGAGCAGCCTCCCTATTGCCATGATAATCTTTGGGGACATGACTGACAGCTTTGTTGCCTCTGGAAGCAAAAACCAAACAGGTAAGGACACATCTGCAGTGAGAGGGACACTGGAATCACTCTTGGAAACCAGGCAGGGAGGTTCAGGCACCCCAGAGGAGGGATTCATTGCACAGCCCCCACCCTGATACCAGCTGAGTATGGTATCATGAGTGACTCCTGTGCTTGCTGTGACAGAGACACTCTGGCACCTTACTGCTCCTCATCTGTACCTTCTCTATGAGACTCACAGAATGGGTTGGGTTGGAGAGGACCTCAAACCAGTTGGAGCCCTGTGCCATGGGACACCTCCCACCAGCACAGCTCACTCAGGGCTATCAACACTGCCAGGCTTGGAGCATCCACAGCTGCTCTGGGCAGCCTGTTCCAGTGCCTTGTGGCACTGGATTGCTTCCCAATCACAGAACTCTTGGGAGAGACCTTTGAGATCATTAGGTCCAACTGCTGTTTAACCTCATCCAACCTGGCCTTGAATACATCAAGGGAGGAGGCAGCCACAGCCTCCCTGGGCAACCTGTTCCAGTGTCCCACACCCTCACTGGCAAGAATTTCTTCATCATCTCCAGCTTCAGTCTCCTCTTTCCCAGTTCAAAGCCATGTTCCCTCATCCTGTCACTCCCAGCCCTTGTCCAAAGTCCCTCCTCACCTCTCCTGCAGCCCCTCCAGGCACTGGCAAGCAGCTCTAAGGTCTCCCTGCAGCCTTTTCTCCTCCAGGCTGCACAGCCCCAACTCTCCCAGCCTGTGCCCATAGCACACACTCAACAACACATCATGGCTAACCCTGGCTGTGGTCAGCAGAGAGAGGCTGCTTGCTCATCTGCTCAGCATCACTTCCTCTTCACTCTTGTGCATCAAACCTGACATTTGTGGTTTGCAAGGTGAATCAGATCAGCAAGGAGGTCCAACAGAAACATCACTACTGAGTGACAGGCTGGGGAGTGATGGCTTCAAACTGGAAAAAGCTGGACTGAGATGAGACATGATGGAGAAATTCTTGCCCATAAGGGTGCTGAGGCATTGGGACAGGTGGGGCAGAGAAGTTTTGGAGCCACCAAGCCTGGCAGTGTTGACAGCCAGGCTGGCTGGGGCCGTGTGTGAGCTGATGTAGCAAAAGCTGTCCCAGCCCTTGACAGGGAGTTGGAACTGGATGATTTTCAAGGTCCCTCCCAGCCCAGCCCAGTCTATGACTCCATGAAATGTAGCTCTGTAGTCCGTGAGCTTGTGGCTAACTTTGCACTGCTACAATCAGTGGGTTTTGAGCTGGAATCATCCCACCCCTCCTCTCATTACAATCAGCTCAGTTCCGAAGGAGCTGCAGGCCTCAAAAGCTGCTGCACAGCTTGCAGGAAAACAAAGCTGTTAAATCTTGCTCTCTTAGAAGTATTTACCCTTTTCTGCCCTTTTAAGGAAATCTTACTGCAGTGAATGCCACTGAGATCCTCAACCAGCTGGAAAAAGATATGACAAGGTAACTGGGGGGGGGGGAAATTTCCTCTCCTCTTCCCCTTCCCCATGCAGGGACACTTTTGACTCCTGCCTTTTCTCTCTTGCATACCTTGAGCAACACATAAGCAGTGATGAATTGAATAATGTTGGTAACTAGAGATTTGCACATGAGGTTATTGGAGGCACAGGGAGAATTCCTGAGCACTCACAGCCATCCCAAACAACTTCCCTGCAACACCTTCTCAGCAGTGCTCTGTCTGCCCCCAGGCAAGCTGCATTTCTCTCCTTCTCCTCCTCTGAATTTATTGCTAACTAACTAAATTGATTAGCATCCACTGATCCCTTGAGCTGTAGAGCTTCTCTGATAAACAGAAGAATTGGAAGTGCCCAATAGTGCCTCATTTGCTACCAAAGCATCAAGGCAACCAAGTTGTCTGGACCGACCTGGAGTGCTGTGTCCAGCTCTGCAGCCCTCAGCACAGGAAGGACAAGGACCTGATGCAGAGGGTCCAGAGTAGGGCACAAAGATGATCATGGGGCTGGAGCTGCTCTGCTGTGAGGACAGGCTGAGGGAGCTGGGGGTGTGCAGCCTGGAGAAGAGAAGGCTCCAGGCAGACCTAACAGCAGCCTGCCAGGACCTGAAGGGGCTGCAAGCAGGCTGCAGAGGGACTGTTTGCAAAGGCCTGCAGGGACAGGACCAGGGCAGTGGTTTGAAATGAGAGCAGAGCAGATTGAGCTTGGATGTGAGGAACAAGTTGTGCAGCAGGAGGCTGCTGGAACACTGCCACAGGCTGCCCAGGTTGGTGATTGAGGTCCCATGGCTGGAGATACTCCAGGTCAGGCTCACCAAGGCTCTGGGCTCTGCTCTAGTGCAGGATGTCCCTTCCCAGCTCAGCCATTGCATGATTCTGTGACATCTGTGTTTAATTTCTACTTTGCAATGAAGGCAGTGGCACAGCTTTACCATCAGGGCATTCTCTCTTAGTTTTTCTATTCAAGCATATCTGTTATTAATTTCTCTTGATTTCAAAGACCATTGTGTTAGTGTTTTAATGCCTCCTTTGGAATGAAAGTGGTGATACAGCTTTAAAACCAAAGCATTTTCCATTCTGCTGAAGCAGATGGGGCAAGGGGGAGCTGTTCACAGTTGGGGCTTGTTTCTCATTATCCTTCCCTGATTGAACTGGTAATCAATTGATTTTTTTTTTTCCCTCCAAGTCAAGCCTGATTTGCCCATGGCAGCAGGTGGTAAATGATCTCTCCCTGTCCTTACCTCACCCCAGGAGCCTTTCATTGTATTTCCTCACTCCTGTCCAGCTGAAAGGAGAAGTGCTGGAGCAGCTCTGGTGGACACCTGGCACCCAGCCCAGGTCAAGCCACCACAGACACTTTGTCTTTTAAACATTGGCACTGCCAGCAAGAGCTTGCATCAAATGCAGCTGGAGGCTCTCTGCGGGAGCAAGCTGGTGAGTGAGGACTGTTAGCAGCACAGGAGCATCTTCTCCCTCCTGGAGTTTCTAGACAGAGCCTCGAGGTGTGTGTTCAGTGGCTGGAAGAAGCAGCTGCTGGCAGCCAGCTCTTGTGGCTCTAGGAAGGTTTGCAGCAGGTCACACAGCATTAAAAGCCCTGCAGGAGGGCAAAGGTCTCCCCCAGGTGTGTGCTCAGCTCTGCAGGTGGGGTGGGTTGTGCTTGATACTCAAACAAGGCTGCCCAGAGCCCAGCTGCCTCTCCAGGGAACCAGAAGCTCTCCCTTCCAAGGCAGGGGACCTTCACTCTCTGCTAAGTTTGGGACCTGTGCTAGTGGGAGGTGTCCCTGCCTATGGCAGGGGGTTGGAGCTGGATGATCCTTGAGGTCCCTTCCAACCTTCCCATTCTATGATTCTATGATTCAGTGCATCTGAGGGAGCTTGGCAGAGGCATTGAGATAATTGGTCAGGAGGCAAAGTCCAGGCAGAAAAGGCTTTGTGGAAGTTATGTAACATCATAAAGCAATTGTCTGAGGTTATTGCTGAATGTTGAGGCAGTGCTCTTGGGCTGAGTGTGGAGGTTTAGCGGAGCTGAAGATGATCAAGGTCAATATTAAACTGTGCAGCGTTCTGTCAGGCATTAACCTCTCTTTATTAGTTCAGATAAAGCTGATTTAATAACAAGGATAGTTCAAAAGTCCCTGACTAAGCTCTGTGGCATCTTGGCCACAGAAATGGATGGATTACAACTGGAAAAGTTTCTTTAGGATGAGAGGAAATGGCCTCAGGTTGCACCAGAGGCGGTGTAGGTTGGACACGAGAAGAAAGTTCTTGACTGAAAGGGCTCTCAGAGCCTGGCACAGGCTGCCCAGGGAGGTGGCTGAATGCCCATCCCTGGAGGTGTTTCCAGAGGCAGAGCTGTGGTGCTGAGAGCCATGGCTTAGCCCCAGCCTTGGCAGAGGTAGAGAAGGGTTGGGCTGGGTTTGCTCAGAGGGCTTTGCCAGCCCAAACTCTTCCATGATTCTGTGAGCTCTGAAGCCTTTCTCTGCTAGGCTGAGCTGAGCATTTGCACACAGGTTCCTGCCATTTGCTGCTGCCAAGTCCCCTGCTACTCTTCTACAGACTCACTGTGTGTAGCTTACTGCCTCTGTAACTTACTACTAGTGCAGCTTGCAGCATGTGCAGCCTAATACACGTGAGTGAAAGCCCTGAGGGCTTGAAAGCTTCGTGTTAATTATTGACTTTGATATGGATGCAGCAGTCTCACAGCTACCTGTGCTACACCACACAAACCATTAGCCTCTGGTCCTGCTCCTGGGCTGCAAACAGGGAATCAGCTAAATGAAGGTTTTCTGCTTTAGACCTGGTTTAAATGCAGCAGTCACTGGTTCTGATGAACTTAAATCAAATCTGATTTACTTCTCTCTGAACACTTTCAAACTATGGCTCAAATTCACCTCCACTTTGAGTATTTCACCCACTCCTTGGTTTGGATGTGACAGCACAGGGCTGAGCTAATTTAGAAGTAATCAATCAGTTAGGAATAAAGCAGAGAGAGGAAAAGGAGGTTGGCTCTAAGGGTGTTTGCCTCCAGCAGAGGCATGTTGAGTAGTGCTGTGTTCTTAAGAGGGGAAGTGCAGCAGCCATGCATGGAGGTGTTGGTAAAGACAGGGATGTGTGGTGGAGATGTTGACCTGAGGGAGCTGGTGGGTAAGAAGCTGGGCAGGAGCCAGCAGTGGGCACTGGCAGCACAGAAGGCAAATGGCAGCCTGGGCTGCACCCAGAGCAGTGTGGTCAGAGATGGAGAGAGGGGATCCTGCCCCTCTGCTCTGCTCAGACCTCACCTGCAGGGCTGGGGCCAGCTACAGGACCATCAGCACAGGAAAGACATGGACCTGACAGAGAGGGTCCATTGGAAGCTGCCAAAATCATCAGGGCATTGGAGCAGCTCTTCTGTGGTGACAGGCTGAGAGAGTTGGGGCTGTGCAGTCTGGAGAAGAAAAGGCTCCAGGGAGATCTCAGAGCTGCATTTCAGTGTCTGCAGGGGAGCTGCAGGCAGGCTGGGGAGGGACTGTTCAGAAGGGCCTGTGGGGACAGGCTGAGGGCAATGGTTTGGAGCTGGAGCAGGGCAGAGTTAGGTTGGACAGCAGGAGGAAGCTCTGCACAGTGAGGGTGGGAGGCACTGGCACAGGCTGCCCAGGGAGGGTGTTGAGGCTCATCCCTGGAGCACTGGAGACATTCAAGACCAGACTGGATGTGGTCCTGGACAACCTGCTCTGGTTGGAGCTGTCCCTGCTGCCTGCAGGGAATGGGCCAGATGAGCTTTGAATGGTCCCTTCCAGCCCAAACCATTCTAGGATCCCAGTTACTGCTTGTGAGGAGCTTGGTAGCTCCTCCAGAGAAGTCCAAACTCCTGCACAAACTTAGAGCCTGTGGTTCAGGTCTGGAGCAGAAGCAGCAAGCTGAGCACAGCCTGCTGAGGCCATTAAAACTGCATGCAGAGGCCGTGAAGATGCTGAGAGGGCTGCAGCAGCTCTGCTCTGAGGACAGGCTGA
>VWZE01018592.1:101050-124819 GCA_013396675.1 Eubucco bourcierii
AGGCTGAGGGCAATGGTTTGGAGCTGGAGCAGGGCAGAGTTAGGTTGGACAGCAGGAGGAAGCTCTGCACAGTGAGGGTGGGAGGCACTGGCACAGGCTGCCCAGGGAGGTTGTTGAGGCTCATCCCTGGAGCCCTGGAGACATTCAAGACCAGACTGGATGTGGTCCTGGACAACCTGCTCTGGTTGGAGCTGTCCCTGCTGCCTGCAGGGAATGGGCCAGATGAGCTTTGAATGGTCCCTTCCAGCCCAAACCATTCTAGGATCCCAGTTACTGCTTGTGAGGAGCTTGGTAGCTCCTCCAGAGAAGTCAAACCCCCTGCACAAACTTAGAGCCTGTGGTTCAGGTCTGGAGCAGAAGCAACAAGCTGAGCACAGCCTGCTGAGGCCATCAAAACTGCATGCAGAGGCCGTGAAGATGCTTAGAGGGCTGCAGCAGCTCTGCTCTGAGGACAGGCTGAGGGAGTTGGGGCTCTGCAGTCTGCAGAAGAGAAGGCTTCCAGGGGACCTTAGAGTAACCTTCCAGGATCTGAAGTGGNGCCTTGAATAACCTGCACTAGTGGGAGGTGTCCCTGCCTATGGCAGGGGGTTGGAACTAGATGATCCTTGAGCTCCCTTCCAACCTTCCCATTCTATGATTCACCTTTTCCCCCTTCCCTTTCAGGTATGCCTATTACTATTCTGGGATAGCAGCAGGAGTCCTTCTTGCTGCTTACGTCCAGACCTCGTTTTGGACCCTAGCAGCAGGACGGCAAATCAAAAAAATCAGAGAGAAGTTTTTTCATGCCATTATGAGGCAAGAAATTGGTTGGTTTGATATGAATGATGTGGGAGAGCTCAACACTCGCCTGCTAGAGTAAGTATGGCACACCTTCAGCAGGGCTCTTGGTCTTGTTAAGCATGGCACCTGGGGATAGGGTTTAGTGGCCATGGTGGTGTTGGGCTGAGGGTTGGACTGGATGGTCTCAGAGGGCTTGCCCAACCCAAACAATTCTATGGTTCTATGGCTCTGTGGTTGGAGAGGCTGCTTGCAAAGCCTGCAGGGACAGCCTGAGGGCAATGGTTTGAAATGAGAGCAGGGCAGGTTGAGGTTGGATGTGAGGAACAAGTTGTGCAGCAGGAGGCTGTGGGAACACTGCCACAGGCTGCCCAGGGAGGTACTTGAGGCCTCATCCTTGGAAATACGCAAGGTGAGGCTTGGCAGGGCTCTGGGCAACCTGACCTAGTGGAGGATGTCCCTGCTGAGTGCAGGGGTTGGACTGGGTTAGCTTTGGAGGTCCCTCCCAACCCATTCTGTGACTCTCTGACCCGGGGAGGTGATGGAGTCCCCATCCCTGGCGGTGTTCCAGAAGTGTGTGGCACCTGGGGGCAAGCTGTAGTGGCCATGGTGGTGTTGGGCTGAGGGTTGGACTGGCTGATCTCAGAGGGATTTTCCAACCCAGGCAATTCCCTAATTCTGTGGCTCTATGTTTCTGTGGCATAATGGTTGGACCTTAAAGGTCTTTTTCCCCCTCCCAGCAGCTCCCTGCTGCTCTGTATGAGTTGCAGCTGCTTTGGGGTTTTACATTTTATTTTGAAATTGAATTCTTTCATTGTGAAATGAAGTTTCCCCCTGAAATGAAGCTGAACTCTTTCCTTGCCAAGTGTCTCAGGGGCTGAGCTTGTAAACCTGCTGCTGCTGGACTGGCACACTCAGGTGAATTCCCTTGAGCCCTGGGGGTGGCTAAAGCCCAGGCTGTGAGATAACCCCAGAGAGAGCAAACTCCACTTCCCTCCGTGCAGCCTGAGGACTGCAGCAGTGCTGACTGCCCCCAGCAGTGTGGGCAGCTTGCAAGCTGCTCCTTCCTCCTTCCTTTCCAAACACATCCAAGCTCTTTTCTTTCTGACAGTTCCCAAACTGATCACAAATTTGAAGTCAAGTGAGAGGATAAAGTTGCACTCAGGCAGAATTTGAACCCTTTCAGGCCAAACCAGCTTCATGGCATTGCACCTTCACAACAAACAGGAATGTTTCCCTTGCCCACACTATTCAGGGCTTTATCTTCAAGCAAATTGTTGTTTGGTAGTAACTGAAGAGTAAAGATTGATCTCTGCAGGTTGAACGATAGCAAAAAGCTTTCCTCTGCCTTCCACAGTGGACTTCCTGCCTGGATGTGATTTGATTTGATTTTTTGGGTTTTTTTTCTCCCCCCAGTGATGTCTCCAAGATCAATGAAGGAATAGGTGACAAAATTGGATTGCTTTTTCAAGCATTAACAACATTCATAGCAGGATTTGTTGTTGGGCTCGTCCGAGGCTGGAAGCTAACCCTTGTCATACTGGCAGTCAGCCCTGTCCTGGGGCTTTCAGCAGCCATCTGGGCTAAGGTAGGTGCACATCCAGTCAGGGCCAACCTTTGTCTCACTGAGAGATGCTGAAGCAAATCAGAGAGCTGTGGTTCTTACTGTGTGCAGTTCTGGAGCCCCCAGCATAGGAAGGACATGGAACTGTTGGAGCCAGTCCAGAGGAGGCCACAAAGATGCTCAGAGGGCTGCAGCAGCTCTGCTGTGAGGACAGGCTGAGGCAGTTGGGGCTCTGCAGCCTGCAGAAGAGAAGGCTTCCAGGAGACCTTAGAGTAACCTTCCAGGATCTGAAGGGGGCTACAGGAATGCTGGGGAGGGACTATTGACAAGGGCTTGTAATGACAGGACAAGGGGAATGGGTTTGAACTGGCAGAGGGGAGATTTAGACTGGATGTTAGGAAGAAATTGATTGCAGTGAGGGTGGTGAGACACTGGCACAGGTTGCCCAGGGAGGTTGTGGAGCACAGAATCACCCAATGTGATCTTCGATCTTCAATGTGATCTTCGGAGGAGCGCAGCCTTCAGCTGCTCCGGGGAGCGAGCGGTGAGGAGCGCAGCCTTCAGCCGCTCCGGGGAGCGAGCGGTGAGGAGCGCAGCCCTAAGCTGCCCCGGGGAGCGAGCGGTGAGGAGCGCAGCCCTCGGCCGCTCAGGGGGGCGAGCTGTGAGGAGCGCAGCCCTAAGCTCCCCCGGGGAGCAAGCGGTGAGGAGCGCAGCCCTCGGCCGCTCAGGGGAGCGAGCTGTGAGGAGCGCAGCCCTCGGCTGCTGCAAAGCAGAGATACTGAATGATTTGGTTAAATTCATTGACCAGTTGAGGTTTTCACGTTGACTGTTTTGCTCTCATACACGACACAATCCAAAGGCTTCACGGTGGGAGAAAGTAGCTGTGCTAAAATCCATTCTGAAGCAAGCTGAGCTCCTTCTGTTTCCTCGAACTGAAATGTCTGCTCCCGTGCTAGGTGCTCTCTGCTTTCACTGACAAAGAGCAAAGTGCCTATGCAAAGGCAGGAGCTGTGGCAGAGGAAGTCCTGGCAGCCGTCCGCACCGTGATAGCCTTTGGAGGGCAGGAAAAAGAGATCAAAAGGTAAGAGCAACCTTTGCCTCCCGCAGCTGAGCTCTGGTGTGCAGCCTTCAGGGAGGTCGAAATTGTCTTCTCTCTCTGCTTTGTCAAAATGAACGAAGCCTTGAACGTCTCTGCTGTGAAGAGAGACTGACACAATGCAGGGGAGCAGCCCCAGAGAGGAGCTAATCAATACTTGAAGGGTGGGGGCAAGCAGCAGGGGTCAGGCTTTGTTCAGTGCTGCCCTGTGACAGGACAAGGGGCAGAGGACACAAACTGCGACCCAGGAGGCTCCATCTCAGCATGAGGACAAACTTTGGAGCAGTCTGCCCAGAGAGGCTGTGGAGTCTCCTGCTCTGGAGACTTTCAAGCCCCACCTGGATGTGTTCCTGTGTGCCCTGCCTTGGGTGACCCAGCTCTGGTAGGGGGCTGGACTGGATGATCTCTGGGGGTCCTTTCCAACCCCTACCCTTCTGTGACTCTAAGCCCTGTGCCTCCTGCACCTTCAGGCAGCAGGACATTGGTGCAGGCTCTCAGCAGCTTTGCTGCACGTTGAGCCTCTGTGATTGCTCTAGACAAGGACAGTTTCTAGGCACTGGAACAGGCTGCCCAGGGAGGCTGTGGATGCCCCTCCCTGGGGGTGTTCAAGACCAGGCTGGATGAGGCCTTAAGCAAGCTGTGCTGGTGGGAGGTGTCCCTGCCCATGGCAGGAGGTTGGCACCAGATGATCTTGAAGGTCCCTTCCAAGCCAAAGCACCCTGGTGTGGCTGTAGGAAATGGGTAGGTTGTCTCTCCTCTAGGACGAGTGCAAAGTGCTCCAAACCTCCTCAGTGAGAGCTTTAGGCAACACCCAGGTTGTACCACAAGAGAGGGTGGCAGCCTTGCTGATGTGGCTCCTGGGCAGTTGTGGTGAGGGTGCCAGAGAACAGCATCTCCAGTTCTGCCATGTGTGTGAACCATCACTCTCTGAGATATTTTAACCTTTTATCTTAAGCTAACAATTTACAATCTCCAAACTTGTCATGAATTGCTCATGATCAAAGTTCAATGACTTGCAGGTTATTTAAGGACCTTTGAGTGCCAGACCCTGAACTTCAGTGCCCTTTTTTGACCTACACAGCAGCTTGGCTGGGGTTTCCCTGTGCCTGGCTGCCAGGCTCACCTCTCAGGGTTATCTGTTTTATAGACCTCTAACCCTCTGTGAGTGTTCTCTATCTAATTCCTGCAGAGATTTTGGTGCTGTAAGCCAGAGGAGAAATCTGACTCTTGAGTTTTAAACTTCTGCCTTTCTTCCAGATACCATAAAAATTTGGAAGATGCTAAAAGGATTGGAATTAAAAAGTCAATTACATCCAATATTTCTATGGGTGCTGCTTTCTTCCTGATCTATGCATCATATGCATTGGCCTTCTGGTATGGAACCACCTTGGTCTTAAAAGATGATTACACTATTGGCAAAGTGCTCACAGTAAGTATCAAGGAGGAGATGCCCAATGCTAGTGAGACACAGAAGAAAATCCCTTCAGCTGGGGGTTGCTCCTTGAGTTTAGCAAGAATTAAGTGACCAGACTGGCAAGACAGCATCAAACAGAGCCTCAGCACAGGAGTCTGCACATTGCTTCCACAGGATCTCCACCCTGGAGCAAGCTGTGCTGGTGGGAGGTGTCCCTGCCCATGGCAGGGGGTTGGATCTGGCTGATCTTGAAGGTCCCTTCCAAGCCAAAAGAGTCTGGGATTGTGTGATTATCATCAGCCACTTTTACATCTCTATTTTCAGCTGTTCCCTCATCTTTCTTTGACTTCCCAAAGACCACAGTGATGTGGAAGCAGTTCAGCCAAAGATGCCATGTGTCTGTGTTTCTGTCTTGCTGGAGTTGCTTGTTTGGGTTTAATTATGAGTAAATAAATAAGCAAACTCACAGCCAGGCTGGGAGCAGAGTGGCTGGGAAGTGCCCATCGGAGAAAGCCCTGGGGGTGCTGGGTGACAGCAGCTGGAGGTGAGCCAGGGTGTGCCCAGGTGGCCAAGAGAGGCACCAGCAGCCTGGCCTGGGTCAGCACTGGTGTGGGCAGCAGGAGCAGGGCAGGATTGTGCCCTGCACTCAGCACTGGGGAGGCTGCAGCTGGAGTGCTGGATTGAGTTTTAGGGTCCTTACCCCAAGAAGAACACTGAGAGTCTGGAGCAGGTCCAGAGAAGAGCAAGGAAGCTGGGGAGGGGTCTGGAGAACAGGGCTGGGGAGGAGCAGCTGAGGGCCCTGGGGGTGTTTAGTGTGGAGAGGAGGAGGCTGAGGGCAGAGCTCATTGCTCTCTGCAGCTCCCTGAGAGGAGGCTGCAGCCAGCTGGGGTTGGGCTCTGCTCCCTGAGAACAAGGGGCAGGAGGAGAGGGAATGGCCTGGTGTGAACAAATGAATGCAGTTCTCTGCTCTCATTTCTCTGTGTGAAACATTTCTTTAGGTATTTTTCTCTGTCCTGATTGGAGCTTTCAGCATTGGACAGACTGCTCCAAGCATAGAGGCATTTGCTAGTGCCAGAGGAGCTGCCTATGCCATCTTCAAGATCATAGACAATGTGAGTACCTTTGGCATCCCTCTAAAGCACAGGCACTAGTGAAGGATGGAAAGGAGTAAGAGCAACTAATAAGATGCAAAGTAGGCACTGGCACAGGCTGCCCAGGGAGCCCCCATGCCTGGATTCATTCCAGAAAGGTGTGGCCATGGCACCTGGGGCCATGGTGTAGTGACCATGGCTGGGCTGAAGGTTGGACTGGATGGTCTCAGAGGGCTCTTCAGGCTGGCACAATCCTGTGATGCTAAAAGCAGAGAGGATGTGTAATTAGTAGTCAGCACTTCTGTCTCCTGCACTTATCAATCCTTGCTTCAGAGGTAAAGGTACTGGATCTGAGAGCCAGGTGGGGCTGGAGGCAGCATCTGCTGTTTCACCATGTGATGATAGAGAAGTGATTATGGGCTGTGCAGGTGTGGCACCACGTGTTCCAAGGTGCCACTCACCCGTGCTGGCACCAAGCACGTGTGTGGCAAATCAACCAAACACAGCCTGACACCCTCAGTCTGTGCTTCAGTCACCACTCAGGCCACCAGAACACCCCGCACAGCACTGCAGGCAGCCTCCAGGCCATGGGCTCCAGCCCAGTGCTTCAGCCAGAGGAGAACAAAGAGTGACCAGGGATTGGCACAGGCTGCCCAGGGAGTCCCCAGGAGCAGTCCCCAGCCCTGTAGGTGTTCCAGAAAGATGTGGCTGTGGCACTTGGGAACACTTGGGAACTTCTGCCTCTTTACTCTGCTTTTGTCAGACCCTATTTGGAGTCCTGTGTGCAGTTCTGGAGCCCCCAGCACAGGAAGGACATGGAACTGTTGGAGTGGGTCCAGAGGAGGCCACCAAGATGCTCAGAGGGCTGCAGCAGCTCTGCTGTGAGGACAGGCTGAGAGAGTTGGGGCTCTGCAGCCTGGAGAAGAGAAGGCTTCCAGGAGACCTTAGAGTACCTTCCAGGATCTGAAGGGGGCTACAGGAAGGCTGGGGAGGGACTATTGACAAGGTCTGGGAATGACAGGACAAGGGGAATGGGTTTGAACTGGCAGAGGGGAGATTGAAACTGGATGTTAGGAGGAGGTTGTTTGCAGTGAGGGTGGTGAGACACTGGCACAGGTTGTGGAGCACAGAATCACCTAATGTGATCTTCAATTCTGTGTTCCACAACCTCCCTGGAGTTGTTCAAGGCCAGGTTGGAGGAGGCCTTGAGTAACCTGTACTAGTGGGAGGTGTCCCTACCTATGGCAGGGGGTTGGAACTGGATGATCTTTGAGGTCTCTTCCAACCTTACCATTCTATGATTCAAAGATTCTATGATTTGGTGGCCATGGTGGGGTTGGGTTGCTGGTTGGCCTGGATGGTCTCAGAGGGCTTCTCCAACCTGAATAAATCTGTGATCCTAAGGGAGTCAGCAGTCAGGGAAGCTGTGGGGTTAGCAGCTAATGGAGCTCAGTGAATACAGTTGGTTTGGATTTTTGTTTGGATGTGCTTTCAGCTCTAGATCCACCGTGGGTGGAGGCAAAAAGCAGTGGTAATTGTCTCTGCTTAATGGTCAGGGGATGGATTCTTGCCAGACAAATGGCTGCAGCAGAAAGGGCAAAGCTCTAAAGGAAGAACAGCTCCTTAGAGAGCATCTCTTCAGGTTGGTGGAAGCTTGAGGAGGGCAGACTGAGGCTGGAGATGAGGAAGAAATTCTTGGCCGTGAGGCTGGGCAGACACTGGCACAGGCTGCCCAGGAAGATTGTGGCTGCCCCCTCCCTGGAAGTGCTCAAAGGCCTGGAGCAAGCTGTGCTGGTGGGAGGTGTCCCTGCCCATGGCAGGGGCTTGAGGCTGGATGAGCTTGGAAGTCCCTTCCAACCCAACCCATTCTGTGACTGTGAGTCCTCAGGCAGTGAAATGAATCTGAAAGTGGCCAGCTGTGGGCACAGCCTCCTGGGCAATGAGAAGCTTGGGAGGAGAAATGACCCAAGCAGTGCTGCACCAGCAGAGCATCAGCACCATCAGCACAGAGCCCAGCTCCCAGCCCACCCTGCAGTCACAGGCTCCAGGAGTGTCACCTCCAAATGACACTTACCCTGGCTGCAGGGGAATGGTGCACCCCAGGCCTTCTTGAGGGGACAAATAGTGAGGAACTAAGCTGTGTTTTTAATTCTTCTGCCCAGGAACCTCAGATTGACAGCTACTCAGAGGCAGGCTACAAGCCAGACTACATCAAAGGCAATGTGGAGTTCCAGGACGTTTACTTCAATTACCCATCCAGGCCAGAAGTGGAGGTACTGTACAGGACACTTGGCACACATCAGGGTTACAGAGGGTAGAAAAACTATCCCATGGATAAATCCCTGTTGAAAACAGGACAGCTCCAAGCAGGATTCTCCATTTCCTGCAAACCTATCTGGCCATCACAGTGCTTGTAGCCAGGATTATTGTACCTTAGCTCCACAGGTTCAGTTTTCTGACCCATTTCCTGTTCAAGGCTGTAGGCAGTGTGGATGCACCCAAAAAATGCAAGCTTTCCTGCTCTCAGAATCTGACTGTAGGCATCCAGCCCCAGTGCTTGTGTGCAGTGATAATAATGGGACAGTGGATTTCAAAGTCCCTGACTGCAGCTCTTTTAAGGCACATCTTGGCCAAGAGAGGCACCAGCAGCCTGGCCTGGATCAGCACTGCTGTGGGCAGCAGGAGCAGGGCAGGGATTGTGCCCCTGGACTGGACACTGGTGAGGCTGCAGCTTGAATCCTGGATTCAGTTTTGGGTATCTCACTCCAAGAAGGACACTGAGGGTCTGGAGCAGGGCCAGAGAAGGGCAAGGAAGCTGGGGAAGGGTCTGGAGAACAGGGCTGGGGAGGAGCAGCTGAGGAACATGGGGGCATTTAGTGTGGAGAAGAGGAGGCTGAGGGCAGAGCTCATTGCTCTCTGCAGCTCCCTGAGAGGAGGCTGCAGCCAGCTGGGGTTGGGCTCTGCTCCCTGGGAACAAGGGACAGGAGGAGAGCAAATGGCCTCAAGTTGCACCAGGGGAGGGTTAGATTGGAGATGAGGAACTATTTGTTTGCTGCCAGAGTGGTCAGAGATTGGCACAGGCTGCCCAGGGAGGTGTTCCAGAAAACCCCATGCCTGGAGGTGTTCCAGGAAGCTGTGGCACTGGTGGGGCTGGGTTGATGCTGGACTGGCTGATCTGAGAGAGCTTTTCCAGCCCAAGCAATTCTGTGAGTCTGTATCTCAAGCAGTGAAAGAAAGCAGATGCAGCATGGATGGAACAGGGTCAGAATCCATATTTTTATCTGCCCAGGTAGATTAAACTTTGCTTTTTAGAGCAGTGCTGTAAATCCAGAGTCTTGATGCAGTGGAGGTCAAAGGCATAGGACTGAGTTGCGAGAGCACTCCCGTGAGAACTCTCTGCTCTGTGTGTTTCCTGCCCCTCAGGCTGCCATGGTGACAGGGTTTGGGCTGTAGAGGTCTCTGCTCCAAGGATGGAGGAGGTTTCACCATAGCGTTAGGGTTCCTCCAGCCTGCCCCTGCCGATCTGCCTCACTGCTGTGCTTTCGTTTCCCTTCCCCACGGGCACAGATCCTGAGGGGCCTGAACCTGAAGGTGAGCAGCGGGCAGACAGTGGCCCTGGTTGGCAGCAGTGGCTGTGGCAAAAGCACAACCGTTCAGCTCATCCAGAGGTTCTACGACCCCCGGGAGGGCACGGTAAGGCGCCCGCAGCAGACGCCTGCTCCGCGTCCCGCCGCTGCCGCGCCTCTGGCTCCGGCACAGCCTGGCCTGGCAGCGGAGCCGGCAGGGTTTGCCTTCCGCCCCCAGGTGAGCATCGACGGGCAGGACGTCAGGAGCCTGAACGTGCGGTACCTGCGGGAGGCCATCGGAGTGGTGAACCAGGAGCCTGTGCTCTTCGCCACCACCATCGCCGAGAACATTCGCTACGGGCGGCAGGACGTCAGCATGGAGGAGATCGAGAGAGCCACCAGGGAGGCCAACGCCTACGACTTCATCATGAAGCTGCCCAAAGTAAGCACAGAGCTCCGCTGCTGCCTGCCTCCTGCTGGGCCTTCTGGTGCCAAAGGGCCCCTCAGAAGGGCTCCTCGTGAGCAGAGGAGGCTGTGAGCCTGCAGCGCACTGCGGAGCCTCCCCAGAGCCTCTGGGAACGATGCTCCCTGGAGACCTCCAGGTCCTGCCTTGCCGAGCCTTTGGAGAGCTGCCGGAGCTGCAGGGGCACAGCCCAGCAGGCAGACACCTCCCAGAGCGTGCAGGCAGAGGAAGGAGAAGATGCTGCTGGGGCTGCAGGCACTGCCAAGCCCTTCCTCTGCCCTCCCCTCCTTTGGAGGAAGGCTTTGCACGGAGCAGTGTGGTGGCAATGCCTGTGGTTGCCTTGCAGAAGTTTGAGACCCTGGTTGGAGACAGAGGGGCGCAGCTGAGCGGGGGCCAGAAGCAGAGAATCGCCATTGCCAGGGCTCTGGTGCGCAACCCCAAAATCCTGCTGCTGGATGAGGCCACCTCAGCCCTGGACACCGAGAGCGAGGCGGTCGTGCAGGCTGCGCTGGACAAGGTCAGGGGTTGAGCTTTAACTGCACAGCTGGGGGCTTACACCTGAAAACTTCCTGCATGTTAAGGCTTGTAAAATACTACTACTTGCTATGCTGAGACTTGATGCAGTGGTTCTGGGAGTCACCTGGCCCCTCCACACAATGAATTTACCCAGACTAGACTCAGCCCTCTGGGAATTAAGGCATGAAGCTTTGTATTCACAGCTTAGCACAGCATACAAGCAGATATTGACAATATAGTACAAATATTTACAGCTGTATACAGAAATATACAAGTTAGAAGTAATACAGAAACACAACACCCCTTCCAGATGTCAGAGTGCTCTGGAGGGGCTCCCAACCGCCCTTCCACCCTCTTGCCACCCCTCCCTTATCCCAGAGTCTGCCTTACATGCAAGGTGAGTTGGGAGGATTAGCAGGGGAGGTTAGAAACAGAATGAGTAGTTGGGTTACACAGATTCCAGGCAGAAACAGCTAATACAGCAGAAGCAAGGGAGGGAGACACAGACTGCCTTGCCTATGTTTGTGTACTTGCTTTTGTACCTCTCAGCAAGCCTATGAGTGAAGTTGACTGCATCATTGCTTTCTTTTCACAGCCTATAATCTAATTTCTCTCGTTAAAATATTCTAATTAGCTTCAAACCAGTACACTTAGATAGCAGTGGTCAAAGTGTGATGGTTTCACCTGTGCTGCAGTGGGAGTTTGGCTCTGATGTTCGCTCTCTAGCCCAAGTTTAGGTTTAAGGCACTCACTAAAGCCTGGCAGTTATTTTTCGCTCTGACCTGCCCCAGTACTCCCCTGGGGCCTCACTCAGCTCTGACAGGAGGCGGAGCAGGGTTGGGAGCTGCCCCAAGCAGCCGCTGAGTGTTGCCGTTGCAGGCGCGGGAGGGCCGCACCACGGTGGTGGTGGCTCACAGGCTGTCCACCGTGCGCAACGCAGACCTCATCGCCGTCTTTGATGCTGGAGTCATCACCGAGCAGGGCAGCCATTCCCAGCTGCTGGAGAAAAAGGGCATCTACTACAAACTCGTTAACATGCAGGTAGGCTTCCCTCACCAGCTGCCGCCTCGTCGTCCCCTTTGTGCTCCCTGCCCTTCGTCACTTTGCGCTGTCAGAAGGATGGGGACTGGACTGCAGAAGGAAATGTTTCCTCCTGAGCACAGCTGGACACTGGAATCCTCTTCCAGGGGAAGCAGTGCAGTCAGGGGAGGTTTAAGTTGGACATGAGAAGAAAGTTTTTGACTGAAAGGACTCTCACAGGCTGCCCAGGGAGGGGGCTGAATGCCCATGCCTGGAGATGTTTCCCAGAGGCAGAGCTGTGGTGCTGAGGGCCATGGCTTAGCCTCAGCCTCAGCAGAGAAGGGTTGGGCCGGGTGAGCTTGAAGAGCTTTGCCAACCCCTACAACAAAGATTTGGTATCCGCTTTGCAGCGTGAGGATTTGGTTTCCTCAGACCTCTCTCCACCAAAACAAAGTTTCCTTTGCTTTTAACACCTCATACCAATGAAAGTCCAAAATGGCATCTGCATAACTCATCTTAGCACCATCTCCCCACCTGTGTTAGGCAATAGAGGCTGAAGTCCCAGGCTCAGAAAGAGACGAGAATGCACTCAGTGTGCAGAGAAAGGAACTGGAAACAGACTCTGAGGAAGCCTTGACAAGGAGCTTGAGAAGACGATCGGTGAGGAGGAGCATGAAGAAACCAGGAGCACAGAGTGAAGATCCTGAGGAGAAAACCACTTCACCTGTGAGTGTCCTTGCAGAGCTCTGCTGACCTCTGACTCCTTTCCACACAGTATGCTAAAATTCAGTCCACTCTTCTGCTGCAGAAAGGTCCAAGAAGGAAGGGTTTGAGAGGGGTGAAAAAAAGGTGAGAGGTTTGGAAACAGGCAGGAACAGGTCCACAGGAGGTCACCTCTGATGGTGGTCAGAGAACTGGAGACCCCTCCAAGGTGGTCAGAGGGCTGATTTTGGGGACAGGCTGAGAGAGCTGGAGCTGTGCAGCCTGGAGAAGAGAAGGCTTCAGGGAGAGCTTAGACCTGCCTGCCAGTACCCGAAGGGGTACAGGAGAGACAGGGAAGGACTTTTATCAAGGGCTGGGAGTGACAGGACGAGGGACAATGGCTTTGGGCTGGGAGAGGGGAAATTGAGAGGGGAGATTGAGAATGGAGATGAAGCAGACATTCTTAACAGTGAGGGTGAAAGTGGTCAGGGACTGGCAGAGGCTGCCCAGGGAGGTGGTGGAGTCCCCATCCCTGGAGGTGTTCCATAACCGTGTGGCCATGGCACGGTGGGACATGGCTTAGCGGCTGTGGCAGTGCTGGGTTCACTACTGGACTGGGTGATCTCAGAGGGCTTTTCCAATCCAGACAAGTCCACCATTCTGTTTTTCTCCAGCTGTGTGAGTGTTGGTCCTAACAGAATTCCCATTTTTTTTTCAGGCTGAAGAGCTACCTCCAGCTTCCTTCCTGAAGATCCTGAAGCTGAACAGAACCGAGTGGCCATACTTTGTAGTTGGAATTTTGTCTGCAGTTATCAACGGGGTCCTGCAGCCTGCATTTGCCATCATATTTTCAGAAATCATAGGGGTAAGCTGGAATAGAAGCTGCCAAAAATAACCCCCCCAAACCCTGTAGAGTCCCCAGAATTTATTTCTAAGTAAGGCAGTTCTGAATCAGTCACTGCACAATGAGCTGAGGTGTGAGTGAAGCTCTGCTGCAAACGCCTGTGGGGGGGTGGCAGGAAATTTTGCAGGGTCCTAAACATCTTCCTGCAAGTTGAAGTTTCAGAAGTTTGGGAGGTTTTAGAAATGGAGAAGTTTTAGAAATGTAGACATTTTAGAAGTTTTAAAAATGCAGAGCTTTTAGAGATTTAAAGGCTTAAGACTGAGGGGTTTAGGAGTTTTCAGAGGTTTGTAAACTTGACTTACACAAAACACTCAAATTTCCTAGGAATGCAAATTTCTTCTTATGTCCAGTCTGAATCCACCCTCCTGCAGCTTCAAATGCTTACCCAGCCTAGCTCTTGAGAAGGATGAAAGTGACTCCTGCCAGGACAGGCTGAGGGAGCTGGGGGTGTGCAGCCTGGAGAAGAGAAGGCTCCAGGCAGACCTAACAGCAGCCTGCCAGGACCTGAAGGGGCTGCAAGCAGGCTACAGAGGGACTGTTTGCAAAGACCTGCGGGGACAGGATGAGGGCAATGGTTTGAAATGAGAGCAGAGCAGATTGAGCTTGGATGTGAGGAACAAGTTGTGCAGCAGGAGGCTGCTGGAATGCTGCCACAGGCTGCCCAGGGAGGTAGTTGGAGATACTGAAGGTGAGGCTGGTGAAGTCTGTGAGCAAGCTGCTGTAGTGGAGGATGTCCCTGCTGAGTGCAGGGGTTGGACTGGCTGAGCCTTGGAGGACTGAAAACCCAAACGTTTGTGATGTTCTCCAGGTCTTTGCAGAAACAGACAAGAGCGTTTTAAGACAGAAGAGTGACCTGTACTCGCTGCTGTTCCTGGTGGTTGGCATTGTTTCCTTCTTCACTTTCTTCTTTCAGGTGTGTTTGTTGGGTCCCCTTCCTTCCAACTGCTCAGCAGGCTTTAGAAAACAGAAACTGGGACCTGCTTGGCATGGCTGCAGTGCAGACCAGAACTCACTTCTGTGGTTCTAGATGTGCCTTTTCATCTGTTAGAGACCTTCCAACCTGTTCTCACCTCTTAACTGCAGAACCTGCCCTCTTCTGAGCATCCAAATCTATAAATAGCTGAGAGGTGGAGGGCAAGCAGCAGGGGTCAGGCTCTGTTCAGTGCTGCCCTGTGACAGGACGAGAAGCAGAGGACACAAACTGCAACCCAGGAGGCTCCAACTCAAGAGGAGGAGAAACTTCTTTACTGTGAGGGTGCTGGAGCCCTGGAGCAGGCTACCCAGAGAGCTTGTGGAGTCTCTTGCTCTGGAGACTTTCAAGCCTCACCTGGATGTGTTCCTGTGTGCCCTGCCCTGGGTTACCCTACTCTGGCAGGGCAGTTGGACTGGATGATCTCCAGAGGCCCCTTCCAACCCCAGCCTTCTAGAATTCTATGAAATGAATGGCCTGAAAGGATCCTGTTTAAATCTGACTTAGGTGACCTCAGTGAAAACTGAAGCTGAGGGGCAGAGCAGTGCTCTTCTCTTTGGAGCTGCTGCTGGAGCCATGCTGAGCAGCACTGCTGTGCCCTCCCTCATTTCCTGAGAGGGATTTGGATGCCTCCTGCCGTTTATGAACATTAAACCTCTTCTCACCTCAACTTTGTGCAAGCAGGGCTGCAGTACTTTGGCTTTGCAGAGGCAATGCAGCCCAAATATTTCTGGAGCAGACCCCCAGAAGGTAAGGGCCTGCTGAGTGTTGTGCCTTGTCCCCCACCAGGGCTTCGCCTTTGGCNGCTTTGTGCAAGCAGGGCTGCAGTACTTTGTACTTTGGCTTTGCAGAGGCAATGCAGCCCAAATATTTCTGGAGCAGACCCCCAGAAGGTAAGGGCCTGCTGAGTGTTGTGCCTTGTCCCCCACCAGGGCTTCGCCTTTGGCAAGGCTGGAGAGATCCTGACCATGAGGCTGCGGTTCATGGCCTTCAAAGCCATGCTCAGACAGGTACAGGGGGAAGAGGGCTGGAGCCAGGCTTTGGGAACAATTCATTGTGCAGATGGCATCAAAAGGCTCTGCTCTGCATCAGCCTGCTGCTATGGTGGGCAGGGGCTGGAGCATCTCTGCTGTGAGGACAGGCTGAGGGAGCTGGGGGTGTGCAGCCTGGAGAAGAGAAGGCTCCAGGCAGACCTAATAGCAGCCTGCCAGGACCTGAAGGGGCTGCAAGCAGGCTGGAGAGGAACTGTTTGCAAAGGCCTGCAGGGACAGGATGAGGGCAATGGTTTGAAATGAGAGCAGAGCAGATTGAGCTTGGATGTGAGGAACAAGTTGTGCAGCAGGAGGCTGCTGGAACACTGCCACAGGCTGCCCAGGGAGGTGGTTGAGGCCCCATGGCTGGAGATACTGAAGGTGAGGCTGGAGAAGGCTGTGAGCAAGCTGCTGTAGTGGAGGATGTCCCTGCTGAGTGCAGGGGGTGGACTGGATGAGCTTGGGAGGTCCTTTCCAACCCAATCTATTCTAGGGCTCTGTGAAATGTTCAGTACTGCTGCAGTGCCATGGTCACAGCCTGGTGCCACCAAGCTCAGTGATGGCATGTCCCAAACATGGTCCTAAGGAGACTGTTGTTGTTGTAGGACATGAGCTGGTTTGATAACACCAAGAACAGCACTGGAGCACTGACCACGAGGCTGGCCAACGACGCCTCCCAGGTCAAAGGGGTAAGTTCATGGCTGCTGCAGTGTGCAGTGAAGCTGCAGCTTGGGCTGGACTGGCTAGTGAGAAGTCTTGACCTTGACACCCAAAACTGACCATGCAGTGATAGGTGAGGCTGGCTGAGAGGTGCCCCTGCCCACCTGGAATGGCTGGTCACTGAGGTCCCTCCAGCCTGAGCCATTCTGTCGTTCTCTGACCTACAAACTGTGACAAGTTTTAGTGTTTATCTGTAAAGGTAAATCTGTGATAAGACCGAAGCCTGTTCAGCTTCAGGAGCAGAATTTAGAAACTGCAGTGCAAGGTCAAACCCTCAGAGTCTGGGGAGGGGACACAACTACTGTCATCTGCACAGCTTGGGGAGTGCCACTGCAGGGCCTCACGGTCATGTAATCCAGACCATGGTGGTGGGTGGGGAGACACTGCAACAGGTTGCCCAGGAGGCTATGGGACTGTGGATACCCCCTCCCTGGAGGTGTTCAAGGCCAGGTTGGGTGAGGCCTGGAGCAAGCTGGGCTGGTGGAAGGTGTCCCTGCCCATGTTGAAACTGGATGAGCTTTAAGATCCCTTCCAACCCAACCCACTCCATTACTGCAAAGTCATTTAAGGAACTCCTGGTTTGAAAAGCAGACAAACCAAGTCAGGATTTTCTCAATAGTGCTTTGAGAATCTAGGTGGGAATCATTTCCTGATTTAAATGCAGTTCATGGAACATGAGAGTCTCCTTTTCTTTTCTCCAGGCAACTGGAGTCAGACTGGCACTGATCACCCAGAACGTGGCTAACCTGGGCACTGGAATTGTCATCTCCTTGGTCTATGGCTGGCAGCTGACCCTGCTCCTTCTGGCTGTTGTGCCAATCATTGCAGTGGCAGGAATGATTGAGATGAAGATGTTGGCTGGGCATGCCAAAAAAGATAAGAAAGAGCTGGAAGCTGCAGGGAAGGTGGGTCTGGAGCTGTTCTGCTCTTTGTGCAGTCCTGTCCAGCAGAGCCCTGCTGCTGCCTGCATTGCTTCCACACACACAGCATTCCAGCCTCTGTCACTGCTGGGGACAGCCACAATCTGTGCAGCTACTCTGCTAGGCCTACAGAGCACAACTCCTCTCTTGAGCAGCTGAAGGCTTCTGTTGTTAGCACACATTTACCTCTAGAACTGACGAAGCTCAGAAGGTGCCGAGCACCAACCAGGCTCATGCTTTTCTCCACCCTGTTCTGATCACCTCTGCTTTGCCTATTTGCTGACCCTCTTCTTTTTGGCATCTTCTGTTCCCTCATCCCTTTTCAGCATTCCATCTGCTTTACATTTATTATACTGCTTTGTGTTGCTTTGGGATTTTTCTTCTCTTCCATATGACTGATGTTTGCAGACTGAAATGTGTATCTGTGCCGACCTGTCTCTGTTTGCCATTCCTTTGTTCCCTGAGGAGAAGTGAGGAGGCTGGGCTCTTGTCTAAGACAAGAGTGGTGTTCAAGACCCGTGCTTGGAATAACAAGGGTGGAAAAGGATAAGATTCTGCTCCAGGAGGCTCTCTTGATTGGCTTAGAATAAGGAGCTGCACCACAACCCCAGCTCCTGCTCAGCCCATCTGTGTCTCCCTTGCAGATTGCCACCGAAGCCATAGTGAACATCAGAACTGTTGCCAGCCTGACCCGAGAGAGGAAGTTTGAGTCCATGTATGGAGAGCATCTGCACATCCCCTACAGGTACCACTACAAAGAACTGAGCTGAAAGCTCTCTGGCTTAACTCTCAGACTAAATCACAACCATTTCCTGGGCCAGGGGTTCATTTGGGTGTTTCTCAGTGTTCCTGAGTTAAGTGCCACAGAATTAACTGAAGCGTTTGGTGTGTTTGTTCTCACCAAACACAGCCACCAGGCAGGGGCTTTCTTCTTGCATTTCATCACCCTTCTGTGGCAGTAGGAATCCCTTCCACTGCAGGGACACTTGGGTTGGAAAAATGAATTTTCAGTGGGCTTTGGGATTCATCCAGTGTAACCTCACCCACTAAAAGGGGTTTAGGTGTTTAATTAAAATAATTTAAATGTAAGTTGTTCTGCTCAGACCTCACCTCCAATCCTGCCTCCAGTTCTGCTGTCCCCAGCAGGAGGACACAGAGCTGCTGGAGTGAGGCCAGAGAAGGCCACAAAGATGCTCCCAGGGCTGCAGCAGCTCTGCTGTGAGCACAAGCTGAGGGAGCTGGGGGTGTGCAGCCTGCAGAGGAGAAGGCTCCAGGGGGACCTCAGAGCTACTGCCAGTGCCTGAAGGGATCCTGCAGGAAGGCTGCAGAGGGACTTGTGCTGAGGGAGTCTGAGATAGGCCAAGGGGCAATGATTTGGAGCTGAGGAAGAAGTTGTTGAGTGTGAGGGTGGTGAGAGTCTGGCACAGGCTGCCCAGGGAGGCTGTGGCTGCCTCCTGCCTGGGGCTGTTGCAGGCCAGGCTGGATGAAGCCCTGAGCAAGCTGGGCTGGTGGGAAGTGTCCCTGGGCATGGTGGGGAGGTTGGAGTGGATGAGCTCTGAGCTCCCTTCCAACCTGAGCCCTTCTGTCTGTGATGATGAACTGCAGAGTGACTCAGCAGCCAAGCCATGAGAAGCTAAGATAGGAATTTTATAGGTAGCAGCTAAGGTGTCACCTTTGCCTGCACCATCTTCCCAGCTGCTCTTGGCAGTAAGTGAAGTTGTGGCACCTCAACTGCTTTTGCCCTGGACACAGCATCATGGGAGACCAGAGAGAGCCTTGAGTCCCGAGTGCAGCTCCCATCACAGAAGGATGATCTGGAGCCCATTGCCTGTGTTTTGCACACTAGCTGGAGTGTGACTGCACATTTTGATGCCACTCTGGGTTCCCTCCTGCAGGAACTCTGTGAAGAAGGCTCACATCTTTGGGTTCTGCTTTGCCCTGTCACAAGCAATGATGTTCTTCACCTATGCTGGCTGCTTCCGCTTCGGTGCCTACCTGGTGAGGCATGGACTCATGGAGTACAAAAGTGTTTTCCTGTGAGTATCTCTCTGCTGCCAGCCCAGGCAAGGGCTTTTGTTTGCTGCTGGAGACCTGATGAACTCACTGAGCAAGCTCAGGAAACAAGCAAACTCCTCTGCCTTACTGCACTACAGAAGGGGCTGCTGGAGTTGGCTCCTGGGGCTCAGCTGTTCAGATAGGCCTGGTCTGGGAGCTCCTTTCCGTGTTTATTTTGGGGTTGTTGTGCTCTCCAGAGGTTGAAGCAACATCCTACTTACAACACTTTGCTGCTTCTCCCCATCTCAGTGGTCACAAAGCTGTGAGCTTCTCTGGATAAGTTACAGAAAACATTGTGGTGTGTGGTTAGTGAAGCTTAGTAGTGCTGTAAAGATGTTTAAAAGAAGAGGTCATCAGCACCTGAGTCCTTTCTGTGCCAAGTGGAGCCAACAGCTCTGGAGGTGTTCCAGAAACCTGTGGCCATGGCACTGTGGGACATGGTTTAGTGGCATGGTGGTGTTGGGTGGATGATTGGGCTGGATGAGCTTGGAGGTCACTTCCAACTGAAACAATTTTGTGATTCAGTGACCTCAGTCAGCCCACAGGAGAGCTGGGAAGAGACTTCTGACAAGGCTTGGAGTGCCAGGACAAGGGACAGTGGGTTTGAGCTGGGAGAGGGCAGATTGAGACTGGAGATTAAGAAGAAGTTCTTGACATTGAGGGTGTGAGACACTGGCACAGGTTGCCCAGGGAGGCTGTGGCTACCCCCTGCCTGGAGGTGTTCAAAGCCAGGCTGGATGAGGCCCTGGACAAGCTGTGCTGCTGGGAGATGTCCCTGCCCATGGCAGGGGTTGGCACTGGATGAGCTCTAGGGTCCCTTCCAACCCATTGCACGATTCAGTACCTAAGAAAAGCCAATTGCACTTCTCTGTGTTGGGACCTGATGAAGCTCCCAGCTCATGTTGCTGGCAGGATGCTGGGAAGTGCATCTCATCTGCTAGCTGTTGATCTCCAGCTGAGTCAACATCCAGGGGCTTGCTTAGGTGTGGAAGGGACTGAGCTACAGCTCTGTGAGCCCTCCCAGGCTGCTGACGTGGAACAAACCAGGGTGGTTTGTTTAGCTCTGAAGAGGGAAGAGAACATCCATGTGAGCTCTTTTATTTCACCTTGCCTTAGAGCAGGCTGCAAGGTCTCAGCTGTCAGCTAATCTCAGCTCTCACTGAGGCTAATGCCATGGTGCTGAGTGCAACCAGCAAGCTGAGCCCACCGTGGCCATCAGGCCATGTCCCACAGCACTCAGCAGCAGCTGGGGGCAGCAGCTTTGTCAGGCATTCTGCTGCAGCCCCCAGAGACACTTCTGGCCTCACCATGAACCAGACACTGCAGGTTTGGTTACTGGGAACCCTTCAGAGCTGTGCTAGCAAAGTCACCTTTATTGTCACCTTGCTGCAAGTTTGACTGCTTCTTTTTATTGACCCCTTGCAAACTAATCACCAACTCCCAGAGGGTACTGAAGCACAGAGAAGAGGCCACAGCAATGGAAAGGGAGTAATGATTTTACCACCCACTGTCCACTCCCGTCCTAGCCCTAGCTGAGACTCAGTGTAGTCAGACAGGATTAAAAATTAAAGAAAGTAGTGCTAATGAGTGACTTAAAAAGTTGGATGTGGAGTGGAGGCTCCTTGAGCTCACTTCATTAGCAGAGGATAAAAACAGGTTTGCAGAGCTGAATGAGTCATCAAAGCAACAAGAGTTGGTTATTACTTTTTTTTAATTTAATCCATTTTTTTTTGTTCCCAGGTAAGATAAAAAGTTGGTTGCAGCCCCTTGGTATGTCCTGCTCTTTGTTCTCTGTTTATTGATTCTTTTTTTTTTTTGTCCCTGTGTCTCTGACAGAGTGTTCTCAGCTATTGTCTTTGGTGCCATGGCCTTGGGACAGAGCAGCTCCTTTGCTCCAGACTATGCCAAAGCCAAGGTCTCAGCTGCCCACATGTTCCTGCTCTTCGAGAGGGTCCCAGCCATAGACAGCTACAGTGAGGAGGGGGAGCAGCCTGTGAGTAACCTGTTAGTAACCACTAAAATGATCAGAGGGCTATGACAGGTTGGGAGAGTTGGGAGTTTGCAGCCTGGAGAAGGGAGACCTCAGAGCTGCATTTCAGTGCCTGCAGGGGAGCTGCAGGCAGGCTGGGGAGGGACTGTTCAGAAGGGCCTGTGGGGACAGGCTGAGGGCAATGGTTTGGAGCTGGAGCAGGGCAGAGTTAGGTTGGACAGCAGAAGGAAGCTCTGCACAGTGAGGGTAGGAGGCATTGGCACAGGTTGCCCAGGGAGGTGGTTGAGGCTCATCCCTGGGGCCATGCAAGGCCAAACTTGATGGGGCCCTGGGCAGCCTGCTCTGGTTGGAAGTGTCCCTGCTGAGTGCAGGGGACCTTTGGGAGTACCCCCCTGGTGCATTCTGTGACTCTAGGGGATGCCCTTGCCCCATGGTGGTGTGGACAGTGCTCTGCTCACTTTCCTCTCCTAATTACTTCCTTACCTCAATGTATCTTTGACACTTCCCCTGAACACAGCACAGACCAAGGTGTGTCCTGTGAGCCCAGCTTTTGCCTTTACTGCCTGAAGGTTCTTTGCTTGCATATCTGTTTAAGGTATAACTAGTGTGGAGCTCAACCAGCAGAAATGTGAGCACTGGGCAAAAAAAAACCCAGTCCAGTGCTGTGCTTTGGTTTTATAGCTTTACAGTACTCGAGTCAGCATCCCAGGGAAGACAAATCCAGGTTGAAAGAATTGTGCATCTCTATGGGGATCATGCCAAGTGGTCAGAAGGTGTAACAGTGATGCCATTTCAATTGCAGGAATCATTTGAGGGCAACATCACCATCAAAGATGTGGTCTTCAACTACCCAAACCGGCCAGAGGTCAGAGTCCTCCAAGGTTTGAATCTGAAAGTAGAAAAGGGCCAAACCTTGGCACTGGTGGGCAGCAGTGGCTGTGGGAAGAGCACTGTGGTGCAGCTACTGGAGAGGTTCTATGATCCCCTGGAAGGAGAAATGGTGAGTGGCTGCACTGGGACATGTTCCCATAGCTGGGCAAGGTATGCTGCTTTGGGCTTGGCTGATGGGATACAGTGTAAGAGATTTCTGTTTGCAGGTGACAGAGCTGCAGGCAGTGCTGGTGTGCTGCAGGCAGTGCTGGTGTGCTGCAGGCAGTGCTGGTGTGCTGCAGGGCAGGGAGGCTCTGCTGAGGGGCCTGCACAACCTGGAGCCATCAGCTGAGGCCAACTGGATGAGCTTTAACAAAGCCAAGTGCTGGGTCCTGATCAGCTGAGGGAACTGGGGTGGTTTAATCCAGAGACGAGGCTGAGGAGAGACCTCATTGCTCTCTACAGCTCCCTGAGAGGAGATTGGAGTAAAGTGGGAGTTGGTCTCTTCTCCTCTAGTATCAGGTGAGAGGAGGAGAGGAAATGGTCTGAAATTGTGCCAGGGGAGGTTTAGACTGGAGATGAGAAACATTTTCTTTACTGCAGGAGTGGTCAGGGATTGGCACAGGCTGCCCAGGGAGGTGGTGGAGGTTCCAGAAATGTGTGGCCATGGCACTGGGGCCGTGGCTTAGCGGCCATGGTGCGGTTGAGTCGATGGTTGAATGATCTCAGGGGGCTTCTGCCACCCAACTGCTTCCACAGCTCTGTTTTTTGGAGTTTGACTTTGCAGTAAGTCTTACACAGCCTAGAGCCAGGTAGCTGCAATCTGCAATGTTTGGTTTCTCAGCTTTTCGACGGCAAAAATGCAAAGTCACTGAACATCAAGTGGCTGAGGGCCCAGCTGGGCATCGTGTCCCAGGAGCCCACCCTCTTCGACTGCACCATCGCCGAGAACATCGCCTACGGGGACAACAGCCGGCAGGTGGCACTGGAGGAGATCGAGCAGGCAGCCAGGGAGGCCAACATCCACTCCTTCATAGAGTCACTGCCAGAGGTGAGTTACTCATTTCCTCTCCTACTCACAGCTGCAGGTGACCTCCTGTGCCAGGGAGAAGGGAAACCATGCATGCTTCCCTTTGGGTGCCAGTTGTACTTCCCTGCGACAGGTTACCCTGGGAAGTTGTGGCTGCCCCCTCCCTGGAGGTGTTCAGGGCTGGGTTGGATGAGGCCTTGAGCATGCTGGGCTGGTGGGAGGGGGATTGGAAGTAAATGATCTTGAAGGTTCCCTCTATGAAACTGTGTAACTTGTACCTGAAGATAATGGTGCCTTCCAGCCTTAGAGGTGTTGCTGCTTTGAATGCATCAAATGCTTAGTGCTGCAAAGACATCTGCTGAAAGATCAGGAGATGTGTGGCCGATGGCCACTCCGGTGCCAGACTGCCTTTTGGCTTGGGTTAGGTCCCTGGCTGGACTCAGTGATCTGAGAGGCCTCTCCCAACCGAAGCAGTTCAGTGTCCCTCTGGAACGTGGAGGCTATGGCTGGCTGGTGTGAGGGTCAGTAGGCTTAGGCAGCAGACTTGAGAGTCGCCTCGCAGTGCTCACCCATTCTGGTCTCTGGCTGGCAGAAGTACAGCACCCGCGTGGGGGACAAGGGCACGCAGCTGTCGGGGGGGCAGAAGCAGCGCATCGCCATCGCCCGCGCGCTGCTGCGCCGGCCCCGCGTCCTGCTGCTGGACGAGGCCACCTCTGCGCTGGACACCGAGAGCGAGAAGGTAACTGGGCCTGGGCGCCGCAGCCCGCGGGGGTTGGCCCTGGGCTCCTTGGGGCCCTGCCAGCCTGGCACTCCCTGGCTCTATGGCAGTCTGGCTCTGTGGCTGTAATAGGCACGGGTCGAGGTCTCGCTTCTCCTGCCCAAGCAGCTCTCAGTGCCTTGTGCCTGGTGAGGAGAGGCTGAGGGACCTGGGGCTGCTTAGTCTGGACAAGAGAAGACTGAGAGGGAATATAATAAATGTTTGTGAATTTCTGAGGGCTGGGGGTCAGGAGGGGGGGGCACAGGCTCTACTCACTGCTGCCTGGGGTAGGACAAGGAGCAATGGATGGAAG
>VWZE01018595.1:1940-13643 GCA_013396675.1 Eubucco bourcierii
GGGGGGGGGGAGGAGTTGGAAACATCCAACTCTCAATTGTATAGGGCCAACAGGCCCTAGGTAGCAACTCCCTGGGTGTTACTAGGGTTGACCGGTGTGTTTAATGGAGATAAAAACAGGTGGGCTGTGATGGCAAGAATTTAACCTCATCAGGCTGTGTAGCCATCCAAGGAGATCTGGACAGGTTGGAGTGCTGGATGAGGGTTAACCACATGAAGTTCAATAAGGACAAGTGCAGGATCCTGCATCTGGGGAGGAACAACAGGCATCAGTACAGCTTGGGGGCTGCCCTGCTGGAAAGTAGCCCCATGGAGAATGATCTTGGATAGCAAGTTCTGCACGGGCCAGCAATGCGCCCTTGTGGTCAAGAGGGCCAATGGTATCCTGGGGGGCATCAGGATAAGTATGGCCAGGAGGTCTGGGGAGGTTCTTCCCCCTCTACTCTGCCCTGGCGAGACCACACCTTGAATACTGTGTCCAATTTTGGGCTCTCCAGTTCAAGAGACACAGGGATCTGCTGGAAAGAGAACCACGAGGATGAGTGGGGGACTTGAGCATCTCCTCTACAAAGAGAGATTGAGAGCCTCTGGGTTGTTTAGTCTGGAGAAGACTGAGAGAAGATCTGATCAATGTGTACAAATATCTAAGGGTTGGGTGTCAAGTGGATGGGGCCAATCTCTTTTGGGTGGTCAGGTTTCAGCTCAACATGAGGAGAAGCTTCTTTACAGTGAGGGTGACAGAGCACTGGAAAAGGTTGCCCAGAGAGTTTGTGGAGTTTCCTTCTCTGGAGACTTTCAAAACCCACCTGGATGCGTTCCTGAGCAAACTAACCCAAGAGATCCTGCTTTGGTGGGGATGTTGCACTCAATGATTTCTGGAGGTCTCCTCCAATTTCTGAAGTTCTGTGATTCTGTGACTCTCTGCACACCTTATGTGCACCTTGTGTGTAAAGACTGAAGTGACTCAAGTTGTGTTTCTGAATCAGAGTTTGAGACATGACAAGGAATGCATGGCTCACTACAAGACAGCAGAAAGTTTGTCTTCATCATGAAACATCACAACAAAGAAAGCCAAACAACCTCAAAGAACAGGACTGTATTCCTGCACCTGCCACAGCCTGTTTCAACCCTGGCTTTCACCACCCATACAGGAAAAAAATCAGGTTTCACACTGCTCCATGAGTATAACCATAGCTGCTGGGGCAGGATTCTGACACTCCAGTGTTACCATGCAATGGGGTGGTGTTATGGTGGGTTTGGGTTTTGTTTTTGTTTTTTTTTTTAAACACAGAGTAGCCAAGTTGTACATTCCTATGACAGGCTTCATCTCAGCATAGATGCTTCATTTCTGCTAACAGCTCAGACTGATCCAAGTAATGTCTGCACTCAACTGCTCTTGCAGCCCTGGCAGGCTGAAGTGTCTTCTCCATGTATCATCCACAGTTCTCCTGCTAACAGGATTTATCACTTCAGTTGGTTTAAGTAACAAAGATGAACTGGAGGCCCTAACACCCCTTGCCTTTGTGCCCATTCTCCCTCGTTCTGTAATCAAACACCAAGACCATAAACGTCTGCTTAACCAAGAAGGAGCAGACAACTGTTCACTGCAGAAGGAGACCAGCCCAGGCTGTCAGCTGGTACGGATTAGCACATCCTGAGCCAGGTCTATGTGCAGGATTGGGTCTTCCACCCTCTGCTTAATGACTTTTCTCAGTTTCTGACCTCAGCAGTATCGCGTGAAAATAAAATCTGCACTAAAGACAGTGAAATACTGTGCCAGACTGACATGGCTGCAGGACAGAGAGCTACGTGACAGCAAGGGAGAACACAGGCCAGCCTGGAGGAAATAAGCAACTGTCAGCACTTACACAGGAGTGACAAAGGTAGAGATTTTTGTGTCTGCATTTACACAATCTCAGATATCGGAAGTTGAAGTTAGCCACATCATGCTGGCTTCACAGTCACTGCAAGGATAAAAAAAAACCTTAAGTATTCTTTCCCAGGGAGAGAAGATGGCTCTTCAAAAAGCACATGCAGCCTTTTATTAGCTGAATCATCCTTGCTGTGGCCATCCTCTGACCTAGGGATTTCTGTACCTAATGTTTTCAGGGAGATAATTTTCACAGCATACCTCAGCTTCTTAGAATGCTCTCAGAGAGCAAAGTCAATCCTAGGTCACTCTTCCAGTGTAGTTTCCTTTGTACTAAATCCTACTTTCAAGAAAATTCTTGCCATGGTTCAGTGGTATTTAACCTATCATATAATATCCAGGTTTACTGTGTTAGAAGAAGCAGAACAGTATTAAGCTTTTCCCACAAGCCTGTGATTGCATTTGACCCAGTAACCTGTATTAGATTAACATTTATTCTACAACTCCACAGCAAGCCTTGGACCTGGCTGAGCAGCAGTTTATAGAGGACACTAACCATTTTTACAAGTGGAGCAGGAAAAGGGAATTGAATCTGAGGGAGTAATTCCAAGCAAGTATGTTGCTGCAGCGGTTAAATTGTTTATACGAGGAGTTGGGGAATTACATCTGACTGACCTCTCTTTTTATCTGCTTAAAAGACAAAGTGCAGGTCTCCATGGCAAGTGCTAACTCCTGGGGAATGCGGTATAAAAATGCATCATGGCAATAGAGACTCAATACCCACTAAGGACGGAGACCTTCAAAGGAATGCAAGCAAGTTAAAATCGCCAGGATTAGAAAGGTTTTGCATTAGGCAGCCTACAAACAGGTTCATAAGCATTCCTGCTCACAAACCAGCCACTCTCCTACACTGGCCAGACAAGCCTGGGGGATGAAGTGAGGGCAGTCTTGCTTTTTATTTATTTATTTAGCTTTGCATTAACCTTAACCTCGTGCTAGTTTAGCCAGAATAGGATTGTTATTGCCAGCATTTAAAATAGAGAGGACCAAATCCTATGCTCCACCACTTGGTTACATTCTATGAGGACTTCTAAATACTATTGAAAACAGGTTGTATCTTAGAGGAAGAAAAAAAAAAAAATGTATAATCTGGCAGGAAAAGCCAGATTGGGAACGTTAGGCTACAGCAGGAAATACACACCTCTCCTCTGTTTATAAAACTTCTATAGTCAGAAGCTGGACAAGAGGATTAGCATAACCAAATTTCATTTCATGTCAAGTTTCCCAATGTGTCTGAATTTATTCTGTTTATTATCATCATCTTATCTTCCTTTTCCTTCCAGTGCTATACAACTAAAAGATGAGTAAAGGATATGCTAACAAAAAAAGGTAACAAAACCAAAATCACATCTCAAAACATTCAAAAAGGAATTAAGTGAGCTTCTAATTCACACCCATTTCTCCAAGTCAAAAAAATCACTTGGGTGGGTTTTTTTCCTCCCTGAAAACAATGATGCACCTGTAGTAATACAAACTCAATCTAGGATTTTCAAAGTTCAGCAGTCAGAAATGAGAGAAGGGAGGGAAAAGAAAAAAAAAAAAATAATCAAGCATCAGCATAATTCAGATTCATTCAGTTACTGTGTGAGCCTCTCCTGCATGCAATAACAGAATATATTAACTAAACTCCAGGTTTCACAAGTGCTAGAGAGCTGGAAAGTACAGGACTCTCAAAGAAAGCGGTTTTTCACCCCTATCCACACTGGCAGAATTATCTTCAGCTTGTGTGAGTTGGTTTGACTCCAGTTGTGCTGCTGCTTTGCAGTAAGCAGAAACTGTGCTGAGGAAGATCCCACAAGCAGAAGAATTTGGCAGTGAGAGCATCTGGGGTCAAATTTATTAGGATAGCACATGGAGAACTACAGGTTTGGTATGCTTTTGTAGGGACACAGGCAGGCACTCTGAAGTGCATAATTCATATTTTATCTGGCTGAGATGGAGTTAATTTTCCCTATAGCAGCCCTCTTACTGCCCTGCTTTGTATTGGTGTTTAGAAAGGTGTCAACAGCACACCAAAGTTCTGGCTACCATTAAGCAGTTCTCACGAGGTATCAAGGCTGTCTCTCCAGCACTCCCTCCTCACCAGTAAACTGGGTGTGGGAAAGATCTTAGTAGAGGGCACAGTCACGATAACTGACTGAAATTGACCTAAGTGATGTCTGCTCAGTTACAAGAGCTAAGAGAAAGCAGGAGGAAGGGACATTAGTTATTACAAGATTTATTTTCCAGGTGTACTGAAGCTCTGCTTCCTGGAAGCAACTGGACATCAACTGCTGATGGGAATAAAGCTTTTGTTTATATTTGCTTCTACACACAGTCTTTTCTTTCTTAAACTGCTTTTATCTTGACCCACAAACTGTTTTCCATCTTATTTTGTCCCATCTCCATCCTGCTGAGGAAGTGAGAGATAGAGCAGCTTGATGGGCCCCTGACAGCTAGCTAAGGTCAATCCACCACAACAATATCAAGACAAGGTAAGTGAAACACTACAGACAAGCAGGGAAAGGTACACATGCTGCAATTGTGCCAACACCTTGCATATTATTTCTGCCCCTCTGAGCCAGAGCACAAGACTTTCAGGAAGGCTGTAAATCTTTGATCCCAAGGAATTAAAAAAGGATATAAATTGTGACCTGTTTATGAGACATTTACCTCTGCTTGGTAAGACTGTTCAGTCTCAGCAGCAACAACCCACTTTGACCCAATTCTCTTTGGGAAGCAGCCCAACTAAAAGGCTGATGAAATGCTCTCCCTTGCACCACAATCAATAGGTGCCTTTCTGCAGCTGCCAGCCTGCATGGGGATGTTGCACTGCAGCCGCTGGCCCTCCTGAGTTTTCATACTCCTGTTCCACCAAGGGCAGGTGGAACCTGGAGGCTAATCCCATCAAGCTGTTACTCCTCACTCAAACTGAATGGAGGATTTGGCCGTGGCTTTTCAAACGATTTCATTCAAGACAACAGAAGGAGAAAGGAGGGAGGTGGGGAAAGAGGGGATTGGGAAGAAAAGCAATGCCTAAGTGCACCTGGGAGATGTTCTAAAGACAGTAATGGAATAGGCCTAGGTCTCGGATAAGAGTGGAATCTGCCCTCCGGATGCCACCTACAAACAGGCTTGAGCACATTGATGAAACTGTTCAGCTGAAGTGATTCCTGTCAATACAATGAGCACTAGGTGGAAAGAATTGTGTATACAAATGCCCTACTTTAAAGCCTCTGTATGAGGAAGAGCAAACAAAATATTTTTAAACAACAGAAGCAGACAGCAAGCCCTAAGCAGTCTCTTTCCTCCCTCCAAAATAATCTTGTCTTGCTCTTCCCACACCAGGTGTTCAGCCACAGTCCAACTTCCAGGAGCAGGAGTGAATGGAGGGAGCTGATTTTAACCAACTATGGGTTTACACCTTTATTCTGTGCCTGAACCACCTCTTCCTTCAGCTGCTTCTCATTTTTCACTCTGCTGGCCACAGTGCAGCACTATTTGCCTGGACCTTGCAGAAAAGTGACTTTCCAGAAAAAAAAAAAAAAATTAAAAAATGACCAGAAGAAGATGACAATAGAGAACAGTCTCACCAAGAGGGAGCTCTTTTTTTTCCACAGCACTTCCTGCTGTTGCAATGCTGTTCAAGTGGCCAAATGTCTTTCTTCTCTCTCTACATGCATTCAAAGGCCAATCCTGCCCCATGTGAAGCTGATGCCAAACTTGCCATTGCACCACTGGGCCCTGAATGATGGATGCATTGTGGTGGTGATGGATGCAAATCACCATCCTGGAAATGAGTGGAAGAAATTGGTTCTGATTTAGCCTGTTCAGCATTAGTGGGAGTCGTAAAGCATTAGGAGAGTGCTCCTGTATACAGTGTGGGGGATTTAAAGTTCCTGCTAGAGAAAATGTGCTCAGGTAGAGCCATTTAGCAGTAGTCAGTAGCATTAATTACGTGTGTAAGACACAATATGGCATCAACGCAGCCTTTGGATTCTGTACCCTTCATTAACTGTTTCCCCATTAACCTTGACTGGAATCACGTTCTAAATCTAAGCAGTAAGATTTTTCTTTTTATTTGTGAGCATCCCCATTTCATCCTTGAAGCTTCTCAAATTCTTATTTATTGTAAATGGTCCTGCTTGTAATAAAGTGCTAGTGGAAGTATTTACCGTTTGCTGCTTAATTTTGTCCTCATGGAAGTTGACGGGTGCCAGCTTCAACAGTACTTAATATACCTTTGAGCACATGCTGTGACCTTTCTCCAACTCATGCCTGACTTCATTCTCAGATCTCATTAAACAGGAGAAATTATCCTCTGAAAGAGCAAAACCAGAAATGTGCAGATTTGCCACAGAGTTACAGAGGACAGTTTGATTTAAAATGCATCGTAGTAAAGGGGAGGGAAGGTTGGGGGTGGAGGGGGAAGTAAGATCCTTCTCATATTCACATTAAGTGTCACATCAAAATAAAGCTGTATTAGAAAGAAGCAGTTTAGAGTGCCACTCTGCTTGACTTTAAGTCTTGGTTTTTGGACACTTTTGTTATTTGCATTTGTTCATGCAAACGATCTAAATGGAGGGGCTCAGCCTTTAGGATGCCAGGAATTTTATACTTGTGCCTTGGCTCAAACACTGCACTGCTGGGAGATGCCTCTTGAATGTTTAGTACTGGAGGGCCTAAGTTCACATGTGGGCACAATGCACTACTCGTACAGCTCCCCTCTTCTCCTGCTGCAGAGTTTTATTCTCTATTGTCTACCACACAAGCAAACACCCAAGCAATCCTGTTTGTCTAAAGCTCAGCCAGGCAACTCTCCAATGTTTTCCCCTTTCAGTGAGTATACAGTGGTAGCAAGACACTATTTATGCATTGTCTCCCCAAAGCCCTCTAAACCAAAATTATGGTTTAGCTGATGAAAGTAGAGTGTGCCTTGGCTGAGAGACAGCCATGAGCATTACAGCACAAGGGAGGGAGAAGGGGGGGAAAAAAAAAAAAAAAAGAGAGAGGAAAATGTTAAAAAGCTGTTCCATGCTATACCAGACTGAGAGAGTCCACAGGAGGGCAGCGAGAGCAGAGGTCCAGGAAAAATGGTCTTGGGCTGCAGGCAGTGGACCAGGTTTGGGAGAACGTTAAAAGAATGCTTAGTCCACAGAAGACCATGGGGAGAAGCAATGAGTGCCCTGAAATACGCCAAAGCCTGCTGCAAAGAAGAAAATAAACTCTTTTCTATCTCCTCTGAGGATAAAGCAAGAAATAAAGGAGTTAAGTTACAGTAAAAAGGAGATCCAGATTTGTCCTTAGGAAAGGTTTTCTAGCAGCGAGAAGAGCTCTGCTTTGGCAAAGATTGCCTGAGGAAGGGTGTCAAATTTCTGCTGCCGAAGGTTTTTAAGAACAGGTTTGCTGCATATCTGTCAAGGAGGGTTAGATCTAGTTGATCCTGCCTTGGGGAAAGAGACAAGGGTAAATAAATAACTTATTGTCTTTTCCAGTCCCATTTGCTAGGGTTCAACAATATGCTTTACTGGGGCAATACCAGTAAGCTAGGTAGAATAAAAAAAATAAAGCTTAAGTGTCTACATGGGCAGCCCTTTAAAATCCTTACAGAAAGAAAAAAATAGCAAGAGAGAAGTGAGAAATTTATTCTACACAACACGACCTGGAAGACCAGGTGAGCCTTGATCCTGCAGCAGGCAAACAAGCTGTGAACCACACTGGTCTGCTTAGATTTGAGCAGTGCTGAGTGGCAATACCCCTCCCCAGTTTCAGATTTAGGGCCTCAGCAAGTCTGCAGTTAGACAGTAAGAAAAACAGTGCTGTCCTTGGAAGATTTCCTTTTTATAAAGGAGGAGTAGTTGTCAGCACCTGTAAATTTGACCATATCTGTAACAAAGGGCGTAAGAACAAATGATAAAAGCTGGAGAGCCCAAATATACCTGGCAGCTCTGATCAACAGATGGAAGAAAACATTCTAGCAACTCTGACCAAACCCAGAAATCAGCACAAAGTCTTAGACTAAGATCCTCTGACCACATGCAAGCTAAATGCATCAGATGCATCCATCTAAAAGTGAATCAGAGTTCCTGTTTGCTAAATAAGAGGAGTTTGGTCATGGGGAGGTTATATTTTTGTTTTTTAATCATTTCTGCTTCCTGCAAAATTCAAGTGGAAACCTTGGAAGTCTTTGCAAAACATTAGCACAGGTAAAACACAACTCTGCACACTTCCAGTCTGCTGCACTTGAAACTTGACTTGTGGTTCGCTGTGTGGCACAGTCGACTTGCTGGAGGGCAGGGGTGCCATCCAGAGGGACCAGGACAGGCAGGCGCAAGCCAACCTCATGAAATTCAACAAGGCCAAGTGTAAGGTCCTGCACCTGGGTAGGCACAATCCCAAGCACAAATACAGGCTGGGTGGTGAATGGCTGAGAGAAGCCCTGAGGAAAAGGATCAATCAGCAACCGAGTCCTGGGCTGCATCAAGAGCAGCATGGCCAGCAGGGCAAGGGAGGGGATTCTGCCCCTTTACTCTGCTCTTGTCAGATCCCACCTGGAGTACTGTGTGCAGTACTGGAGCCCCCAGCACAGGAAGGACATGGAAGTGTTGGAGTGGGTCCAGAGGAGAGCCACAAGGATGATCAGAGGGCTGCAGCAGCTCTGCTATGAAGACAGACTGAGAGCGTTGGGGCTCTGCAGCCTGGAGAAGAGAAGGTTTTGGGGAGATCTTATAGTAGCCTTTCAACATCTGAAGGGGGCCTACAGGAAGGCTGGGAAGGGATTATTTACAAGGTCTTGTAATGACAGGACAAGGGGCAATGGGTTTAAACTGGCAGAAGGGAGATTTAAACTAGGAAGTTTAAATTAGGAGGAAGTTCTTTGCAGTGAGGGTGGTGAAACACTGGCACAGGTTGCCCAGGGAGGTTGTGGCTGTTCCCTCCCTGGAGGTGTTCAAGACCAGGTGGGATGAGGCCTTGAGTGAGCTATACTAGTGGGAGGTGTCCCTGCCTATGGCAGGGAGTTGGAACTAGATGATCCTTGAGGTCCCTTCCAACCTTACCATTCTATGATTCTCCCAACAGATACAACAAGGGAATAATTTGGCAATGTTAGCTGGCTCAGAAACACCCAAGGTTTGTACTTGAAAACACCAATGGGAAACTCAATATTGTGCCCTGTAGATATTGTTAGCTTTCACTTTTTTTTTTAAATGGTCTACTTGGCATATGGTGGTTTTCCTCCTCTATGAGTACAAGCAGCTAGATGAAGGCCATGATATCCAACCCAAAACACAAAAAGGAACAAGTTTAATTTCATTTCCAGGTGTCTCCACCACTATCTGCATTTGACTAACTTGCTTATCATTGGGACTTTAGAGATGGAGAGATTGGGCCAGCTCCATTTTCACTCGAGGTGAATACAGTTATAAGCAGGTAACTATTGCATTGTTAGAGTATTCAATGTAGTTTCACATCCTCTTTGTTACTGAAAAGCAAAGAACATCCATAAGAGAGGAAAAAACGACAGCACTTAGGGAGGGAAATTAAAGGGNGCAGAAAAGTGTCTACCTGGCTGTATTTCTGTGAAGCAATAGCTACATCCAGTGGTCAGTGGAGCTAATTGACACAGGGGGCTTGCTAAAAACCTGAAGCCCTGGGGGTTTGGTGGGTGGGCAAAGGTGGGAAATTCTTTTGTTTTAAACGTGACAGCTGCTCTTTCTATCTGCAGGCCTGGGCTGTACCCATAAAGTTCTGGTTCAGCTACAGAAAGCAGCCCTAACTCCTCTGAGCTGTGATAATAACCTATTCTGTTTCAAATCACTTATTTGCAAGGGAAAATCAGTTCTGACTTTAACAGCCTTTCAGCATGCCTTCAAATATTACATTTACCATTTCAGAGAAGTTCTGTTGCTGCCTATTGACAGTTTCCTGTTCTGCAGGGGAGTTTACTGCATCCACTCAGTTCCCAAAAGTAGCATTTCCAACACTAAAAGAAACCAAGAGAAAAAGCTACTTCCAGCACAGCTGAGGCAGCCTTGCCTGTACAGAGACCAGCAGGTCAGAGTGGGAGTCACTCGAGCAAGTGCCTTAAGGCAGCCTGGTGGGAGCAGCAAAGCCAGCACCAAGGTAGCAACAGGATTCAGCTACACTAAGAAGACAGAGAGATGCTGCCTTGCTCTGCCTGTCCAGTATCTCCATCCAACCACAAGGCCAGGAGCTGCTTCTTGTTGTCCTGCAGCATTCCACAAGAAGGTCTGAGCAGCCATTAGTTATATCCTGCCATCTCTCCCAGAACTGTTTTTATATTTTTAGCTTGAGAGAGGTAAGGGGAAAAAAAAAAAAACCACCAAAAACACACCAAACACAATTCCACAGTATTTCCTAGCATGGTAAACATTAATGCTTCTTAGATTCAGCCTGTGGAGCCCATCAGAAAAGCTCACTGTATGTGTTTCAAGAGCAGGAGTCTTCACTTCTGCTGAATAAGTCAAGTAGCCAGGGAGTCCTGTGCACAGGGATTTTAATTATTGGTTTTGTCTGTTAGCTCCCATTTCAAAAGTCACAGAATGGCAGTGGTTGGAAGGGACCTCTGGAAATTTACAGTATGGCTTAGGTTGGAAGGGACCTTGGAGATCATCTATTCCAACATCCCTGCCATGAGATGCCTCTCAACTAAATTCAATTGCTCAATGCCTCATCCGAGTCGGTCTTGAAAATCTCCAGGGAAAAGGATCGAGTCTCACCCCCCTTACCAAGGCAGGTACACAAAGGCACATGTCCAGATGGTTTTTAATGTATCCAGAAGAGAAGACTCCACCACCGATCTGAGCAATCTGTTCCAGTGCTCTGCCAGCCTTAAATTAAAGGCATTTCTCCTCATGTTTAGATGGAACTTCTTATGTTCAACTTTGTGCCACTTTGCCCTTGTCCTATTGCTGGGCACCAATGAAGAAGATGGTTCCATGCCCCTGACAGTCATCCTTTAAGTATCCATAAAGATTTATGACATCCCCTCCTCAGTCTTCTCTTCTCCAGACTAAAAAGCCTCACATATCCTAGTCTTTCTCATAAAGAAAGATGTTCTAGTCCTCTAAATCATCTCTGTAGCTCTTTTCTGTACCCTCTCCAGCAAGTCGTGTCCTGGGCTCCCTGGTTCAAAAAGAACTGGACACAGTACTCCAGATGTGGCCTTACATGTAAGGGTACAATGGGAGAAGAACCTGCTTCAACCTGCTCAGCACACTCTTCACCACGCACTCCAGGATGTCATTTGCCTTCTTAGCCACAAGGGCATATTGCTGGCTCATGGTTATCCTGATGTCCACCAGAATTCCCAGGCCCATTTCCTCAGAGCTGCCCTCCAACAGATCAGCTCCCAACCTGTACTGATTTGTAAAGTTGTCTTCTCCAGATGTAGGATTTCACACTTGCTCTTATTGAATGTCAGTCAGTAGATTTCTTCCCACCCAGCTCCCCAGACTGTTTAGAGCCCATGGGATTTTATTAAGTCCTATGAGATTTAACAGCACAGAAGATTCTTTCTATAGAACTAAATTAACTAAATTAATTCTTCCTCCAGAACTCTGCAGAAGAGTTTAAAAATTATATGCAAAGAAAGCAGCCTCCCTAATCATTCATCCACTCTAATTACAATTAGTTCATATCTAAGTTGCATGGATATTCATCTTTCTTGCACACTGCCAATACTTTCACAAGGGCTGGACCAAGTCTTGTGGTTGTGCATGAAACACTTTCCACCATTTTTCCAGGGAAAAGAAAAAAAAAAAAAAAAAAAAA